>OY998133.1:10784313-11185072 GCA_963921915.1 Hyposoter dolosus
AAACTACGGAACGTGTCAGTGGAATAGTTGCTGCAATGAGGAGCTCCAGAAGTGATTTTGCACTAGGACAGTTTTTGCCTCATCTCGCGAGTGCAACATCCACCAGCCAATCTCCGATAGACGTCAGTGTTAACTCCCATCACCATCATCATCATCACCAGCAGCCTCATTCCCATCAACATCAACTCGACGACGTTCTCACCGAAGATCCTTATCTGCAGCATCAAATGAGAACATCCAGCGCCGGAAATGGAGGTACCAGTGTTGCTAGTGGTGTCGGTGACAACGGTGGTGCTAGTGGACCCAATGGAGGTGTTTCCCCACCTCTCAGAACCGGAAGTTCGCCCGGTTCCAGTAGAAGTCCCCATGACGATCATTCACGAAATCTTTCCTCGCCTTCGCATCGTCATTCCGGACACAACGACGACGACTACAGTCCCAATGACCATGGACGACTCCACCAATCTTTCACCAATCTCACCTCCATGCAACCTCCCAACTCCGTGCAAACACCTCATAATCTTCAAGACACTGAGAGAGTCAATGAACAACTTTATATCGAATCCATGTACGCCCATCATTCCGCTGCTGGCACGCCTCATCATCATCATCACCAGGAACACGAACAGCCGCCTTCTCCACATTCTCCCAGCGGTGCTTTGACCAGGTTAGTTCGACAAGTCCTTGAATATTATTTTCATCATTGTTTGAGTTTTTCGTCGGTAGAGAAAATGACGCTTCTAAACGAGTCAGTGTCTTGGAATGTTAATTGTGTCGTGCCTCATAACGATCCATAGTTCTTTCAAAAAATAGCTCCGTTGCCTTCGGTAATTGTGTGTAGAAATTCCTCAATCTCGCCAAATTAACCAACCGACACCTCCGTTCAATTTCAATAATTATACAAACTCGAATTATTCATATTTTCGGAATTCCTGACTCCGACATCGAGAGATGCCAGGTCAGGGATCAACCGATAAGAAATTTTTTTAATGTACCGAAAAAAAAATCGTTAAAAAAACCGATCCATGAATTTCTCGTTGAGGAGTTATTTTATCTCTACGGAAATTTGAGAGGACATTTTATTCCTAAAAACACTGGACACATTCATCGAGTTGTCATTTATCCGATGTCTTCATTGAAATCGTGGATTCTTTTTTTATTTTTTTATTTAAAAATATGAAAGCCTCGATTCACAGGAGCTGCTCGTTTCATACAGAAAAATAACCATTCGTCAGCTGGCAAATGTTTTCACCCAAAGTCCTCGCGTCAAATTAGTCATTCTTCGTGACTTTCTTGCCTTCGATCCATTCGACTGCACTCTGAGTCACAGTGACCTTTGATTTTTTCTATTTTTCATGCTCCCAATAATTACTGTTCCTAATTATCGTTATTACCCCTGTGAAAACTTACACGTTAAACTTTTCTCTCCAAATCTCTCGATTCACTGTCACGCAAGCAACAATCAATTACTTCGTTCTCCGAATCATTAAAAAAACGAAACGATTTTGCTAACTTGCCAACAAACTGAATTTCCACTAAATCGAGTCTGCGAGACAATAAATAATTACAACGATTTTCCTTCGTGAAGAAATTAATGGAAAAATACGAGAAATAATCTCCGGCTCATTTTCTTACGCACACACGCACGAAGAAGAACATACATCACGTTTCTTGGTGATCGTAGAATATCCCGCAAAAATATTTGTTCGACAGCTCAAGGGTAGTTACACACAGTTTTGACGGGTTTTCGTGTATACGTAGGCGAGAAAAAGAGCGAGAAGGAAAAGCACATAAGTGCGGTGCTTTCATGGAGGGATGAAAACGATGCGTCCACTCGTCGATGTTTTGTTTCGAAGTATGTGTTTTTCGGACTCATCTGCATTTCGTTTTGGCCTATGCCAACAAAAATCCGAACTGCCGTCCCCCTCCCCTCCTCCCCCTTCGGTATTTACTGCAGTGAAAGCCAGAAAAACCGAAAGTGTGAGTGAATGTTTGTATGTTTTCTTGTGTTTGTTGTTTCACGGTTTTCGAAGCTAAGCGCCTTCCAATGCCTTCTAAACGATTGCTATTGGAAGGATGACAAATTTAATGCGGATCTAATCGGAACGAAAAAATCTTTAAATGATAGAAAATTAATAATTAATTATTTCTGAGTAACGATTCTCCTACTACTGATTAATTATCCAATTTTATTTTTGTTCGTGGACACACTGGGTCATTTTGACCCGGACTCAGTTTATGAAGGCACTCTGAAAATGGACGCTTGATTTTTTTCACAGCAAACGGACCGAAGGTTGGCTTGTGACCGACGAAATATGCCCCGGGTCAAATTGACCCAGTGTGTACACAATCATGATTTACTGAATTTTTTACGGTTTCGTCGATTACACATCGAAATATTTTTGTTATTCGTATTTTCGTTTTTGCAGCTGACAATTATTTTTCATAACACTTTCATAATCAGGCCACGTTCACAATCATTTTTATCGGTGACCAATTTCTTACTGTGCTCGAGAGATCTCGTCGATAAAATTCATTCAGTAATCGTAACCTACACCAGTCGTGAGAATGCAAGCTCGATGCAAGGAATTTCCAATGCATCAGATAGTTGCACTCGAACAGTAATTTTACCGATTTCATTACGATTGGAAACCATCGAGATGAAAAATCATTTCGTTATCTTATCGTTGGAAATATTACAGACTTTGTCTTTATCCAGAATGCACATATAAATAATTGTTTATGCAGTTTTTATATCCATCCGCGTTTCTGCCAGGAGACAAATTTTTGAATGTTCTGGCTTCGAATGAAAAATTAGAAATTATTGTTTTTTGTCATCAACTTTTTTACTGATGGGGACATTTTTTTTTCGTGTGTCTTTCGAATGAACTTTGAAAAATTGTTCACGTTCGCTTGGATTACTGAGCACGATGACGACTTCGTTTTATATTTCATTTTACTCAGCGACCTCTAACCTCTCTCGAGATTGTTTTATTCTTCATATTAATAACATCAACAATAATAATAATGATTTTTATGAAAATCATAATAAAGTCGAAGCATCGCTGCTGACAACATCCATTCGGCTTCCGAGAACCCTTTGGTCAAACGTCCATCATATCGTCGTCGACTCACATCCGACGAAAGGATACTCTGTATTCCGTTGTGTCAGTTACTTCAGCCCTCAGTCTCTCGAGCATGTCCTCTCGACTTATTTCCGTATCGACTTTCCTTCCAACAATAATGAGAGGCAGTCGTTACGACTCTAGGAAAAAACTCCTCTACAAGCTTCTTCGCACTTTCGAAAATTTTCTAAAAATTTTTTCGCTCCCAAAGGATCGATTTTTCTAATCATCGTTGATTGTTTCATTAATTTTTTTTCTTTCCTTGTTTTCGTCATTTATTTACCAAGATTTGATAAACGGTCTTGTCCTTGAATGAAAATGTACAATCGTTGGAATTCTTCTGAGAATACGAACGAATAAAAAAAAAAGAATTATTGAAAAATTTATTAGCAATGAAGCTGAAGGTTGAAAAAAAATCGTTAAAGTTGCAAACAGAAGCTCAATGCTGGAGAAAAAGGAGATCTTTCTCGAGAGCACAAAGTACATTTGTTTTCAGAAAATAGTCATTTGAATAACATAGTTTTTGAAATAAATAATAATTGTTTAAAAATTATTGTTTTCTGCACGTACAAGTTTGTCGCGTGTGTTTCGGAGCTCAGAGCGCGGTAGGAGTTCGAAACGCGAGGGCTAGAGTGGGAGACAGAGTCAGTGGAGAGTGCGAGGGGAGGGGAGAAGAATCCTGGTTAATGCCACCTTCGAGGGCCACCACCAGGCTATTCGTCTTGCGACGTTTCGTCAACTCTCCACTACACGCGGATTCGTAGCTCAGTTCTTGTCCGCCCGTGGTGACAGATACGGAACCTTATAATAATCACGTTCACGTTTTCTCAACTTTTCTCGTTTGCTCTCGTTTGTCACTTCTTCTTGGTTTCGTATTCTCCCCACTTTTCAATTTTTTCGCAAACCAAACCGGAAGAAGCTGAAAATCCAACGAAGATAAAAAAATTTTTTAATCTGGTATTAAAATCTGTGAAATTTAGGGAGAACCTCAGGAGCGAGAACATGAAGTGAGTGAAAACTTTTCTAAAAAATAGTCCAAGGGATTCTTTAGAATGTTTTTGGAGCTCGATTTTTCGAGCCTCAAGGGGAGGAAAGTCAGATTAATTCACGAAGGGGAAAGACAGCGATGAGTCTATTAAAATAATTTATCTCTCGTAAATGACCATGTGCACTCTTATCTGCGTCTGTTTGGGCTCGTTTGAGATAAACTCGTTGACGACTACCGATTTGCAACATTGTTAAAAAAAAATTAAAGAAATTATTAGGCGATGAAAAAATACATTTTGCTGTGCCGTGTCATCAAACGAATCCACGATATTCATTGATTTTTGTTTTCCTCTTTAATTTTTCCATTTTTATCAATCGATTTGATTATTTTTTAACGCTGCGGATTCATCACTTTGTTCGTTCTTTCGATGGTAAATTATTTCAAAGTTTGACAACCTCGAAATTAGTTTTTGGTCTTTCAAAAAATGTTCAAACCCAAAAAGTAGCGAGCCAGTAGTTTTTCCAATCTGTTGATCTCATCGCTAACTCGAATAAATATTAGACGTTCTTTCCAGACTTTCGTCAATCCGAAAAAAAGCCCCTCACCGCTCCCTTCCCTTGAAATCTCTCGCGTTAGAAAAAAAATTGTCCTCATCCCGAACGTCGATTATCTCCGGATAAGTTTTCAATGCTCGACCGAGCAAACATCAAAATAGTGGCCCACTTTATCGCATATGTACCATAACGAAATGCCGATAAGTTTCCAGTTATGGGAATTCTGGAAATCCCTGAAACTTGGGTTTTCGTATTTTCGGAGATAAATTTCTATCTCCTAAACTGGAATATCCCTAAGTTCAAAGAGAATTTATTTTTGTTTGACTGAAAAAAAAAAAATGATTCCCGAATTATATTTACTCGAAAATTTCCATGTCGATTCGATTATTTTATTTCATGAAAAAAAATCATTCAAAATATCTTGCAATTTTTTTTTTTTAGCATTTTTTTTTTTGTTACTTTTGGGGGTCTATGGCTCCCGTGAGAAAACACCGAACACCTTGATACACATGTGTGTGTATAATTTCATATACACATATATATATATCGCTAGATATTTACACATGTATCCGTTGAAGCTCATTAAGGCATTAGATTTCGCCAATCGTGCATATTTGTTTTCTCGCAACGTTCGAGCATCGCTCTACCAATTGTCCTCTCCGAGAGATTCGTTTGTGCCAGCGAATGCTGCGAACTCTTCCTGAAAGAGGGAGGGATAAAGAAAAAAATAAATGTGACGGTATAAAATTGCTATGATTTTTTTTCTTGGCATCCAACGTTGCGAGAACGTCACGAGGACATTTGATGCTGGAGACATATTACCTGGAGGGGAGAGCGCCTTAGGTGTCTCGTGGGCACGAAAAGTGCACACTCGCTATTTTGGGATCTTTGACCGTTTTGGAATTTTTACAATCGTTCGATTGAGAAACTCCGAAATTTGTTGCTCAAAAGAAATCCAACTATTATTTGCCTCGTGAACACAAACGCAAACGTTAATTAACGGAATATAGATTTTTATCAATGGTTTTGGTTGATCGTTCAATGAGCACATTGCTGCGATAATTTCTTCCAAAAGATTCTTTCTTTCTGTAACAATTTCTTTTTTAACAGAATTTTTATCAAATTTTCTTAAGGGCTGTTTCGTTGAATGGACAATATGGGGGAAAAGCCAGAGAAGACTTTATGTTTCGTCATCAATTTAATATGGTGTTGGGATTCTCAGAAGAAATCGGAGATACGCGTTATTGAGACTGCGATATAGTGTGTTATAGAAATTCTGTAACAGATCACCCACACAAAAACACTCACGCACTCTCGAGCAATTTACACCCATGGTTTATACTACAATAAACACCACCTTGCTCGGAGCTCTTGCATTCTCGCTAAGCTCTCCTGACTCGACATTCATTAAACAAATATACAAAGAACCTCGTAATAACAACAGAAATAATTATTAATCCGAGCAACTGCGAAAGAGTTCTTAGAGATCGTAGGGAAGAAAAAATTCCAAACGGATCTTAATTGTGTTCGGAGTAATTATCTCTGAGGTTTTTTGAAAAAAAAAGCTCTCGCATTTCGGAAGGATGCACCGTTGCACTTTGGCACGTGCTCCTTTGACCTGGAATTCCGGAGCAACATTTTGCTCGTTCTTCATTCTTTTTCACTCGTTTCGTTTCCTCCGACCATCTCTTTCTCTCTCTCTCTCTCTCTTCTTCTTTCTGTCGCACTCTGTACATTACGATACAAAGTACTTTAGCTGTGGGATAGGCGAAGGTTCCTGGCAGGAGAGCAGCTCGAAACACTCGAAGGATTGCTCGAACGGCTTGACTATTCGTGTCGGACATTAACGCCAGTCGCACTTAAGCGAAAGACACTTGCCCGGGTCTCAAACACCCAGGAGCGCGCAGCGAGTTCGATTCTTTTTCCGGCACAAGCGACAAACTATGCGATTTTTCCGAATCGTGACTACTAACGATTTATTTTTGTTGATTAATTAAAAATCGAAACGCAGTCAGGAATTAATCGCGACTGCCAAGAACTCCAGAAAACTTTTTCACTCCTTGGAAAAAAAAAAATGAAAATTCATTTCATGCCGTCATAAAATTTTGCTTACTCATTTAAAAAATTTTATTTTGTGCCATCGAAACAACGACCTGTCTCAATGAATATTACGTCAACGCGAATCAGTCACTCGTCTTTGGCTAAGCAGTATTTTTACGAGGGCAAGAACACTCAACGGTGTCAAGTTCGTCATTAATAAAATGCAAACTCTACACTACGAACCGCGTTGAAAAAAAATCGGGCCATCAACTACGTATTCAAAAGTAAAAAAAAAAAAAAAAAACAACACGTGACTCACGATACGACGTTATTGGAGTTCCTGCAGTGACTGTAATAATCGTGATTCTGACGATTGCATTTCTGGACATTGTCTGGGCATTTCTCGATATTGACAATGATCGATATTTCTTTTCTTTCTATCATCCCAAAATATCCGTTCATTATCAGGATTTCGATCTAAATTAAATAATTATAAAATTATCGTTGTTTTCGTTAATCAAAATTTGGAAAAAAAATATAAATTCAGTTTTCTGCAAAATGTAAAATAGTTCTGAATTTTCATTATCTCGTAGGAATTCTAGAAAATAGAATAAATGCGATGCATGTATTGCATGGGAAAATACTTGGACAGTAGTCGGTGGACGTGTACGCCGCAATAATCATTAGCGACTCTCGCACGTGCTACGTTTACACTCGCGTCGATGATCACGTAGCCGAACAACGGAACGTGCCGGATCATCGTAAACTTCAAGGCCACGTTGTATTGATATTCGGCAGCTTCGTTAGCAATATTTAATTTGCGGAAGAAATCACGCTCGCTGTTTTTTTAAACTCGTTGTATTTGTTAATATTTTTTGTCTCTCCCAACACTGCACGATTTTCTTCATTTCCTAATTGAATATTGGATCGACTACATTTTTTTTGCGTTCGATTTCGCGCTTCGTGGTGAGTGACTAGTGAATTTTTTTAACGTACGAGTATTATTTAGAAAATTTCAAGTTAGTTTTATGGAAATTTTTGTTCTTGATTTCTTAATTTTTTTGTCTCTAAATATCAATAGATTTTCGTCTTTCAATAAGGACAAAAAAATGCGGAAACTGCCCTGGAATCCCTTGAAAAAAAAGATCCGAATACCTGAAAATTCTGTCGCGTGAGTCACACCGCTTTTCTGTCCGACTTCCTGTCGTCATTGACGACCAAACGTTTCACGGGGGTTCCCTTATTGCTCCTGCCTGCTCTCATGTTTTTCTCTCATGATCTTTGCTCTCGAATCTTCCGCTACAGTAGTTCTTACCTTCGATCTTTAGACCTCCTGGCTTTGAGAGATAAAGAAGTTAAAAGACCCCGAGGAAAAGGAATCCGAGGCTCAATTAGGGGGAAACTTGGATCGTATACTTTAGTCGCAACTTTCGTCTGCGACGTTTTTTCGTTTTTATATTCGGATGAATCTTCTTTGGTATGAACGGCAATTATTCAATTGTGAATTGACTTTCTCTTTTCTCTGTCAATATCTTTTGAATTCTAAATCGTTTTGTTTTTTTATTATTGGAAAAAAAAATTGTACCGATTTTTTTATTTGATTTTTTGTGAATTAATGTTTTCTTTCCAAGTGTAATTTTTATTTTCGTTGTGTTTTCTCTCGCCTCGACCCTCCCATGGAAATTTCATTCTTAATGGGCTGATCCGGTAATGGATTACTCGTGTCGTGGCGGATGTCAAATGTCCGGCAAGCAAATACTCGCTAAGAAACAGAAGGTTAGAAGCGAAATGAGGAAGAAATCTTGCCTCGGGCACGCGCCCGCATTCGCGACTCGAACTCCGGAATTCCGGTTGACAAAGGGTTACTTCCGGTCTTTAGAACCGTTCGATTTGAACGCGTAGTCGTCAGCCAATGTTCATTGCCTCGTGACCCCCAGGTGCGCTTCGATCTCGAGCGTTTGACATAGTGGCGCCCAGAATTTGAAACGGAATCAATTTTCGAAAAACTTACAACACGTGACTCTTTCAAAAATCATATTTTTGAAAAATAAAAACCGAAAATTCATTTTTTTCTGAAAAACGTTACGAAAAATCATGTTTTTTTAATTCCTCGAAGAATTGTACAAAAAAATCACAACGAAGAAGGAAAGTTCAATGTGAAAACCCAACAAATTGTTGTAAATAAACATTTTGAGTATTTTTGTGTTTGTCACGTGCCTGCGACAACAGCAGAGTCAGAAGCACTCCGAACACCTGAATCACGTTGAGTGTTATTCTCGATCTGAGCTTGTTTTTATGTACTTGGCTGCTGGTTGATGTAAAACCACCAGTCCGTTTCTTTCCTCGTGGTTCACCGGAAGAGAGAAACTCAGGGGGCACGTGTGCACCGTTAGAATTGCAGTTTTCTCTATTCCGTGGGGGCAACTTCGTCACGAGACATTGACAAACAGGAAAAGAGTAAAAAGCAAAAGAACGTTACAGAGGCTACATTTGTTTATTCAACTTTACCTCCTAATTCCAAAACTACATCGAAAAATTTCTGCAAAACAATCAAAAGTTTATAGCAAAAATTGTACGAGGTCAGGCACGAAGAAAAAATAAGTAACAAATCGAAATTTTACTCCACACGACATTCGCCTCGCGTTGAGCATTTTACTCGCTTCATTCCACACATGATGATTTATGAAATAATTATCCCCATGGGTAGAGGCGTGTTCTTCGCCACCAGATGTATTAATTATTGCGCGAATTCTGAACGATCATCTGTTCGAGGCAAAAAAACACACGATACTTTTTTTTTCTCTTGCCCGAGCTGAAAATTGTGGTCGATTTTTCCATCCATTTGATTAATCGAATGATCGAAAAATTTGATTATCTCAATAAATACGATTTAAAAAAGTTTTGTTTACTTTTTTTTGTACATTTTTTATTTTTAGTGTTTTTTTTTTTAAATTAATTTTTGGGTTTTTTTTTCTCAATCGTGTTACAGTTCCTCGCTGTACAGGTCGATAACTGGTGTTGGGGGGATGGGTGGAAATGCTCCCAGTGGTACATACGGTTTGTCTTACATGACCGGAAGTCCTACCGAGCTCACGACTTCGACTCAACAACTCTGGACTTCGCAGGGTAAGTTTTGATCCTTCGACGAAAGTTACAAAACTTTTTATCCAAGTTTTCTGTTTCGAGATGTCGCTCACCATTCAAAGATTAATTTTTCACTTTTTTTTGCGATTTTTCCTAACGCAGGACTAGGTGGTGCTCTTCCACCCTTAACGGAAGATTACGGAAGTACAAAATCACTTCCGAACGTCACTCAAGCCTTACCAGCGTTCTCCCAACCTTTTGGCAGATCCACGGGCTTTCGAAACTACAGTCCACCTTATTCGTCCCAACAATCGGGTGCTGGCACACCCGGCAATCCTGGGACCGATGCTACCTCCTGGTCTTATCCCTCCCAAGCCAGCGAAGCTCTCGCTAACGCTCCCTACACCGTTGTTGTTCCTTCTAGAAGACCAACATCCAATTCCACATCGCAGCATCAAATCAGCGCTGCGGCTAGTCTTTCAGCTCGTAAGTAATCGAAATTTTTATTTTTTCATTTGTAAACATTTTGGGAAATGTTTATAATTTTCTTTCATCAAAAAATTCAGGCGTCCCGGAAAGACTGTGGTTTCTGGAAAAAAATTGAATGTCTCACGGATAAACGCTTGACAACGCATTAATTTTTATTGGCCGGCTCGAAAAGAATAAAATTTAATTTCTTTAAAAAAAAAAAAATATGTTCGTACACGAAAAATACATTTTCACTGCGAACAAGCGTCAAAGTCTCAAGGTCTGAAAATAGCGATAATCAGGAATACTCTTGTCGAGAAAAACTCGTTGCATATTCTCACGTTCAGCGACATGACCGAATCCCGAAATTCGTGACATTTTGCGTTTGGCCTCGAACATATTAGCGATTAATTCGAAACTCGGGAATTTTTGCACGAACTTTTCTCGTTTGTGGCGAAGTTTTATGAAAATTCAATTCGTTGTCGAGTTTTTCAAGGCGCTGCATAGTTTGATATTTGCGTCAGTTTCCATAAACAAAATTCTACGTATTTGTTGAATTTTTGGTTCAATAATATAATTTTTCATTTCAACAAATTCTGAATATTCGAGGAAAAATTTATTTGAAAAAAAGAACTGAATATCGAAAATATTTTAATTGGGAAAAACGAGAAAAAATGCTTGGCGCTTGTAAGGACGTTGGGGTGGTCCTAGGTAGGGTCCGAAGTTGGCGCTAGAAAAGTAGGAGAAGGAGAGGAGAGAGAAAGAGAAGGAAAGACGAAAACGTGCGCGTGGAAATTGTCAAGATGCGAGTTCGATGGGCGTGTGCTCTGTCTGTTGTGCTCTTCTCGTTTTCTCGAGCATGTTCCGATGCGTGTATCGAGTTTGAAGGATCGCAGACCACCGCACACGAGGCCCAGCTCCAGGGACATTAGCGACGCTCGTCTGTTTGCACTCTCGAGCCTCGAATTTTCAAAGGGACGCCGATTATCGAACGGCGGAGAAAAAAAAACAAATTATCTCGTGATGTGTTTTGACTGCATTAACAAACATTTCAAATTTCATTGATTACACGTTATCCCTTGAAACAAATGTCACGAGAAAAGTTATCGATTATTATTTCGGTTTTTATTTATTTATTATTTATTATTATTTATTTATTTTTATTTATTTATAAAAGCAATCAATTTGGAATTATTATTTCTATGATTACCCAAAGATAATCATTTTGTCATCATCTCGGATCATTCAAATATTCATTCTGAGTGAAATGAATGAATAATAAAATCGATAAATCAAGAAACTTGATGGCCATGCAATATCGAACGAGAGAGAAAAACCAGAGAGTCAACGTGACAAAATTCTTTCAAGGTGGCCTGGCATGTAGGAGACACGAAAAAAAAAACTTGTAAGTTTTAGGGTTTTGAGGAAAAATATGTTTTGGGGTGAGATCGGGTTACAATGCACGCGATCTCTATGTATATTTTTTTTCTTTACATTTTTCTACCAATTTTTTCATCTTGAAATCAATTTGGTGTCGTCGCCAGTGACGAATGGATTGTTCGAACGTTGGAAATGAAACAAACTTTTTTGGAAACAGGAAAACATTGTTGTTGCTTGTGTTCACGATGAACGTGGTTCTTGAATTATTTTCGTGAAAATTATCGAATCGAATCGATTCTTCGTTGTAATGGAAAATTTCATCGGTACATTAATTTGTAAAAAAAAAAATAATCAATGGGAATGAGGCTTCACGTCGCGGAATGCTCGGATTGTCAGCGCGAAAGAATTTATCGAATTGATAAGGCCCAGGGTTTACCTGGCGTTTCTCGATGTTTGAATTTTGCTCTCTCTCGCTCTCTCTCTCTTTTGGTGCTTGCGTTTTTTATTTTATTTCTCCCTCTCTATTCGGCCCTTATCAGAAAGTCTGGCAAGCACGACAGAAAGCAGCCGCGAAAAGAGGACGAAGTATTTCCAATGGGAAAACAAAAAACGTGAGACGAGAAGGATTCTCGAGGCATTTATCGCGAGGGCGAACGAGAGAGAGAAGGAGAGAGAGAAAGAAAGAAAGAGAAAGCGAGGGGAAGGATGAGGCCGAATGTGCTCCAAGAGTCGCAAAATTTATCTCCTGGTTGGGTCAACCCGGTGGCCGACTGGTGCGATATATCAACACTCCCTGAAGTTAAAACCTCTCTGGATGATAACGAGAGTTCAGCTTCTTCTTTTTCTCGCTTTTATGTAGTTCGGAGACGCCACTGGAGCTAAAATTCAAAAAAAAAACTCCACCAAATGGTAAAACACATTTGAACATTCATCCATCGAAACCGAAGCAACGCGATGCTCAAGACTTCTTTTTCAATCATTATTTTTCTCTAGTGATCGATTTTCAAATAATTTCAAGTAAATCCTCATTCTGATGTGACGTCATGAACTCGTGGTCCACGGACATCCAAATGTGCCAAAAATCGAGTCAATTTCTAAAAAAAATCCTCCGCTCTCCCTAAAATCATGGCGTTTATAATTTGGCAATGGCGAACGTTGCAATGAGATGCAAAATTCGACGTACGTTCACTGGAAATGAAATTTTGTTAAAAATGGTCGATATTTTGTAAAATACGGTAAACGAAATATTTTTGGATAATTGAAAAATTTTCGTTGTTTTGGCAGTAGGTTTCTAACGGAATTGTCACCGAAATTTACGAGTGGCACGACAAAAATTTGCTTCCGAAGAGACTTTCTAAAATATTTCTTCTTGCAATGACACAATTTTTGCGATTATTCAAAAAAACGTTTAGTCAAACGTATCGAACAAATATCCGTCTTTTTCAACAAAATTTTGTTTTCAGTGTTCGATAATCGCGTTTTCGATTACGAGGCATATAGTTTCTTCAGATACGACCATGACCTAGACATCGTGACTCGATGTAGGTGCAATCAAGTTGTGTCTACAAGTGATAGTAACCAAGCTCCCAGGTTTTTATAAGAACGATAGGGCTGTATATCTGAACGAAACTCTGTTTACGATTATTTTGGTATTTTCCGCGTCACTGCAGCCATAAAGCTTCCGCGTCTATCTAATCGATGCCAGTTCACTTGTACCCGTACATAGTGAATTATACAGTGACAAACAGATCGAAACGTCCGTGAACAGGAATGAATCGTTTCTTCAAAGAATAACAAAGTTTTTTTATTTTATTTTATTTTTTAAATTTAATCAATTTTCGTCATTTAAAAATTGGAATTTCACAAGAAATTGATGATAAATTTGAAAACGTAGGAACGGTGAATATCACAGAGAAGAAAAAACAACAATTTTTCATGTCGTTTCGTTGAAATGTGAGATTTTTCTTGAGGCAGTAGTCGAACTCTCGTAATTTACGACTTTATTCTGCTTCTCTCTTCCTCCTTCTTTACCTTAGTTTTCACGACGAAACATTTTCTTCTTGACTCTCGAGTGGCGGCACGCCGTCGTCCAAAGACTCTTGCGGTCGTATCTCAAGCCTGTCTTGTGGCAAAGTTCATGCACCGACCTTTTAATGTGCACCGATGATGCTCGAGTGTATACGAGAATGAAGATTTTTTTTCTACTATGTCGAACTACCCAGACAGCCTGTCACAAGCACTCACGTTGCTCTGGATCCATTTTTATACGCAAGACTCTTTCTTCAACGTGGATTCCATGCCACGTGGCTTTACCGAGCCAGCCCTTAAATCAAGTTACCTCACTTTTCCTATCTCGAAAATGCATTTCGTTCACCTCATTTTTCCAGATGACTGTAACGAGCTTCGGGAACACTCGCGACCGTTTCTTGGTACTCAAAATTAATTACGAAGAATTTCAATCATCCCGAGCTTCGAATTCTTGGTCGAAAAACTTGAAAAACATTTGACACGGTTCTAAAATACATTTTTCGATATAAATAACCCAATTTATGTGAAAATCATTCATTTGCAGAGTTTTTTTATTGCGAAGATTTTTACAAAAATGTTAAGCGGGTTCATTGAATTAATCTCGCAATGGGTGCACATTTCATTGGGCGGAAAAAAAGTTTATACATGCGAATAAGGCGCCGCGTAGGCGCGCGAGCACAATCCGAATCTGACCCGAGAAGGATTCCTCTGACGGAGATTCAGCGTTGTCAGCATTTCCACCATCTTTCGTGTGATCTTATTAACTGACATAATATCCGATTGCTTTTTGCGTTCTCGAGGATACCGCTCTCTCATCTCCCATGACGGAATTCCCTGGGATTCTTCGTAAGGGCCATTTGAGGTCAAATTTACGAGACAGTAATTCTCATGCTTTTGATTTCTCAATGAAATTCATTTGATCGAGAAACCCACGACTGTATAGGTACGTGGCTGAGGCCGTCTCGAGAGTTAAGCGGCTTCGAGGGACGAGGTCAGTACTGGGTTGGGTGACCGCTTACCAGTGCATCTACTCGCCTATCGATTGCTAGACGGGACGCAGTTTTTTTTAAGTTTCTGACCGTTTCCCTTGGCCTTTGCGTCAAAGGTGAAAAAAAAATCCGCAGGCAGGCGAAAAAGTAAAAATGCACAATCGATTCAGAATGCAATTTATTCGACCATGCGGAATCGATAAATTAGTCTGGCTTCTCTCAAGATCTCGTTGAACGATCTTTCGACTTTCTTATCGATTGATAATAAAGCTGAGATTCTATTTTTAGATTCTTAACGAGCGATTTTAAAAATCTACGAGTCTAAAAATGTTTTTGTATCGGTAGATAATTTTTTCTTTTCCCAATTATTCATAATGTTTGATATAAACTTACGAGAATAAACAATTGCGAGACTCGCATGACAGTTTTAAGGCATTCAAGATAATAATGCAGCCCGGAACGGTTTTCAAATGACTTGTTTTTTTGTAGCACATATAGTTGCAGTTTATATAGAGAGTTTGTAGCCCGAACGTGTGGGAGGAACTTCGAATTTTCCGGTTCTCGTACGTATCCATACATATTCGTCCGTTGGGTACTATCGTACCGGAAGTCCTGATAAAGGCACGTCCGTCTCCTGCAAGAGCCAGCGCTCGAGTCTCGTGAAGTTTTCTCCCCCTCTCGGTAAACTCGATTTGACGTCATAATAAAATAAATAATATTTACTAATTGCTCAACAGCCTCTCGTTCCCTTAATCTTTCAAGCATCGAGTACATTCCAGTGTAAATCGTTTTCCAGTATAATTTTCATAATTCTTTCGCCATGGAAAGTCACTAACTAGAGTAACTGACTTGTTCGAGGCAGACACGTTTTTAGTTAATGAAAAATTTGAGCTGAATAGCCATCAGGAAACTGTTATTTGGAAAGAATTGAACGAGGGTCATTAAAAACATATAATGACAAGTTTAGCCTGAGGAGAAAGTTGGAAATAAGTTTGTGATTTCTTTTACGGCTTACGAGTCTTTTTGAAAATGCCTTACAGCGTTAAGGTATTTACGTTTTTTATGTGACTTGTACATTTCGAATTTTCAACATGAGGAATTCACTGTCAAAGCGTCTGAAATGTCTACAGATTTTTTTTTTATTCTACACGACCCGGAGCGCTGCCATCAGCAACTCTTCGGTCAATTCTTATCGAGAAAACGTTCAAACGTTCCTTGGACCGTGCAAATTAAAAACACTTTTGAAACAGCGTGAAATTTTATTGCTCAAAAAATCATTGGGGTCAATATGACCCAGTATGTCAAGGGAGAGTAAAATTGAAAATAATTGCAAAGGATGCGACGTAAAAAAAGTGAACATTCGTTTTTCTACTCGCCTGCTGTCACGATCACTTCCTGTCGTGGACTTATTATCAACCTAAACTTGCTCATTTTGCATAATTGTTACGCTTTTTTTTCACTCTCGCCATTCATATATTCATCGTCACGTTCGACTAAATAGAGGAAAAAAAAACGTTTTAAACTTCCCATGACTATTAGTATTCACCAAAAAACTAAACGCGTAAGTAACAAAAAAAAACAGGTCATCAATGTTGTGTGTACACAACGCCAGCAGCTGCATGGACTTTTATCTCCCACAAATAAATATACAAAGAAATATATTATATTTGCTCCCCAGATATACGATCAAGGTTTCGAAAACTGAGCCAAATTCGAATAAATAATTTCGGAAAACAGTTCCATGTTGTTTTTTGATTATAGTTTTTTTAGTTGCAGAGTTGCTCTAATGATAAGGATCTTCAGGCAGGCTCAGGATTTTGATTTTCTCGTTATTTATCGTGGCCAGTGGAAAAATGAGAAAAACAAACTCAAAATTGCGATTTTATATGATTTTAGGCATGTCTACAATTTTGGATCTTCGTTTTTTGATTAGCGTCGCACGTGAAAATATTGAAAAATGTTTTCAATACGCGATAGCTCTTGATGAAGAATTTCCAGACTCGCTCAAGCCCTTAACGCGGGTCTAGACCATCCCAATGTTTTCAGGCTTAGTTAGAAGTAATTAGTGTGTTAAGGATCGATAAATGTGACGATAAGGTCACCCGCGTATGGGCTCAAACATTTGCCCGGTCATTCGAGACCCAAAAAGTGTACTTGAGGGCCAATGAATCGAATTAATTTAGACAATGATTGATTGAGTTGAAATCGAAGCCATTTCGATGCGAATTTTGATTTTTGAAAAAATGAATTAAATGGTAACGAGATTAATGGAAATAAAATGATGTGCGGGAAAAAAAAAACAGTGCAGCACAACATGGAGGCCGAGTACTTTACGGAAGGTCGGGAATGCGTTAATTGTGGCGCAATATCGACACCCTTATGGCGAAGAGACGGGACTGGACATTATCTGTGCAATGCCTGCGGTCTCTACCACAAGATGAACGGAATGAATCGGCCATTGGTGAAGCAACCACGGCGCCTGGTAAGCAAGGAGCTAAGGTTACCGCCTCGGTCATACGGGAAAAAAAATACAATTACATTCCTACTTGTTTTTCCATATTGTCAAGAGCAAAATGCGTGAGAGAAAAAAGCGAAAGAAAGAGAGAGAGAGAGAGAGAGAGGGAGAGAGAGAAAAAAATTAGGGACTCATCAAGAAACGAGAAACAATTGAAACGGAAATTGATAAAAAATTATATGATAAAAGCGTCGATAAAAAGTGGAGTATTTTGAATACAAAGTAAAAACTCGACTATTTATGACATTTGAAGAGAAAAAACTAATTGAGTGAACAATCCGTTTTCATTTGAATCTCGTCTCAATTAAATCTCGTTTCCTTAATTAATTGGTGCTGAAAATTCATAATAAATTGATAATAACACTTGACGTTTATTTCGCGCATGACCGGCGGCTACTTGCGCCTCTGAAAGGCGACCAGGAGCCTATGTGGGAATTCGCCCGTGGTTTTTGCCAAAAGAATATTTTGTGAGGCCTAGAAAATCAGGCTAAATCTCTGTGTTGGACTGCCATTTTTTTAAATATTATTTCATAACTCCATGAGGCTTGCAAAAAAATTTCCAGTCCAGTACGTGCAACCCCCGTGATTATTTCCAACGAGATCGCTTTGAAATCGCGCTTTCGTTGGATTTTTCTCGTCTTTTTTCATATTCATTCTTTTCTTGTTAAAGAAAAATACAAATTTGAAAATTGAAAAAAGAACAAAAAAAATACTATTTGTACTTGGAACGACCCTTAACGTTTTGGCCTCCTGTCTGTTTCAGTGGCGGACCAGGGCGAATTCTACAAAAGCTTCTATGAGTGTAATAGCGCCCGTCGCGTCCTCGAGGAGAAATCGAGCCGCCGTTTGGTAGGTGTCACCTTAACCTTCCAATCAGCATTTTCAATCACTCCCTCCCCCTCATTTAATTTTTAATTTGTATCATTAATTACTTTCTCTCTCTCTCTCTCTCTCTCTGTTTGTCTCTCTCTCTCTCTCTCTCTCTCTCTCTCTCTCTCTCTCTCTCTCTCTCTCTCTCTCTCTCTCTCTCTCATTCTCTCTCTCTCTCTCTCGCTCTCTGTCCCTCTCTTTTCTCTCGCTGTGGTTTAATGTCACGTAGGAATGCGAATTGTAGCCTTAGACTCCAATTTTCTAATATTATCAAATGTTTTTATGAAATCACGAAAAACAAAATTGGAATCAATAACAATCGATTTTAAATCTTAAAAAAAACATGTTTTTTTTTTGCTTCCCACAAAAAAATACTGTACTTGAATGTTTTTTGTATAATCTTTATAAAAAAGTGAAATTTCCGATAAGATTCCGCGAGTTTTACGAATAATTTAACGATATCGCTTTTTTTTTTTGGTAAAAAATTGAAATTTCGAATCAAATTTCGTAATTTTCTAGTTTTTATTTATTTATTTATTTTTATCTTCCGTATAGTCGGCATCTAGACGCATTGGACAACAATGCAGCAATTGTCAAACCATTACGACTTCACTGTGGCGACGTAACGTGAGTGGGGAACCAGTATGCAACGCGTGCGGTCTCTATTACAAACTGCACGGAATTAACAGACCACTCTCAATGAAAAAAGACACCATTCAAACGCGCAAACGGAAACCCAAAGGTGGAATGAAACATTCTGATACACCGCTTTCCAACAATGTGTCTCAATGTTCCATCAACAACAATAACAACAACAACAATAATAACAACAATAACAACAACTTGAAATTGGAGCCAGGTCAGTAAAATATTCCAAACATTTACAAAATCATTAACCAGATTATTTGGATTTATCTAAAAGTTGTATTTTATTAACTAATTCATTCGAAATTGATTTGATTAATTTTTTTTATCATTTTAACTGAAATTTTTATTGCCTGATATTCAAAATCTGTCACGAAGTATTTTCAATAAACGGTCATCGGTCTGACATTACTCGGAAATAATAAACAAGACGATCGAATTAAAATGCGAATCGATTTGAAAAAAAAAATTATCATAAAATTATTAAAAACAGTGAAAAAAATCGTTGAATTTCTCGTTACAGACAATTATTCAAATTTGAGAATGGTAGGACCGCAATCAATGTATTCGAATGCATTGTATCTCGAGAGTCCTCCGGCGTCGAGCTGCATAATATCGTATCGGCAGAACGCATCGAACGCATATTACGACACGCTGTCAAATCAGCAACAACAACAGCACCAGCAGCATCACCAATTGTTGGAAACGCATTCGCCAAAAATCGAGTGTTCCTCGCCCCCAGGACGTCCCTCGCGTTCACCAGTTCTCGTCTCCGGAAGTCATTCACCGGACCATCACCACCAATTACCGTCTCCTCACGTTGCGACCTTGAGCAACTTGTCAGTTTCTTCGACAATGAATAAATTAATTATGGAAAACGGCCACCTCGAAAGGCCGACCGTTGTGTCGATCTCCTCGTAAACGAAATTCAACAAAATCGCAGAAAACTTGAAAAAAAAAAATACAGCAGCAGCAACGAAAAATCAAAATGAATGTTTTTTTGTCAAAATGCTGGATGAGGTTCCCGAACGATTTGATGCTGGACGATCCATACGATCTCGAGCTCGGCCCAGAATCGAAAAGTTCAATATTCCATGACGAGCTGTCCGGGAAAATGTCGAAAAAATCTTCCAGGTGCATTTTTAGGATATCAATCATTTTTAATTCCCTTAAAAAACCATTCAACACAACGTTCGTGTTGAAAAATCGTTTTTCCCACTCCTTCGGCATGAAAAAATCTCTCTCCCCAATCGTGTAAATAATTATCCATCTCGCGGATTCTCCTTTATGAAAATCAAGATTTGATAGTGTGATTCGAGACGAATTAATCAACGACCACAAATGTGGACGCTGAATTAAAAATGTGCCTTGTCTATCGCCATTTGTATGTGTCGAGCGACCCTACACAGTTTATTTTTCGTTTTTCGAAATTCTGTTCAATGGTTTTCGGTTCGAAAGTAACCGTAAAGAATTTTAAGTCTCACGAAGTCTTTTCCACTAAGAAAATCGATCAGCACTGATCGACGACTCGTGACAAAAAAAAAAAAAAAAAACAATTTAAAAAATATATTTACGAGTGAATAGACATAATGAAAGGTAAACGTGTACAAAATATGGAAGGAAGTTTGAAAAACGTGAGTTAGTGCTACGATATTGCTTCGAACGAATAATATTTGTTGCTGGGATTTTCGTTTTGTACATAAAACACTATGATAATGATAAGTACGATAATACTTACCTTACGAGCGAGAAATGTATGCGACGATCCAAAGGGATCGACGATTCCATTCCTCGTCAAAGTTGAATGTAAAACTTGTGGTACCTTTTTATATTTTTTAATTTTTAACCAATTTTCAAAATTATTATCTCTCGTGAAAGTTCGTTCTTTCATTATTGACCAAAGACAATAACTCGCTGTCAATTCACAACGACCAATTAGCACGAATTAAAGAAAAATTGAAACAAAACGAAAAAAAAAAATATTCATAATTTTTTTATGTAAATAAATCAATTTAGAGGTCATAATTTTAGGTTACGAATTTGCTTTATCATTTTTATTGCCCTTCTCACTATTTTGTGGAGCTCGAAAAAGCCTCATTTTTCAGCTGAAGAAAAAAAAACAATTCCAAACTATTTTGATTTTTTAAACGTCCAATTTCAATGCTACAATTAAAAAGTCAATGACACAGGAAAAATACACAATCCTTATGACTTTTGAACCTTGTAGAAAATCAACAATATTTTTAACATTGTTACTCTGTCATAATTATTTTGTTAACAAAGGCGAATTCGTTGTAGGATCGAAACTTTCATCAACTACGTTTGCATATTTCTTTTAATATATTTTCCGAGTATTGTATCGAGTCATCAAGTTATTTTTAAATAAAAATAAAAAGGGATATTTAATAATGCGTTGTTCCACATTTTCAACGACCTTCCTTCTCTTCTTTTGTTTTCCCAATAATTTGACTCCTTATTGGAAAAAAAACATGACTATATTTTTCAATTTTTTTTTTTAATTCTTAAAAGAATTCAGGGACTTACGAAAAATTACGATTAAAGACTGAATAAAAAATTATTATCGAGCCATTGACTGTGTTTTTGTTGCCAATTTTTTCAAAACGATGAACCAATTTTTACGAATTTATTTTTCTGGCTTTTAGTTTTATACGAAAATTCATTAAATTTATTTTATCAATCAATGCAATAATGCAATGGAGCTCGTGCCTTATGGGTAAATATTGAGAAAAAAAGGTCTTCTTATCAGCATGGATCCTACTGTGCTTTGTAACCATGACGACAACCCTTGATAAGATCATTTTCACGCTGAAGCCACTATACCAATGTAAACTATCCTTCGCCATCGAGGATAGCTTATTAAAAAAAAAATCTATTTACGCGTGTTCGGCATCGAGCTATAAATACTGCGTAAACCTTTTAACGCGCAAAAGACGAAAAAAATACAGATCGTGAGCGCTGAATCGAGGGCTTTCGCTTTTCTTTTATTCTCGATCATTTTTACTATGATTTGTAAAAAAAGTTTTCTCCTCATGGCATTTTCTACGTAAATATTCTCTAATTAATCGATTTAAAAATAACTCTTGTGAATCATTCCTTAAGAAATTGCGACGAACCTCATGAAATTCAACACAAAAAATCCCATCAATATCATTTTTTTCGAGCACCAAAATGGCCGTCGTCCCAAGATTTACAATCCGAGCATTTGGTCACCATGCGAGGATTCATAGATTTGGAAATAAATGGAATCTCCGAGCGCACCATAAACTGTGTAAAAAAAAATCACATGGAATCTGTCGGAAACGCAACCACCGGTGAAAACTTTTTCGTCGTGTGTTTCCACCCCTTCGTGAACCAAAATGGCCGCCACTCGTCACGCCCTTCCGCAGCTTCGTGACGGAGCAAAGGAAGAAAAACGCGAGGATTCTCTAACGGATATCGTAGCAGGGTAAAAAAGAAAGATATTCTGGAAGGCGCGTAAAAGAATGAGGAAAAAAATTAATAATCGTTGCGATGTATGCGAAACGATAGGAGGGACAGGTTCGTGGTGACGCTACCAGGCGGCAGCATGGATGACTTCGCACCTTGGGGCACACCTGTGTCAAGCGCTGCTCGCTTTTGGCTCGATTCTGTCGCGCGAGCTCGGTGGATCTTGTTCTCGCGGGTTCTCCTCGCGACATATAACAAACACCCAGCCTGCGGGGCCCAAACGTAACGAGAGCGCGAGTTCTCGAGTGTAGAGAGGAGCAATAAGCCGCGCGGTGTGTGAACACGCGAGAGTCAATTCACCTCGTCGACGTCGAGGCGTGTGTCTTCGTACACTTCCGTTATTTATTATTTACTCCCATCCTCATAAAAATATACGAGCAAATAAACAAACAAGTATCAACATTAATTCAGTAACTATTTCCTTCGAAAAACAACCAACAAGTTGAGAAAAATCATCACGAAATCCTTGGCGAACGTTCGAATTCAAATTCGGTGAGTACCACAGTTTTTTCCACATCCGATTAAAACATAAATTTAATAAATTCATTAGAAAATATATTTTTCATCATTTCAAATGTTGATACTCATAGTGGTTTAGTTTGATTACCATTTACCGATTATCATGATAAGCATGATCATTAACTATCGATCTATAGAAACGAAATTCACGAAGCAACGAATACGAAAAAATGGTGAAATTCGAATTATACGCTGTGAAAAATGATGAGAAACTTGTCGGTGTACGAAAAAAATAACAAAAATAAGTTTAACACACGGAACACTTGAAAAATGTGCTCCCAATGTGTACCTTAAGGTCGTCATAATAAATTTGCATGTGCGCGTGTTTCCACTCTCGTTCGTCGTCGCTTCGCCACATATATGTATCAACATACACATTGATATTGTACACATGTATATATTCGAGCTTTGAGTCAGTGCTACCACGAAAGATTATCGCAGGGGAGGAAACCAGAAATTGTATTAGATCGAGTCCGATGACAGACTGGACCGTTTCTGCTCCGATTCTCTCGGCCAATTGGTCCAGTTTTGTTTTGTGTAATTGGGGCATGAACTAAAAGCTTGATTACTAATTAATTCGTAACCCTGGAGGAGACAAAGTAAAAGGAAAAAATGGTGTCTCTGGCTCAATGTGAATCCGCAGTGTCCTTGAGAATTAATGTTGTCACACGTGTTGTCGTTTTTTTTTTTTTTTTTTTTTTTTTTTACAAAAAAATTCAATAGTGGCTGCCACCTCAAAATGGCAGTTTTTTGGGACCTTTTTTTGAATGTTTATCGAGAGTTTTTGATAAACGAAATAGTGGAGAATGGAATTGACTTCTCCAGCTGTTGACGACGTTCCGAAAGCTTCTCGACAATTCCTCAAATTTTTCATATTCTCGATCGGGTTTGTTGTACGTTTCGAAATCTTAGGTGCACTCTTTGTGGAATTTTTGCTCTCTCAGGAAATCAAGACGATTTTTGAGGATAAATACTCTTTGAACTCGCCAGTTGGTTTCTTGGAAATTGTGAGCACCGTGTTTGACAATTTTAGGCATTTTGAGGCCTCTGGATACATGCGCAACAAAAACTGGTATATAGAGCGACGGAACATGTTGCTCGGGTTCCGATGTGCTGTCGTAATAATTATTGAGCTGCTCGTTCCGATCGCTGTCTGCTTGTACACCTTCTCTTTCTCCCTCTCTCCCATCTTTCTTACTCTCCACTCTTCTTTCCATTTTCTCAATAATTTCTCACTCTCGTTCGCTCGACACAATTTTTCAATTTTTTTTTTTCTCAATACCTTTTCGAGTTTGAACGCAGGAATTTTGTCATCGAGTATTCGTAATTATTACAAATTGTTCGATCGACATTCAGTTTTCTTTCTAATAATTATTCAATTTTCGTTGCAGCAAAAACTTGACACTTTTTCGAAATATTACTCGAACTCATTAAGCACTGATTCGGCCAAACCTGCCACTAGGAAAACTTGAGAAACTTACCGAGCTCCGTGAAGAAATAAAAACTTTTATTATCAACAAAACGTTTTTTTTTCGTAAAGAAACGAAATTAAGGAAATTTGACGGTGTAATGAGAAAATCATATTTTTGTGTGAGTCGTTGGTACCCAGGAAAATATAGGCTGCGCGCCTGGATTATGAGAAATATGCTGAGGTGTGCTGTTGAAAAAAAAAAAAACAGACGATGAAACGTGTCATACATGAATATATGTATATACAGAAATGTACGCGGGACGCACACCTTTCGGTTCGAAGCTGTGGGCCACCGCGATCGACCAAATGTTTTAGCCCGTTCTCGCGTATGTTTGTCGTCTGATCCCCAAAGAGAGAGAGAGAGAGAGAGAGAGAGAGAGAGGGAGAGAGAGAATGAGAAAAAAAAGAGCGAGGTAAAATTCACTAACATAGAGAGCAGCCAACAAAGTCAAGTGTCACTTTGATGACACGAGTTCAATAAACTCGACGATCGAAAAGGAGAAAAAAAATCATAAATTTCATTTTTAGAAAAATTTTTCGTCGTCCACTCGTCATTCGATCGTAGGAAAAACTAAATCTCAAGAACGTTTTAAAAATAAACCACTAGCTGCAATGATCTTGAGATTCTCACTGGTGCAAAAAAAAATGAAGGAAAAAAAAGTATAATTAATTTATTCCGATTTTCGACTCTTTCCATTTCACTAAAAACACATTGATTTCAAAGTGTTTACACTCGAACTTGTCCGCTCTTTCGTTCACTATGAATTCAGGTCGATTATACTCGTTTTCTGTGCGTTTTTCTTTCCCACATGACACCTCCTCGATCACGTACACACTCGCGATCATTCACGACGAATTTCTAATCGTTTTTTTCCTCCAATTTTTATCCCCTCTTCATTATTTTCAATAAATCGTTTGAAACTACTTTTTCTTTAGAATTCACACGATTTCGCGATGAAATTCAATCGAAACGTCGCTCCGACAGTCTTCGACTGCGTCTGGCACGAAACTATCCGTTGTCAGGGCGGAGATAGCCCCTCTGGATGTAGATAATATTTTATTAATCATTAAGCACATAGCCGAGACTCGTGGGCTGTATACATATGAGATAATGAAAATAATATATATGAGGCAATACTTCGTGATAATGTCGCACGTTTATCATACATACAGTTAATTAATTTTGTCCTATGTGAGAAAACGATCGTTCCGACGGCTAAACATTCCGTATCATCCACACAAATATTACATACATTTTCCGTCGGTCGTATTACGAGCTGATCGGAAACGCCAGAGACAGTTGACGAAATACCGTTCGGAACGAATTTTTCGAATTCTATTTTTCTATAGACTGCGAAAAATATTTCGTTCCTTTGGTATTTGTGATATAGTGGGACATAAAATTCCTTGACATTGCGCTAATGAATGTAAAGCGTACGAAGAATGTTAATCATGATAAAACACTCACTATAAATTTTACGGTTCAGATTATATTTGTTTGGCTAACTAAACTATCATTCTTTAACAGGCATCATTCATATATTTGTAGAATTATGAGTAGAATTCTCTATGGAAGATTTTCTGTGTCTTTAAATCACGTCGTAGTTCCGATATTTTTATTATTTCCAAATTTCAAAGCCTCGGAAATCAGCTAGTGTTCAGGCTTGTTAAGAAAACTATGATTTTTTTTTCTCCACAAACGAATCTGACCGGAGCACAGTGTTACATTCGCCGCGATCAACAAAATCGGACAAAGTGAGACGACAAATTCGTGAAGATAAAAAAAAAAACTTAAATTTTTGAATCATTAGTGAAAAAACTAATTATCAGACTCGTTAAAAATGTAATATTTTTGTGGACTCCGTGCTCTGCTCTTATCAAATATTCTTCAGAGATTCGACATGAAAAATCAGAATAGAATTTCCATGAAAAGTTGCGTCCGAATCGGGCAATTCGCTAATTAACTCGATTAGTTGCGAATCTTCGCAATTAACGGTGCTTCGTTGTGACTTGATCCAAAAAAGTAACGAACCTCGTATAATAAATGTTGAACAAAATTTTTCTACGAAAAGCAGCGGCGATTCAAAAAAGGAAATAATTTTAATTGTCATTGCTCATGTTTAAGTTCATATAGTTTTTTTCTTCGTTCCATTTTCATATTTACGTTTGAACTTTATTGTGTTATGACGATTCTCCGAAATGTTCATCTTGGGAGCGTCATCGGTCCAATAACCGTCTCGGTGTATGTACTCGACGAATGAAAAATAATAAAACAATGAAAGAAGGAAGACTAAAGGTGTTCTTGTTTGCTCGTAACTTGCTACGTTTCATTGTTAATCGCAGTCTCGAGCGAGCGAGGCGAGAAAGGCCTCGTTGTAAATTTTCAGTAATATGATTGGGCTGTAAAAGTTTAACAAGCGGATGCTTATATGCTCTCAACAAAATCCTTTCGAGACGAAGAATTCGAGAAAAAGACTGTCGAGAGACGGAGAGGAAAGAATAAAGACGCGCGTCACGAGAAACCGCGAGAATTCTATTTCTTGATAAATTTTCTTGCTCCGGAAAGAATTTTTTTTCGTCTCTTCACAAGGCAGTAAAACACGCCGATTCCTCGCTGAACATCTCCATCACTTTTTCACGTTGCATTTTTCCACAAAATAATCGAAACATTCATCATTATTAAGGGACTTTTTCTATCAATCTGCAGCAGGGTTTGGAAGAATTTTTTTCCAACACAAATCGACAAACTAGCGACCATAGCAAAATCAAGTGTGAAAGTAGCGACCAAAATATTTGGAAAATTGCGATTCAAATTTAACGGAATGTTAATGAGAGTGCAGGCATTTTTATTCCGTACTGACAGAAATATTTAGCTTGCTGTATAGTTTGCGAATTTTTAAAACATAAAAATCTAAAATGTCGAATGAAAAAAAAATGGATTGACTTTGAAAAAAAAAAATGCACCACGGTGAGTCTCAGACTGACTCAGAGTTTCGACGCAAAAAAGAAATACGGTTACGACGTCATATCATTTTTGAAAGAACGGAATTTTTTTTCGTATTCTCTCTTCTCCACAAATTCTGATTTATTTTGCAACTCAGCAGACCGGATGACGTGAGGTTGATAAACGAAAAAACAAACAGGGAGAAAATAATTGAAAAATTTAATTTCGTGGTCAAGCTATCTCGTCCATTGATCTAAAAAAATTCCAGATAAGCGCGAGCTTGAGGCACGTGTAATTTTTACCGATAAAAATCTTTCCCCTTGTATAGGATTTAATTCTTCGAAGCGAATCGAAGTGTTGCGCAATCGAATGACTCTTTGTCCTTCGATTGCCGATGCTCTTGTATTCCACGACGTTTGAGACTGGCCAAGAAACAAAAAAGAAAACGAGAATCGTATGAGAAAAGTGGGATAGAAATAAGAAAAATAAAATAAAAACAAAAATGGTGGAAAAGTACGAAAAACACCGACTCGGTTCTGATATCTACGATAACGCGATCCACTCGAGATGATCAGTGCCTCCTATCTTTATATATGTATACACATGAACATTGCTAATACGTTTGAAGCTTTGTCAGACACGCTGATAAGGGAGTCTCTTGACAATAAAATGGCGGAGGTCGCACATAGCGAACAAGAACCCGACGATCAGGGTTTTAAATCGGGACATGACGCACACTTTGCCAATTGTTTTGTGCAGCAATAATATGCGATTTTTTTTTGCTTCGTATACCTTCCCTAAGTGGAACTTAAACCGATGAATCGATAACACACGCAAGACAATTCGACGAACTGCCATCGGCCATTTTGCCACGAATTTACTTCGACAACCAATTTTTTCACCCTCAGGAAAAAAAAATTTCCAACACTATGAAAACGTTTTGAAAAAAAAATTCCATTTATTTATTCCCTTACAAACGACGCTGACTAAAAGTTGTCGTCGATACGAAAAAAATAAAAACTCCAAAGAACAAAATTCATTCGGTGACAGAAAAAAGTTCAAGATGAAAAATAAAATCCAGACTCACGAGCCTCTGTAAATGATAACGAAACACCGGTGATTTTTTTTTCTGTTTTCGAAAAATTTTCAAAGAAATTTTACGATATTAGAAAAGAGTTCCAAACAGAATTAAAAGAATGACGACAACGTAGAAAAAATAGTGGAGATTGCACCCTCGGATAAAAATCCTGAGCATCGAGCCGCGATGGAAAAATCACAGATCACTGAAATTGGCTCAGCATCACGATATACCTACGTTTATTTGTCTATAATCGTAGCTCCAAGAGACCGACGCACGTGGAGAGAGAATAGCCACGAAATGGTCACTTTCAAAGTTGCTCGATCGAACGGAACGCGGTTTATATGGAAAATGGCGTTTCCCATGATGGGGCACAGCTTGATCGACGATCGCGAACCGGACAGGAAGAATGGCTCAGCCCTACGCGTTCCTGGCCGTTCCGTCGACTGAAATTATCATTTTAGCTGATACTAGCTAATGTAATGATGCAGTTTTATCTCTTATTATCATGGGAAACGAGATAAATTGCGATAGTGCCGTTTATTTTGACAACGCTTTGTGCCTCACGACCTATCGTTGCGAGGCTCCTTCCGAAGCTCTATATTTCATATATATATGTATATATACATACGTAAGTGATTATATACAAGTATAAATGGTTTTTAAGAGAACGACGAGAGACGGTATCAGCCCTCGTATCTACAGAGATTCTTGCTGAGACTCCTGCAACGTTTCTTTTCTTATTATATGTAAACCAGACGAGCGAATATCATGGCAGGGACACTCGAGCATCCTGAAGACGTTGACCTGACGTTTCTGAGGCTGGGACCAGTTTTCAAATTTTTTAGGAGTTCAATTTCTTAATTGAACTTTTTAAAATACTTTCGCGTGCCTCCTTACGAAGTGCAAGTGTTCATCGTTTAATAGAAACGAAACTTCTCTTCTTTCATCGTCAGAGCCATCGCTTTTTGCGACCTGAAGAGCTTGAAGCTATAGGGAGAGTAATGTTGTCAGGGGTCTGTGAAATTTTTACTGGTGTGACGGAATTGGTGTTTTTATATTCTTAGCACATTTCATTCCGAAATTTTCGCTTTTCAGTGAATAAAAAGGTTCGGAAAGGTTCACCGAACCCGAGCAAAGATTTCTTTGACGATATGGTTTTATCTCGAGGTTCTTTTTCTGTATGAACGGGATTCGCTTATCCAGGGCTTCTTTTATGATTCGGTCTACACCTTCCGCGGAAGGTATGACTGAAATATGAAGAAAAAAGAACGGAATGGACCCGAAAAAAATTAAATTTCGTTCCTCCAGTAAAAATCCAGGGAAAATTTGAATCATTGTTGCTGGCGTAACGTTTGTTGCAATGATTCAAAAAGCATTATGACTCAATGCTTGTAAACCTCGTACGTCACTTAGAATTCTCGTGATATTCGCATCACCGGAAGTTCGACTTGTCAATGAACAAATACTTATCGGTAAATTGTTTCAAAAGAATATTACATCGTTTCGCTAATTTCGTTACACGTTGACTTATTTGGAGAGAAATGACGAGGAGTGCGAAGGGCCGTGGCAGAGTTTTCTCGATGATTCAGCAGCCCCGAGAGATTCCCTTCGAACGAAACTTTTGTTGTTTTGCTAAATCAATGGAAAATCCTTGCTCGTATACACAAACGTTCATCGATGACGTATACCGAGGAAGAGCTTGTTTACGAGTCTCCACGGGGAGCGGTCAATAGATCGAAGGTGAGTCATCATCCCTCGAGAGTCAGAGTCCAAGGGAGGGCAGTAGGCATGAGAATGCGTGAGGAAAAAGAGGAGGAAAGTCCACGTTTGGATCTCGTCAGTTTTGCCCAGAGGAAAAAAATATAAACCGACATATTTGTTAACCGGTATACAGATATATAAAAATAAATGGAGAGATACAAAATGGCGGCGACGCGAACCCCACGCAGGGAAGCCCGATTCTTTTATACACACATATAAATCGAGCAATATGGCCGCTCGACGTTTCTTTGCTCGTTATATGTATTTTATACGGACACACGGCAGCCGTTTAACGTCGCGACGTTATCTCAAACTCTCCTCGTTTGTCGCTCGTTCTCTCGCCTCGCAACCTTATCACAGAACAAACAGAAGATCCCTCCACTCTCTGCACCCCGAACATGGAACTCTCAGGCCTCCCCCTTAGCCCCGGCTTTATACTGTCAATCACGAGGCAAAGCTTCACAAACTTTATATTAAAAAAAAAAAAAGAACACGAAAAACATAGACATATATGTGGAATATTTATATATGTATTTATTACGTCGCCGCTGAGGACGATGGAAAAAAAACGTTTCGCACCCCTATTTTTTTTTTTTTTTTTCGAGTACTTTGTTCTTTTTGGACAGACGGTCTTTTTTATTTCTAATGAAAATTTGGTCGAAAGAGTGCTGATAGGGAATATTTTTATCTGAAGATTGCAAGCTCGTAGGGTCGAAAAATTAAAGGGAATTGATGCAATTTTTCGTGCTGTCGAAAGGGGTGAAAAAATTGTGGAATAAAAATATCTAACTGAGAACATTTTTTTCTTTCGTACTTTTGAGAAAGTTGTTTCTCAGTGTCGTAACATTGATTTGGGAAATATTTTCAGTGATTGTGAAGACAATTTTTTTTATGACTCTCTCTCTCTTTCTGTTTTTCTACTCTGACAAATATCGTCTGTTCGATAAGATCTGGGCTTCTTCAGGTATATGGAAAAGAGATCTATCAATTATTGGAAATATTTTGAGATTATTTTTTTCGAGACATTTCTCAAATAAAAAAATCGTGTGTGGATGGTTTTTTTTTCTATTTATTCGTCGTTCACGTGGCTTGTGGGAAATTGTGCAATGGTGCATCGATCTTACGGAGTGTTTATGGAGAGCGATCCAAATAAAATGGCCGAGGGAATTCGGTCGAAATTCTGAAAGGCCTCGTGCGAATAAAACGTAATTTTTTTCTTAAATTCATCGTTGGCAATCAACATTTATGTCTGGAATAACATTTGCATGAACTTTGAGTTTTCTATTCGAAAAACTGCAATCTCAGTGCGTTCAGCCCCCGAAAAGTATTTTTGACCGGATTGCATATTTTTCTCCTTATACAGTGGAGGAGAGTAGGGATGACCACGAGTATTATATATCTGTGTATAGAACAACGCTTCTCTATAATTATCATAGCTCAGAATGACCGAGGAAACGTGTGGAAAGTTGACCAATGAGGAACGAGAGGGGCGTCGTCCAACCGGCTCTCGTTTCGTCGTTCCATCGTCGTTGGGTTCTTGCACGCGGCTCTTGCGACCTGAGAATCACTCGCACCTCGCTGTTCCGGGCACTTTATTCGATTCTCTCGGTCGTTGCTCGGGTGCGGACTCGGGTGAAAATACTAAATCGACAAGGCGCTACGATCGACCGGAACGAACACTTGGTGCATCGGAAATCGTCCGACTTACAGTTTGCCATTTAAAAAAAAATAGTTTAAAAGTTCGATTGAATTTCCCGCGGTTTTTTATTTCAAAAAATTGTCGAAAAATCCAGCCTAACGTCTCGTGTGTTTGTTTGTTTTTTTCTGAGTGATTTTCTCATCTTTGTTGTTGAGGAAAAAGGACTTTTTTAAGTCACCATTGTCATTGCACTTTCCACCTCTTCGGTGCAGCTGGGCGTTGCAACGAGATCTGTTCCCTACGTATCTCGTTTACGCGTTTATTATTCGAGGCTCGACGGGAAGCCAGTCATTGAGAGGAGAACGCGCGTGATTCCTCTCTCTCTCTCTCTCTCTCTCTCTCTCTCTCTCTCTCTCTCTCTCTCTCTCTTCTGTTCTTTTTTTTTGTTTTCTTATTCGCGAGTGCATTTATCAGTCACGTCGCATCGTCGGTTCGGAGACACTCGAAAGCTCCGAAACTTTCGTTTTCTTTCCTTTTTTTTTAATCTGTGCAACTGCTCTCTCTTAAAAAACAATATTTTGAGGAAGAAAACATCTTTGTCAGTGTGGATGAACGACGAACGTTTCGGTTGCTTCAGGATATCGCCGATCATCGATTACCATTTTTCGGAATCAACTGTCTCGACTCTTGAACCAATTTTTCTGCCATTTCTTCCGAACATCGGTTGCTCCGATCTCCGACCTAACTCCAGGCCACAAATATCCGTTGTTACTCGTCTAAATGAGGCACGCAGCCATGGAGGTAATTAACGAAATGATGATTTTAAAAACAACTCGAAAATTCGTTCCATACTGATTTTTCATTATTCTGACGTTTTTTATTTGGAAATTACGTGACGCCTCGGTTATTTAATTAATGAACGTGTTAATGATTTTTTAACGATATTTTCGGCACACTGAGTCAACGTAGTTTTCGAAATCTTGTGGGAATTTCGCATTGTATACCAATTTCCAAATTGGACGATATATTTGTCGTAATTACGAAGAGAAATTAGTAAATTTTCTCAAAAAATAATGTTCGAAATAGTATATTACACTACAAGGGCAGAAAGTTTGGGATTCCTGCACTGCGCAACTTCATGCCCGAGGCGAAGCCGAGGGCATGATGTTGCGCAGTTCAGGGCTTCCAAACTTCTGCCCGTGTGGTGTATACTATTTTTCTCCATAGCCGGTCGAAAGTACGATCGATTCACGGCAGATTATCGATCATGACAGATTTCATGTATTGATGCCTGCCCCGACATTTGCGGCACGAGCGAAGCGAGTGCCAGCTGGTCGGGGGCAGGCATCAAATACACAAGAAAAGCAACGAAAAGATACACAATCATCGAAGAATAAAAACAATAATTGATTCAAACTAATACGAATTTTTTTAAATTTTACGTAATAGATAATCCACAACACACACATACAAGTGCATGATTTTGTGATCTATTATCACAAAATTCAATAAAATTATAATATTGAAGTTTCCATCGTTGGAATGCAACGAAATTATGTTTTCTCTTGAACAGAGCTCATGATTCTTATTCAATATTTCGTCCGTGCAATAAAAGAATTTTTTTTAGAATCCAAACACAGAATCGATAGAAAAATTGTCATGGTTTTTGAATTTGAACAAAAAATTCACAGAAAAAGTATTTTTCGTTGGAACGCAACGTTGCGACCATCAGTGTAATGTAAAATCATATTTTTTACGAAGATTTTTATTCCAGAAATTTGTTTCCATCATATTTATCACGACCACTGCAATGAAAAAAATTGTTAACGATATTTTCACGAAATGCACAGTTTTCATTTTTATTAAATGGACATTCGTCACCAAATCGATCGGTTGACGAAAATTTCGAAATTTGTCCTCTTGCACTTTGATTTTAAAATAGTTCATTCTCTGATATTTTCCAAAAAGCTCTAACCTTAGAAAAACGGATCATGGAAAAAATTCAAATTTGGAATAACACAACAGCTCTGTCATTAGACTTTGACATTAGAGAAAACACGGTTAGAAAGTCACTTTCGGCAGTCGTGGCAGCCGAAAATACTATTTGCTCCCGATCAGAGGGCGATTGTGTTTTTTTTTTACCAATGCACGAATGTCGCACTTTCTGCATCGAAATCGATGCGGGAATCACGTACTTTCGACCGAGGTATGGAGAAAACTCGTTTGGTATGGAAATTCTGTTCTAACGAAAATCTTATAATTTTCACCACGTCACAAATGTTGGAAAAATGTTTTTACGAGAATTCCCGCTTTTCAAAGTGAATTTTGGGAAAAGCATAAACTTATGAAGTTTGAACTCCCGGATGTTCGATCTTTCGAACGACGTTACTAACGCTGCCAGTGAGATTCGAGAGAAGAATTTTTTGAGATTCGGAACAAAAGACGAGATGAGATGATGAGACGAAAAAAAAGAGAAACAAAAAAGAAATATATTTTATTTGGGCAATGTCGAGCTCGTGGACGCGTTTGCCCGCGCTTCAACCACCGACTCGCCGGAAGTCGAAACTTGACATTGCCGAGCGGAAGTGACGCGCGTTCGGCAAACAATCATTCCTTTTTTTCGTCTCGATTTTTTTTTCATTCTTTCTCGAGAGACGAACGAGGTGTGTCTTTTCGTTGCCGCGGCGTTTGTAGCCAGTGGACACAAGAAGGCCGACGACTCTCGGCTCTCGTTTGTGTGCTTTGGTCGCGTGCCCCTCGCCCGGAATCGTCACGATCTTTCGGGGCTTTTTTTTCATAATATTTCCTTGCCACGACCGGAAGTAGTGAAACTCTTTTACGGAATTTCGGAAACGGTCAAACATATTCATTGAAGGAAAGAAAAAACTTACAAACGAGGCTAAAAAATTATGGCCATCGAACAAAGAACGTTGCGAGGGCCTTAATGAGAATTCTCAATTGAAATTAATCCAAGAAACATTTGTCACAATTCTCGAACAAATAACTTATAGACTACAAATCTCGTTTTCAAAGTTGTGTAATTACTCGAAAAACTCATTTCGGACTTGTCGCCAAGACTAAAATTCGGTGACGGTACCGTAATGTCATCAGAAGATCAAAAAAAGCAAAAGTCTTTTTGTACACTTAACGAGGATGTAGTTAAACTGAAAGTAGGGCGTGTTCTGTCAATTCGTCAAAACGCTGACCTAGACACCGATTTGCAGTGCGAACGTATTTCTCATCCAGAAAAATGGAAAGCCTTCCGTGCCCACCGATGACTGATCTTTCGTACGTCATCACCAGATCCGTTAAACATTAGAGAACGAGGGATCAGCATTGCAATTTGAAAATAAAAGAAATCTTATCTTTGTTCCTGTTCCACTTTTCCGAATTTCTATCGAGCCTGCGCCTGATTTGGACGAAACATTTTAGCAAAAAATCATCGTGGCGAAAACCAGTCATTGATTAAAAAAACTGTTCATATTCATAGTTTTTCAGAAATAAGACAATTCCATAGTTATTCGTTGCACGTTGTTAATGAAAAATCAATAACAATTAATTATTTCAGGGACGTTATAAAAAAAAGGGATAAGCAAGTTCGGAAACGACCGCATGCTCAGATTTTCATGTTCCAGGAGGCGATGAAGGAGAGTCTGTCGAAACAGGAAGTAAAGATGGAGTGGGAGGGTCGTCGTCCGGGGGATAGTTCACCTCAGGTGCCGCGTACAGCTGAGGAGCAGGCCGGTGGTAGTCCCCAAAGTGTGATAACGACGCGTAGACACGTTAGAACGATAACGACAGCAGGACACATAACGGAATCGATTGCGGACGCTGAGCCTGAATCGCCGGAGCCCAGTCCACCTTCGGTCAAGCAAGCGGTGCATCACAACAACAATAACATCAAATTGTTGCAACCAGTAATTCATCAACAGGAGCAACAAACCTTGCAACAGCAGTCGAAACAGGAGCAGCAGGAACAACCGCAAGATTCGCAGCAGCAGGATCCTCCACAGGAACAGACCCATCGATACCAGGAAACCCATCACCAGCAGCATCAACATCAACAGCATCATTACATCAACATTTCGCAAGCGAGCAGTCCCAAGGATCAACAACGCGGGGTCGAGCAGCCTCAACACCATCAGGTTGTTTATGCGACGACCAACGGCGAAGATATGCAATTGGAAGGTCACGATTCCAGCGAGGGAACCATAACCATAGGGTATGCCATCATTCCCGTGAATTGTAGATTTTCAAATAGATCGTTTGGTCGATTAGACTTAGATTAAACTTGATTGGATTTGGATTCGGTTTATTTGATAAGATCAAAACCCCGAATCGAAGTTGATCTTGAAAGCCACCGCACTTTTTATATCGTTTCTATGTTTTTCAAACTCTGCCATTTCGAGCCATTGCGTCATAATTTTCTTGTTTGTTCTCCACAGGTATGATACACCAGGGCCAGGTGAGAGGGCGGAAGTAGAACGCGTGTTTGTTTACGCGGAGGATGGTGGGGATGTCAGACGTGCCGGGCACGTAATAACCGTACAGGTCCAAGAACACAGACGCCATCACAACCAGCAGCATCAGCAACAGCAACAGCACAACCAGCATCAACGATTCAGTCCCCATGAGAATGGTCACGTGACCAGATACCAAGATTCTCCGGTTGCTCAGCCAGAGGAGTACGAACCGACCGCAATGACGACAGCGCAACCAGGAACCGTGCAACTTGGTTCTCCAACCCCGACCTATTCGCCACCGGTCGATGGCATTCGAACGACTCAGCATCAATTGGTCGCGACCGGATATACCGAAAGTGGAAGTCCTACTGTCAAGTACGAGACTATTGCTACGGTCCCTACCGATGCCATCAAATCTACTGGGACTTACACCACTTTGGAAACCGTCGCGTTGTCCTCGTCGCAGCCTGTTCAATACACGCAATACGTCACGGATACTTTTCCCCATGCAAGCTACACTTATGCCAAACCAGCAGAAATCGCCTATCACACATATCCCAACAACCAACCTGGTAGCCGAGTTTCCGAGGTACTAATTTCCAGCTCATTTTGTAGACTTTTTTCAATATCTCTTGGCTGCCTTTGGATCTTATCGACATCGCGATTACCGGCCTCAATTTTAATGACAGTTTCGTTCTTTTTTCATTCCCAGGTCGAATCCCCGGCAGGAATCTTCATCAAAAGCGACCCAACCCTCACGTCGACGTCGTTACTGGTTCCTGGCAGAACAGCGCCGCTCCATTATGAGCAACAGCCCGGTTCTCCAAGTTCCCAAGTAGCAATTTACGGCACAGCTACAGGACCGACTTTTCAATTTGTCAAATCAACTGGTGACCAATATTGGCATCCTGGCGGAGCAGCTTCGCCCACCACACTCGAGTATGCCTATTCGGGAATGCCAACAATCTCGACAAGTGACGCGACCAATATGCTCTACTCCGGAGGCAATTACAGCGTCTCGGGATCGGCCAATGGATCGCCATCCACGTGGCCCATTCAACTGGCTGGGGCGGAAGAAAACTTTGATGGACAAGGGTCCAATCCTCAGTCTAAGGAGTGCGTCAATTGCGCGGCTAGCTTTACTCCACTCTGGCGACGCGACGGTACGGGACATTATTTGTGCAACGCTTGCGGTATCTACAGCAGAATGAACGGAGCGAATCGACCACCAGTGAAATCCTGCGGTGGCAAAATGAAGCATACCGTGGCCCCGGTGAGTCCGACTGACTTTTTTATTCTCGTCCATGCCACACTCGCGTATTCATTTCTCAATTCAATCCATCACTAATGCAGCGTTTAAAATCCAACATTACGCATAAAGGGGGCAATTCCAAATCGATTTGCTCACCATTAGGTCATAATTGTACAAATGTGCGATCATTCCAATGACTACCTCACTATCCTACGCCACAATCGTTATCCATTTCTTACGCTCTCGGACAACGCAACCAGCGGATGAACTATAATTCAAAAATTTGTCCATCTTGCTCACGAACCAGGCCAGTTGGCGTCCTGTGTGTTTGTGCTGATAACGTCCAACTAGAGGCTCGCAAAGGGAGGCGAAGAGAAGTAATCTAGAGAAGGGGAGCTTTGCTTTCATGCCAAGCGAACGAACGCGACACGACTTCGATATTAAGTAATGTTTGTGCTCTCGAGAAGAGACCGTTTTTATCTTTCGCGCCTCGAGCAAATAATATAGATATATATACACACACCACACATATATATTTATACAACGAAGACTGCACGAGGCGGACAACGGCGGGATCCTGTTTGCTCTAGTTTGTTCTTGTACCTGACGCTCCCGCACGTTACCGCCCATTTTTCTTCGCCTCCACTTCCTTCTCCTTCGCACTACACACTTTTTCTTCATCTTCTCGATCTCTTCTTCTCCTATCTCCGACGCATTATTTGCTTAAATATCCGAAAGACGTCTCGACCGAGTTCGTTACAGATTTCTTCCATTCTGATCGCGTGATCTGAGGGCATAACCAACTTTTTGCTGCATCTTAACTCGTTATCCTATTTCTCCTCTTTTCGAAGATGATCTTCGAAATTTCCAAATATACCATTTGATGAGAAATTCAATTAAGGGATATTTCGTTTTCTTTTTTTTTGCCAACCAACCGGGAGTTCTCAGAACATCCGATGTCTGAGTCTCCACGATTTAAAAATTCATCGAATGATGATTTTTTTATTTATTCGCGATTTCTTCATGTTTCAGTCTGGACGAAGAACCGGAGTTCAATGCGCCAATTGCAGGACAAGCAATACTACGCTGTGGCGAAGAAACAACAATGGCGAACCCGTTTGTAACGCTTGCGGCCTGTACTTCAAACTCCACAACGTAAGTTGAACGGTTTTTGAATGTTTTAATTAATTGGACAATCCAATCAATAATCAGATATTTCTTCATGGAAAAATTACGTTTTTGGAAAAGTTTTCACTGCTTTTGCATACGATGCCCTTTTTTTTAATATGGGAAGTAATGAGAACGCGAACGGTTGCGAAAAATTGATTTAAAAACGTGGAAATTCGTAGCCAAGAAGATAATTCAATGATCGGAATGTTTATGAAGACGAAAATAATCGAAAAAATGATAAATAAAGAAAAATATTCGATTCAGGAGTGTTTGAGAATTCTGGGATTCTTTTTCGTCGCCACAGACTTATGAATTACAGGAAAGTGTAAAAAAAAATGAGAAACTGAGAAACGAGTTAAAACAAATGCAGTAAAGGCCGCAAACAAGGTTCGTTAAGCTGCAGTGGTTTTTCTGCTGTCCTTTTCTCGGGGCGACGGCTTTATATACGGTCGGAGTTTTTTCTCGACTTCTTTCTCTCTTGGAAACTTCAAACACACGTTTTTTTTTTTATTCTTCATTTTCATCTCTCCAGCGAGTTTCGTAGCGGAGGTTCACGAACTTACGAGAAAGAAAAACGACACCTTAAGAAATAAGGAACAAACAAGTCTGTCGGTTTTCTTAATTCCTTTTTCGAGAGTGAAATTTGCACCGCAACGAATGTTTCGGGGATGCTTGAAATTCTCGAGAATCGTATCGATAAAAATTCACGACCGCGTTCAATTACCGCTTAATAAGGATCCATAAATTTCCATTAACGATTTCGGCTTGAAAATTCCAAAAAATTAAGAAAAAAAAACCAATTTTCTATTTTGAAACATCGTCGATCGGGCAACTGATATTAAAAAAAATTAAAAAATGAGACCAACGAATATCCGCGATACGATCTAAGAGAGTGATAAATCATTCGTGTGTCCGAGGAATTTATTATTTGTCTCCTTCCTCGAATTTCTCGTTCAATTTGGCTGGAGCAATATTTTTTCTCTCCGTTTTTTTTTTAAATTGTGCCAAGCAGGTCTGAGAGTAAGCATTTTTTTTTTCAATCGATATCAATCTGAAGACGTGGTCTCTCGATCGCGGCTAATAAAATATAGGTAGCTCGTTGTCCATCGTGGTTATGGCGTGGCTTATCACTCTGTCGATTCTGATAAGAGATGAAGCGCCACAGCAACTCGCTTGTAAATACTTTTTTTTTTTTTCTTATTTCTCAAGATTTACGTGCAATCGTAGAAGTTCTCATGGTCCTTCAACGAATGCTACCCACATTTTTTATTATCTGGATTAATCACGACTTTATATCGCACTGATGAAAACTTTACACATAAAACAATATTTTTATTTGTAAAATTTATATAAAAACCGTGGGATCGAAAATGAACGAGAAGTCCAAGCGAAAAATTTCATCGATTAATCTATATTTTCGATCAAATCAATTACGTCAGAGAATCGATGAAAATTAAAGTGAAAAAATTGAAAAAATGACGTGCAAAACTTTGTAATCCATTTTTAAAAATCACTCGAATTTGAATGAACCGTCGATTGTCCTTAGAACCCATAGAAATTCTTATTTACTCGTGTTTATAGGTCAACAGGCCAATGAGCATGAAAAAAGAAGGGATTCAAACGAGGAAACGAAAACCAAAGAATCATTCGGGCATGGGAGGTGGTGGCATGGCAGGACCGAGTGGAATCCACAAGAACGAGATAAAACCCAATTTGCTTGGTGAGTTTTTTCGGAATATATATTTTTTTCTCGTCTCAAAGATTCTTAGTAAATAAACAACAATAAAAATCGAAAGAACAATAATTTGGCATCGTGCTCGCGTTTATACTGAGGGAGAAAAGATTCCACTTTCTTTTTCGTTTGTACATCATCACGATGACACAGTTTTCGGTTCAATAAACATTCTCGATCTCTGTGGATGTTCGCGAACGTGGAAAATGATCGTTTCTCTATCAGCAGTCTATCGGGATTTCCCAACTTCTGTCAATCTTTGACAATAGTCAATAGCACGATAATAAACAAAGCTGAACATTCCAAGCGAAAGTTTTCAAACAATAATGCTTCGCTGTTTGGAACGTCGATACAAAAATCTTAGAACTCGCTGTCAGCGGACAAAGAATCGAGAGGGAACAGAAGGAGTCACAATAACGATTACACATAGTCAATAGCCTAAATTCCCTAAAACACAACATTCACGTTAAATGGATGAACAAAAATTTAAAAATCGGTTCGTAATTACGAAAACAAAATTAAAACGACAATTCACAAATTTGCCACCTCCGATTATCATTTTATTCGAAAATTAATTAAAAAACAACGTCAAAAACTCTAAAAAAACCTTTTTCAATGATCGAGGATAAAAAAAAAATAAGTGTGTTAATTAAAAATTCGAACGAAGACAGTGATCAAATATTTTTTTCATTGTGGATCGTTGATCAAAGTCCCAATACGAAGATCTGTCTGATCGATTAAAAAATAGGCCTGATAAGAAAGCTTCTTCGCTCACGCATCCCATGCGCTAAAACTTCCATCGAGTTCTTCGTTTTCTTCTCTTCCTCCCCCCCCCCTCTCTCTCTCTCTCTCTCTCTCTCTCTCTCTCTCTCTCTCTCTCTCTCTTTGCATCGACTACAGATCGTTTTTTTCCCTGCTTTCTGCTCGTTCGCTTCTTTCCACAATTCAGTGTGGTCCCTCGATAATTATTTCTTTAACAAATTGCAGTGGACTCGAAGCTGCCATTGAACATGTTCGCGAGCGGTGGTGGGAGTGACGGGAGCGAAGAACAACATTATCTAGGCACACTGACAACCGCACAATTAGGACACGCACACTCTCCCCTTGCGTTACCCTCTGCCGCTGTTCTTAATCGGCAGACAACCCTTACGTAAGTCATCAATGACGTTTCTCCTTGCATATCAACGTCGAAGATTCATCAAAGAGTTTTTCGCTAGAGAATTCATTATAATTTCGAGGGAATGTTCAAAAGAATACTTTCATAAAAATACGTAGAAAATTATCGGAAAATTCTCGAACTTGTATTCGAAATATTTTGGCAATCAAAGATTTTACGCGATTTTTCTGGCGAAACAGCGAAAATGTCAAAAATCCTGTATGAACAGAAACCCAGGCGAGTCTACTACCTTAAACGAGTCACGGATTTGATAGTTAATTATTGTTAAGGGATAGAAAATGAAAAAATTGCGTCATAATAATTCTGCACCGCAGCTCAAACCCTGAGATTTTTGAATTTTCATAAAAATTTCAAGAATTATTAAAATTCTGGAAATAATCGATTAGCATTTTCGTATTTTTTTGAGCTAATTGTTTTTTTTTTTCTTGCACAGCGTGCCCCCATTAGAGCCAATAACGAGTAGATCGGGTGGTGATTTGGCAACCGTCATAACTTCAACGACTGCCGCCCACACCGACCGAACGTGAGTGAACTAAAGAAATCCTTTCGTTTCACCACATCATCGCCAACGCAACGATCTCTGTCGGTTGATTTCTGAACGTCTGTGCAATGAGCGTACAGGCACGAGGGATACCGACTGCCACTATGTTCGCCGATCGCGTTCTCTCATGCCGACGTTCACTGGGCAATCGAGAGGAACGAGCCTCAGCCTCAGACTGAAGTTTCCTGCCCTCTGTCACCACCAAAAACTCGTCGAGTTCTCTTTCATCGCCAGTTTCGAGATGCGAAAAGGACGGAGCACCGAGACAGCGAATGTCGGAGCTTCAGAGCGGAAAAAGCTGAGGCGGAGTAACTTTTAGGAAAATGGAAAATGCAGCGATGAGTTAAAAAGTTTGCCGAGTGTTTTTTTTTCCTCGGATCGCGTTCACATTTCGAGAAAATTTTATCTGCAAACTTTCTTTCTAGTTATTTTACTCGTCACAGTGTTCTTTAACCACTGAGACAGTGCAGCCTCTGAGGAAAAATTATTTCGAACATTCCAGCCACGTTTCTTGCCCTCATCCTTGACAATCAACTCGAATCGATAAATTACTTTTTTAAAACATGGTTTTCCCCAAAGAACCTTTCGAGAGCAGCTATTCTCACTCCTTTCATTTTGTAAATAGTTTTTTACGACGTCGTCCAAAGATTCGTGTGTTTAGAATTACATACACAGATTTTTACCCCAAAGAGTAATATATTTGTAATTAAGTCTTCATTAGGTAATTAACCTTATTGCAATTATAAATACGACAAGAACGAAGAACTATCGTTGGACGAGTGCAAAATTGCATGGCAATTGAATTATTGCTGTGTACTCCGTATACAGAAATCACAAAACCATACATTTGGTCTCTTCGGTTCCGAAATTTTACGTAATCAACGCATTGTACGTATAGAAGTTTTAATAATCAGCGAATAAACATTTTTGTTACGTATTAAGTGATTGAACATTAATGATTGAGTAAAGTTCAAAATGATGAAGAATAATGAAAATAAATAAATTATGTATATAAACAATTGACTCTCGTTTATTATCATTTATTTTCACTTTCGCAACTCTTGGGATTTGACACTCCAACTTTTTACGAGCCAAAATACTTAAACGAAAAAAGCTTTCCTGCAGCAAAAATCTTTCTGGAGTAATTTGTCCTTTTATTCTTTTTCTCGCGAAAGAATGTACGAAATTTGTGAAGAAAAAACCTCGTACAGTTTGAAATTTATTCTATTCTGAAAAAGTTCTCGAAAAACTTTTGTTTTTCGAGAACGAAGAAAGAAATAATTCTTGGTGAATGATACGGAATCAGCAAAATACGTTGTTCGATCCGTCGGTGCATTTTTTCTTGAATCATGTACGATGATAATTTTGAAGAACAATAAAAAAAATAAAATCGATCGAGGAAAAAGTGCATGAGAAAAACTTCGTGCGAAACAACAATATATCGATATTCTTCGTTGATTCGAGCTTTAGTAATTAACAAATGCCTTAATTACGAGTAAACGAATTACAGATAAAAAAAAATGTTTGCTATGGATGATGGAAAAAAATGGACGAGAAATATCAACCGGAGTAAAATTGTTGCACAAACAATTTCGTTGAAATTGTTCGATTCGGAAAAAAAGTGTTTGGAATGAGAGTGAATTTAGAACCCGATTGAATTCTCTGATGCGACAATGTAGAGACTCGAATCGTGGCCAAGCGGTGAAGGAGACTTCAAATGGATCGAGAGAATGGAAATGCCAAACGAGTAATACACGAGAAAGAGATGAGACGAGACGAGGATCCGTGCGAGGACTCGGAGCGAGGAGAGAAACTGAGGAAAAAGTGGCTTGGCGAACAAAGAGAAATATAAAAAATGAAAAAGCAAGATGAAGAGAAAGGAGAGACGAGGAAGAAGGAGTGAGAAAATAGAATGGGAGCGAAAAAGCTTTCGTAAGAGATAAAGACAGAGAGAAGAGAAAATAAGAAGAAAACTGCGAGAGAGAAAATGAGAAGAGCAAGAGCGAAAGAGAGAAAACAGAACGAAGTGGAAAAAGGACGAAGCGAGGGAGGTCGAGAAAGGGAGGGCGAAGTCCATCAGGCTAAAGAGTGGCTATCTCGTGCCGATGCCGAGTTCGCTAAGGGCTATTCCATGTTAACCGCTCGTCCCGACTCCTTTTTTTCTCATTTTTTTCTCTCAAGACTTTTTGTTTTTCCGAACGCGAGGCTTTTTATTTCTTTCTCTTTTTATTCTATTTGGTTCTCCGAGCTCTGGAGCGACGGGGCGAACGGCGTGTGGCGCCGCCCTCCATTCTCGCGGCCGCCCTCTACACGCGGCGTCGTCGACTAAGAATCTTCGGGGCAATCGCAATCATCGACAATATTTAAATAAATTTTCAATCTTACCGAAATTCAAATTTTTATCATTCCTCAAAATTCTCCAAACGACGTTACAAATTTCTCGAATTGTGCATCAATTTTTTCTTCCAATTGACAGAAAAACCAACAAATCGGCTCTCTCAGGGAAAATACCATTTTCGAAACGTCAAATAAAAACTACTCATCGGAATTTCAAAAGAAAAAAATGATCCCATCGTAATCAAGGTCGTAGTTTTTCGATCGTTTTCCAGTAAATCAATCGGCTGAGAGGTGAGAAATCGCGTTATCTATAAGATTCGAAGGTAATGATTCGAGATTCCTAAATCTGGTCACTTAGTTTACATACAGAAAGATAAAATAGTTATCGAGCCATTTCTCATAGGATACAATCCTCGGAGTGATAAGAATCGAACGAGCAACGATATATGGCAGACAGCGAGATGTAGGCTTCGTTTACAAGTGTCGCAACAATTACACGCTTGTAGTTGTGCAGGCTCGCGGTATTAGTGATAGAACCGGGTAGCCGGTCGTATCGGGTATGTGTAATCGGTGCGAAGCTATAATAAACAAAGTATCATGGCAGAACATCGAAATTAGTGTAAGCGTAACCCAGGTAGATTGCTCGGAGAGCCTGGAGGCTGGAGTTGCCAACAAACATCGTTGTAATTGCGATTTCTGGTGCTTTCATTAATCCGAAGCCAAAGTAGTTCGAATACGCTTTCGGTAGCAAGAAAAATCCAAATCGTGTTTCACGCATTGACGTGGGAACATCGACTACATCGAAAAAAATCAACAGATTCAGCTCCTCGTTGCTTGCGAACATTGGATCCGCTATTTCATATTTTTACTCGTCGATATATAAGGACGAAAGGCGAGAACCGATCTCCACGTCTGTGTTACTTAAGCTGCGATGAACCATCGCACCTCGTATCTAGCCCCGAGAAAGGCTTCGAAAAAGGTCGATAGTCGAAGAATGCAGTCGGTGGAGCGGAACGATCGAACCAGGGGCAAAATAAGTAGAAAGAGGATAACCGATACCGCGCGCTCTCAACAAGATGTACAGACTCTTTGGAGCCTTTCGAAATTTCCGATAACACCGGTCATTCCTATTTTGTGCTAAAACGCCATATTCGGCATTGAAATCCCCATGGGAAATCTTTCGCCAAATCTATTCGTTGGCGTCCACCGACGTTCTCGAAAAAATTTAAGAATTCGAATGTAAATAAAAGTCCTGCCAAAAGTTCAATGATTTAAAGTCCAGAATCATTTTTTTTTTTTGAAAATCAAATCAAGCTGATGAAAAATCCAGTGGGAAACGTCGGTTTTGTCGTTCCAAACACCCTCCCGGTACCGACTCCGACCAACAAAGTCGTGTGTCCATCGGTGGTTCAGAATTACGCCAGACAAAAGCGCAAGCGATACACGACCGAAGGATGAGACGGAGCCAACGATTTGCTCCAGAACAAGCGTCTTGGAGCCCAAAGATTCCGAATGACCCTCGAAGCTGACGCCGTCGCTTTCGTCCCTGAACCCAGTAACCTGATCGACTTCCTATCACGGAGTCTTATTTCCTAACGATACGCAGGGATCATCATTGATGGTCAGGAAGCCGCACAGTCCAACGGATCGGAAATCCGCCGAAAGAACCGGAGCAGGTTGACAAACTCGACCGAAGATTTCCATCAAAGTGGGCGATGATTTTTTATGTCGTTTGTTGTTTTTTATTAAAAGAACAACGAATTCCCAAGGTTCAATCCGGACCGAGTGGTGCCACGAATGAAAATGCAAGAAATTATCAATCTAATGATTAATAAGTTGTCAGCCTCCCTGAGCAGATACCGGTTCAGATTATTACGGTCCAGCCCTTCTAATGAGAAGTCAAAATGAAATATTTAACGAGGAGTATTTTGCTCCGGGAGTTTTCGACCATATTGATGAAGGGCTCATCACGAAGATGACTCAGAAAGTGATATCGATGGTCCTACGTCTCTTGTTGCCATTTTGGTACTGGTCCAGAGTGGAGTTCAGCGAGCCATGGTAAATTCTCTCTGGATATCTGGTCCGACAAGAGCATCAGCTTCGTCAGAAGCCAAAGTAGCAGAAGCCAAAGTCTCCTGCCAGAGATTATTTCGGATCGATCCGTTATGCTATTATAACGATATGGAGAGTCAACAGAAGCAGATCAGTTGTACCGATTATTTCGTTCGATCTGTTACGCGTGGACCTGTCGCGGGTGGCTAATTCGTTCGCTTAATTCAGGACGATGGGTTGGAAGTTCGAAACTACCGCAGGCCATTTATTCATTTGCCATGGTGCGCCAAATTTCGGCGGGAAACGGAATTGCTCTTGAGGCAGTTGATCACTCGAAGAAAAATCATCCGGACGTTTTACCTGCGGTTATGGACTAGATTTTTACGGGTTTTCACTGGATATCAGTTTCTAGACTCAGCATCGTTTGGAAAGATTCTATGGAGCCGAAAAATAGTTTTTTCTTGTCCTCTCATGAAGTATTCGAGGCTGTGAGGCGCCGATATGAACGAAGTGCTCGCGGACCAGACGACTGTATGCCGAACGGCGACTCGGATGCGACATTCTCGGCAGGATTCTTCGATCTCGCGAGAATTGGTAAACGCGCGCAACCGTCGGCACCGCTGGACGAAAATCCGAATAGGATCGTAGTGGCGCCAGAACGCGATGAGTCTTATCAGTGGAGACAAGTGTGGCGTTCTACACACACACACACACACACACACACACATATTTATAAGCCCGAATATATATGGAGTCCGATGACCGTTAGCTGTTAGGGTCCAGAATGTACGTCTATCGTTCTAGGCATTTGAAAGCTTGAAACATTGGAGAGAAACGACTGAACGCATCAGAGCACTCGCGTGACTCGCGTCTCAGTATTTTTTCCTTGCTCCTCTCTCTCTCTCTCTCCTCTCTCTCGTCCTCCACGCGTAAACTGTTTTAGCCTCCCGGGAAAACTTTTAATGGAACCTGGTACACAAACGTAAACTGTAAGAGACGAACCGTGTTAAATTAAGGAATCTACGAGACCTTTTGGATGGAATTAAAGTTCCATCGTTGGCTCCTAGTGTCTCGGTACTTTTGTTTTGAATATGAAATGATTATTCTTCATAAATCACTCCAGCTTATCTCTCGTTGAGGGGAAAATTCTTATTCAAGAGCCTCCGAGTCCGGTGGAAAAAATAGGATTGAGATTTGTCGTTTTTTTCGTTACAAACGCATCGGGAGACTGTTCGTATGCAAGGATTTTGCAACACATATGTCTAAGGTGATTCCTGGGTGATTCCTCGAGAGGCCTCGGTCTCGTCCTCGTCCAGCTCGTTGTCGCAATAAATAAGCACAAAGCGCAACAAATTAGATCGTGCAGTGCGATCTCTGGCGATGGAAACATCGCTTAGGCCACGGAACTCGTTGTGTTGGCGATATTTCATGGGGGGTTCTCGAAGTAAGTTAAGTCGGCCCATCCCGAGCCCACTCTTCCACTCGGCCGCACCTTGTATCCCCTCTCTCGGGCATTTCCCTGCAGCGATTCTTCGGCCAATCTCTCTTTCTCACTCTTTGCCATTATTTCTCGTGTGCCACGAGATCTTTGCTTCGTCCTTCGCCTCGTTCTTCTCTTCTGGTCCAATGTCTTTTGTTTCGTTTCTTTGTATTCACCCTCACCCGTTGCAACTCTTTATTGTCCTCTCTCGTGCGAGGCAACGGTCAACCACCAGCAACTCGGTCTGTTCTTAGCTGCGTCCTCTCTCTCTCGCACGATCTTCAACTTCTTCGTAGTCGCGTCCAGCATCTTTTTGTCTTTACTTCTGTCCCCGCGAAGATTCCTTTATTTGCAAAACACATCTCGTCGTCTTCTCTCTTACGCGTTGTGCAGCTTGACTCGAAGAAAAAGGTAGACGAGGACCAAAGTGATTAAAAAGAAATAAAGGATGCATAAGAGTCCTGCGTATGTTTGAGTGCGCACACGCTGCTCCGGTTTCCAGGAAGCGAGAGCCTCGGCAGAGCCGCCGCGCGCTCCAGCCGATTAGATTAAAGGAATCAATTCGTGAGTGGAGAATCTCCCTCTCTTTCTTTCTCTCCTCTTTCTCTCCAGCCAGCTTTTACCCTCGGAGCAGGACTCGCTGGACTAGCGCCGCAGTCCTGCGGAATCCATAAGGTGTCTTACATCCAAAGTCTCCAAGAACCTTCCGACTTTGTCGTTATGATTGCATTTTTTCGAGGATCCATCGTCCTGAGCGGAGGTCAAAAGTTGTGTATCGAAAGTCAAAATGATTGTTTAACAATTTTCACACTTTTTAGGATCATTCCTCACAGCTGGGTGGCCATCTTACTCAATTCTTTCAATCCTAATGGTACAGCTTTTATAACTATTGGAACGAGACGAACGAATGACATTTCCGAGAAGAAAACATCATCTCGAATGGGAGAATCGATTAACAAAAGTCTCTCTTAGATCGCAGACAATTTGAGGTCGAACGGGTAGATTAAAAGTGGTCTTGGAAACGAGCTATTCCAAACTCCCTCATCTGCTTCTCCTTCTCTCTCTTTTTGCGCCATTCTCATTTTTTTCCTTCTTTCTTCTTTACCTTGTACGCGTAGTCGTTATTTCTCTCGCAAATGTATACATATATTGTATTTATGGATGTCCGACGTCGACAGTCGTAAAGACCGGTGGAAATACGACTCAACGTACCTCGGCGGTTAAGAAGGTATTTTCCCCATACTTTTTCGACTGGAACAAAAATTGCTAATGCCTCATGGATACATTTACTTTGAGACCAATGGAGGAATGTCGCTAATGCTTATTGCGATAAAAAATACTCACTATCATTGCTTTATTGGAACTTGTAATCGCACTGTACATCAATGACATTTATGGCACTAAAAGATTTATTTATTTTCACTAACAATATTCAAAAAGCCACCCATTCGTTTGTTTTTCCATTTCATTTTATTCCTTAAATTCCTCAACCACTTTTCCATCAGCTACATTTTTTGCTACTCGATTGAATTTTCGAGAATAATCAATTTTGTTTTATTGCACTTTTGCAACAAAACCTTTGTGCGAACGTAATCTTTCCCTTTTGCTCGTATGCCAAATCGTAAGTCAGCGATTTGTTAAAATATTTTGTTTTTCGTCGTAAATTAGTGACATCAAGAAATTTACAAATTTTCTTAATTATAATGATAATTTTGTGATTTACCATCATTGCAATAATCCCATGCGTTCTATGGCGATTATCCATGAAACGATTGTTTCGAAATTTCTATATTTGCTCGATCGTCGCTTCGTTTTTGATAGCAAATAAGCTAATTGCCGTAATTAATTCGAGGGAGGAACAATTATGGAATAATTTATTACGATTTGCATAAAAAGCTGCGAATTTAGTTGAAAAATGTCTGGCGATAACAAAACAAAACGAGTTGGTAATGGAGGTAATAGAAAATCTTGAGATAATTATCAGTAATCCTCGTGTATCACGTGCGTGCAAGCGCTAAATCGAGCAGAGGGTATTATAGCTCGCGTGCAGAACCGGAAGTCGCGTGCTCACCATCGAACCCGCCCACCTCGTTAACTACCGTATACATATCCCGCCTTCTTCACGAGCTTTCCCCAACTCGTTACGAGGACTCTGAAAAACCAAAAAATAAAGTAAACAAACCCCCTGTCTAGGGAAACCGAAGTGATTAACTCTCGTAATACGAGGCCAGTCTTCTTGCATCCTCCCAGGCTATTAGAGACTTTTATTGAGAGATGAATTCTTCAAAAAAACACAATTTTTGTTAAGCATCAATTATTGATTCCTCAAGGTAGTCGTTTCGCCACAGTCGCGTTCAAAAGTTGACTCTTCCAGAGGAAACAAATTTTCCATTTGATTTTGGCTTCGGAGCTCTGCGCAAATTCCTCTGAATCGTCCGTGGAATAAAAAGTATTAATTAAAAAACTTTGGGTGTATTCTTAAATATACGATGAACACATCTTCACGATTCAGAAAAAAACAGTCTCACAACCTTTTCAACTTTTGTCCGGGAAATTGAGTCTGAAACGAAAAATCTAAACAACTGGTTGCATTTTTTTTGTGCAGTTGCATGTGAGTGCACTTGGGAAAATTGCAGTTGATTCGGAGTAATTTGTTCGGAGATGAGACAGGGATTGAAAAAACTGTAAGCAACGCGATAGAAACGAATGAGGGGTCTGGCAGGACGAATGGAAAGTGGAATATGTGGTCGTAGAATGTCGTATGCAAGGGAACAGCACCCTTTGGTGAAACTGCACCCTTTCGGGCAATTCGATGATGAGCGCCACGCCTATTTTTCTAAGCTGTATATTCATATGTGTCCGTTTGTATATTGAAGTGACCCCGTGGCGGGTAAAGTGCAGCGACGGCCATATTTTATCCCAACGTCCACGTCCGCACGTCCACAAGTAGGAAAGATAATGAAGGCGTTTCTATATTCCATCATGTGGGTATATATGAGTATATCACGGTTTATACGTTGAGGTTGTTCTCCATGAACTGATCGATCGGGTCTCGTAATTAACAGGCGTGCCCTGAAACACGAGGGCGCGAATAAAACTGCGTAGGAGGCAAAGAATCCTTTTCCATGAAGTTCCAATATATTTACTCAACGAGCACAAACGTCAGAACGGATTTTTTTGACCTCCATGCAAATTTTCGATACACAAGTGTGACAAAAAAAAATGTACATGCATAAAAGTTGCAACGGACTGATGACGAGGATGATTTATAGAATTCTCAATTCTCCACCTTCGAGAAAAATCTCGTCCTGTTGAAAGTTATGTCAATATCAGTCCGCGAGAAAACGCTAATTTAACCGCGTCATTCAAACCGTCGTTACTTGTTATTCAATTGAAAATGGTGCAGATATAGACACGTTCAACGTGTCGCAAGACTCAAATGAATTGACTGCGAAGTGCAAAAATAATTTATATGTTGAATATTGTATTCGATAAGAAAGCAAGCGATCTAGTGCATGCGCGGGTGAATAAATTATAGATTCGATATAGTTCAGTTAGGTGCATAAGGAATGTCGTCAAGGTGAATTGATTACCTAATTGAGGGTGGATTGCTGTGCCTTTTGGCCTCGTTGGCATTTTTAACGACTAGATCAATGCTCGATCACTTTTTTTCATTCATTCTGCAGTCCACTCTAATTCCATTGACGCCATTTTTCGAATTGTCAATGATCTCACTGTAGAAACATTTACGATTTCGTACGGAGGTCGAAACCTCCGACATTTTTCTCAATGACTCGTTAACAAGGAGCAAGGATCGGTGGCAGCTGAAAAAGTAATTCACAAGAAAATTCGATTCCTTAAAAAAATGTTTGAAAAAATGTTTTTCTTTCCTTTGAAGCTTCTTGGTCCATTCTTTTGAATCTTAAGCCTTCGGATTACTCAGGAAATTAAGGATTAAGTGGATCATCGTGAATTCTAAGTTTTAGCAAGGCGTAAGAATTGAGAGACGACGAAACGAGAAAAGACAAACACGTGCATTAACAAAGTATCGAAAAATTTTTATTTCGAAGATCCACAAACTCATGGACCCGAACACTCGTGCAGATGTCTACACATCTGCATGAAAATTTATTTTCATACTCGACGAGAAAAATCGTTCAATAATAAACGAGCTGGAGCACTTGGGATTAAAAAAAAAAAGAAAGTTTGTCCAGGAGAAAAGAAGAAGCAGAATCTTTCGAAGAGTCCAGTCCACGAGAGAGATCGAAGTGGGGGAACGTTTTTCCTGGAAGCAGTTCTCCGCTTGTCAGGACAGATAATTTTTTTCCAAAAGCACAGGGAGGGCTCGTGCGTCTCGAAAAACCACCACCACCAACGTTACCTCAAACTTTTGCACCGCCCTCCTCCTCCTACACCTTTCAGGAACACCTTTTTTCGTCCTGATGGTTCTTTTTATTTATATATACGTGCCATTGCTGCTCTCCCCTCCGCCCCGATGTCCTCCGCGAGGATTGCATTCCAAGACGCTCGCTAATGGACGTCGAGAGCAATGCGCCCGTACACTCGGCCATCGCGAGTACTCGCAACCGCTCAGCGCGAAATATCGAATCCGATGAATTTCAGGGGTTGCAATTACTGGCCAAAAGAAAATAGTTCTGCGGCCGAAAGATTGTTTTTGTTGGAGAAGAAAACGTAACGGAGTTGTTACAGATTCAACGACGTGTCCCCATGCAGGCTCCTCGTTGCGATCTTCCATAAAATATGAAATATTTTGCCAAAATCGTCGTTACGAATGTTTGCAAAGCATCGCTGTCATCGTAGTTTTCTTCCGGACGTTTCGACATTGATGAATAATTCGCCTGCTGATGTGGACGCGAGTTAAAAATCTGATAAAATGGTGGCTACCTTATTTTCCTGAAAGTCATGATCTTCTGGTGTTCGCTCAAAGAATCATTACGCAGGTAATTTCTGAGTAAACAAGAAGATGTTCCGATGTTTGCGCAAAGACTTATCGTCAAGACACGCGCTAGACGTCAATTCTAGGAGTACAGAAGCAGGGGGAAGAGACACGAGGCGCCCGAGGTAAGAGCGAAAGAAGAACGAGTCTAACCACTCGAAAATTTGCGTTTTCGATTTATACACAGACACACAGGTACACGAACAAAATATGAATGTTAATCGCGATGTTGTATCGTGGACCAAAGGAATCTCCGCGGAGTCAAAAGATCGTATCGTCGTGATAATTGGTAGCCGAGATCGTGTCCGGATAAACTACGAATCTCTTTCTTTCTCTCTCCTCCAGCTCTTTCTCTCTTCACATTATAGTCTCTTGAAGAAATAAGAAACAGCTCCATTACAACTGACATCATCACGACCAAACCTTCTCCGGGTCTTTTCAGAATACACTCGGGGGTTCGGAATACATTTTGCTTCTCAATGTCTCTGGTAAACGATCCACATTGAGACACGGTACGCAACGAGTCATTGAGGATGTTAACATTTTCGAGGGAACTACAAAATTGCCAACGCCATCGAATTCTGATCTCCACAGCATTTTTCTAACGCAAGAACTTCGGAAACATGATTATTTTTGGAAAATCCTGAAAAGCGACTAGTCGAGGATGATTATTATTTATATCTCGATGGATTAGAAATAAAATTTCATTATTCAAAGATTTTTCCGAATCGATTACCACGATGAGGTCATTCCAAGGGTATGATTAAGGGTCGAAGTTTTTGACACTATTTCGGGCCCAAACGAGAAAATGTTGAAAAAAGCCACACGCTTTTTTATTCCGATCGGAAAAACGATGTGGAAAAATTTTATCTTGGAAATTTGGAGCAAAGCATTTTGGCACTCATGAATCCTTCATACCGAATGATTCGTAGCCCCCAGGGAAACGATCCAATTGATTTTTATTTAGCATCGAATCCGCAGTTTTGGTTGCATTTGATTTTTCATCAAAAATCGGCGGTAGTAAGTGCGGAGGATGTTCGTTGAGGTTGAAAATGAGTCAGTCGTCCATCGAAGATTCTTCGGTGCATTAGGCGTGAAGTATTCCGAGGCCATGAAAAATGGGATATTGTTTGAAATACCAAAGATATGTGAGAGAGAGCCCGAAAGGCTCGATTACAAAAAACGAGGAGAACGAAGATGGAAAAGTTGAAAAAAAGACAAAATCCCACTCAACAGGCAACTAGAGCTTCCGGTATTCCCAGATGCTTATCTCTGCAATTTGGGTGGCAGCTCGACATACCTGAGTGTCTCCGCGTCTTCAACGTTTCCGGACTGGAGTATGCATTTTCGTAAATGCCCGCGCGCACACTTTCCCTTATTGTCCTTCCCTGCACGCTCCTCTGAATTTTTCCTCCACGCCAGAGGTCCGGAATAGTATTTTTTTTCGCAGATGACGTCCTCGATCCACCGTTGTCCTCCATCAATTTTTCGGGAGCGAGAGAGACCGCAAAACCAACGGAGAAAGACATAAAGCCCTGAGAGAGTCCAGCGGCAAAAAGTCCATTAGCGCGTTATATAGTGGACGGGTTTCACGTTCGGAAATAGACTGAGTTACGAGCCTATTTTTGTGAGCCCCCATGAAGGTTAATTTCCACTCTCCCGCCCGTCTACGCCTTCCATTTTTGGCTATTTCACATTTTACAATATATCATACGTCATTCCCCATGTTATTTATTTGATATTTACAATCAACACAAAATAAAATCAGCAAAAAAAAAATCGTCACCATCTTCGTTTAGCCGTACTTTGCATTCTGATTTTCCAGTTTTCAGGTCGAAGGTACGTGAACTTTTAAAAACATTCGTTCGTATTTGCATTTTCGAATTCTTGTCAATATTAATTATTAATATTTCGAAGCAGAGACCGCGATAAGTAGCGAAGAAGCTTTTTGGGCTCGCCATATTGTGACGGAATACGTGGCTCGCACCCTGCTGTGTAGTTTGAATTAAATGTTCATATTAATTGGATAATTTTCAAGCCGATCGAAACTTTCATTCCGAAAATTCGAAATTTTCAACTCACGCCTGACGATTATCATCGTAAAAATGCAGATTAATTATCATAGCAACTTACGAGGGCTCGGGAAAAATGTTTCAAATCATGGGTTGATTGTGCAAAAAAAATTTGCAGTATATAAGAATCAGACCGGTAGGTCGCGCGGGTAATCACAAGATCGATAACAAAACATGAGAAAATAAAATCGATAATGCCTCAAGTCGGTAATTGGATCAACGAATGTTTCTCGATAGGACGAAATCTTACACGAGCTGAAAACAAAAGAAGGATGGTTAAGAGTGGAAAGTAAATGGGTCTGAAGTTAGCAAGGAGGGTTCATAGTTTATGCGGATTTGTTGGTATCGGGCAATGTCATCAGATGCCGGCTGGTTAAAACGAGTTATTGGTTCAGTTTAGCAAAAGTTACGGGTGAGCAGACAAGGTGATATCTTTTGGACTAGTTCAGCGATCGGCTATTCGAGTTTGCTTGTTCGATGTACGCATTACTCGTATTGCCAATGTGGACATAAATACGAACGAGGTTGAATCTAGATTGGAAGCAAAAGGGACGCGGAATAGTTGGAGCCGAGTAACAATCTCGAAAGCGATGATTTTTCGGTCAAGTTCTTTTGTTCGTTCGATGAATACTCGTTGCTTATTATGTTGAAACCGGCTGAACGGAAAATTTACAATTTTCAACCGGCGGATGTTTATCCAGAAGCTCATCGTTGTTGTTGTTCGAGCGCTGCTGTGATGCCGAGAGAATCTTTGCTCCGGTTTGCTTGATTTTCAATTGGAACTCCGTGTGCGATCGTGATATCGAGTGCCTGGTCATTCACGAGGCAAAACTTTTCCTGAGGAATTGCTGCAGCAGCAGCGCACACACACGCATACTTTTGCCTTTCCAATCAGCTCAAGCAATTAACGACTCTCCGATTAATTGGTAATGGCGAGACTCGGTCACATCGGGACCCCCGAGATACCACAATTACGGAGGCGATTTTCTTCCTCTTCTCTCTTCGGCAACAACGCGTGCACGTACCACGAGGATTCTCCTCATTCTGCGAGCTTCGCGTTTATGTAAATGCAACTGCGGAGCCGTAGACAACATGGAGCGGACTCTTGCCAATTGTGTAAAAAGACTACTGAGTCATTTTCTAGAAAGGGAAACTGGGTGCGAGGAGACAATAAAGTCCTGGAACGTCCGACGTGCTCATCTTGAGGCTAAACGATTTTTAAACAATGACTTTCACTATAATTTTTATAAATCATGGCGTGGAATTGATTTTCTGACATTCTACAGATTTGTTAACTTTTGATAATTTGAATGTTTAGTCCCAAAAACTTGCAGAAACTTGAATCGAACGATTGGCTTGTCAAGAACAAAATGGCGAGTCAAAACGAAAGGAAAATCACTTTTGGCAACTTTAGCAACTCCGCCTGTCCATCTGCCCCATCAAATCGAAATGTCGTCCATGTCGGATGAGCCCGTGGAATAACTCCGTGCAGAGATTTTCACCAATGGAATGCCAACTGCTGGGGAATCAGGGTGAAAAAAGAAAAGTGTACGTTCGCGAAGAAGAGGCTGCTACGCAAAAAGGATCCGAGGTCTAAAAGTAACCAAGTTAAAAAAGCCATAACTCAGTGAACTCGGGAGGAAAGAGTAACAATGCGAATGAGTCTTACAACATTACCAATATAAACTCGATATGAAATTGATAACCTTTTATAAATACGTATGCGTGTACGTAAAGCTTTCACTGCAATGTACGTTCGCAAAGTTCAATATTTCTTTCGAGCCCTCGCGCCAAAGAGAGTTACCACTGTTTCACTCATATACTCGCTTAAACGTGTAACAGAGACACTCATAGAGTGAGAGAGAGAGAGAGAGCGAGAGGGAGAAAGAGAGAGAAATATATAAATAAGTATCCATATAGCTGGCAAGATATGGGAGTGAGGTACGGTCGAGGATTTTATCGATGCCCGATCTCGTCGGACATTATAGCCCGAGGGCTCTTTCGTATTCCCGAGGGGGTAAGTGATTTTATGAAAATTGGAAGGGGCGGGTTCTTAGCGAAGAACGTACCTTCGATCGTTGCCCAACACGATACTATCGCGAGTTACAGAGCAAGCTTGTGTATATTTACACATCCACATATGAACGATGCCAGGAGTCCCCGATGTTCCCTGCTGTATAAATGTGAGCAGGGATATTCGCCTTTCGTTTGTTCGTACGCGAGCCTTGTATACGATGATGAGAACTCTGTTGAAGTATGAGTGTGCACACGTAGAAGTGGCTGAAAAGGAAGGAACCCTATCATGAAGAAAAACGCGGCGTGAGTCGGAGCAACTTAACGTTGTGTATAAGCTCCGCCTCCTTAACAAACCGCGACCAACTCGGAACCGCCCGATTCGCCTCGTATCGACTTTACTTTCAACGAATCCCCCGTGGCCGTTCCTCAATGATCTCGCTGCTTTCTCACACACGCTCGAGTCTCCAAACGCGACTGACCACACGATCAAACAGACTCCGACTACTTTTCTCGTTCGTATACACGAACCTCCGCGCCTTTTTTCTCCCTCTCTCGCTCGCGCGGGCTTCTCATCCGCGGTTATTCCCTCCGTGCCCTCTTTCCTCCTTTCCAACCCCCGATCACTCCAGGCCCCTCCCTTGAAACCCCTCTCGTTCACCGCTCTTCTTCCCGCGCTTCGAACTCGGCTGGAAAGGTGACTGTCCAGGACAGTTGGTAAGACGCAGTCAACGACTGCACCACGTTTACTACTCGCAGCACGTTTTTACATACGGCATCACTTTTGTCGTAATTTATTCGATTTTTCAATTTCCTCAATTATCTTTTCACATTCTCTTGAATTATCCACGATCGAGAAACCGCTTTTTTAACATTTGCCAACTTGTCACTTCCGGGGGACTCGAAATACTCAGTTTTTATCGATCTTACGACTCGTGCATCGGCCGTCGCACTTCCTATTCAGAGGAATCGATTCAGTGTCAATATCGAGTGGATTCCTATTTAGTGCTTTCGTCTAATCGTCCATCACTGACTTTCAAGAATCTACGATTTTTTATCCTCTTTTCGTGAGTTGCCTTTTGTAGGAACAAGGATACTTCGAGTGACGTGCAAACCCTTTGGACTTACCGGACCTTTATAGTGTGCTTCGTTGTGGGAGCAAGGATTTATTTGCTCGACATTAAAACCGACCGAGGTTTTCATCAAAAGTACAGAAAAGTGTTGGACCGAACGCCATTTTGGAAGATTTTATTGTACGAATGTTCGGGTGACAATCGAGGTGAAATCGCGTCAAAAAAATCATCGAATCGACATCGTTATTGAGTGAAGATCGAAAGATCGTTTTCGTGTTTTCAATAAAATCGATGATCGCTTTCTCGAAAGGATTCTTCGAGTTCTGAAATCACTGATGCGGCAGTTTTTGATCTCATCGGCTCATTCTTACATCGATCGCAAACTCGATCTAACATAAATTAAGTCTAGCCTGCTGGACCTAATTAATTTAACAAGACTTTTGCGGTTTCTCGACGATTCGTGTTCCATTAATTATTCAAACGAGAAGGCGCCTTCGTAGAAACAGTTTTGGATGTCCGGAGTGATGACGAATAAGTAAATCTACGTTTTATTCTATCACGACAAGTCCTGAGGCATCGCAGAGCTCTCAGACATCGATCCGAGACGAACAAACTTGCCTCCGAGAAGAGACAAACCTAGTTTTCTGATTCAACGATCCTGCTACGAATTGGATCACCATCTGACTGATTAAACGTGAGTTTTGTAGCTTTTATTTTCTTTGTTTTCCGATCGAAAATCACGGACAACGATCAATCCACAAGATCCTTAAAGAATCAGCCATTTGTTGATAATCGAATTTACCAAAAATCTCAACAAACCGTTGCAAATTGGAAATATTACGAAAAGAGAAGCGAGGAAATAGAAACGTGAGAGTAACTCCATCTGGTAGATAAGAATTTTTTTTTTCATCATCGTGGATATCTCAGGGTCTTTATTAAAAAATGGACAGGACAGAAAACCGATTAGCGCATTATCAAGGTCGAAATTCGTGATCGCAAGCTTAAGAAAAATTGAAAAAAAAATCGATTTTTTGAAATTTAAAAAACTTAAAACTCAATGGAGTTGAGAACGTTCATTTGAACCAGGAAAAATGGAACATTTATGAAAAACAAACTTGAAATCTCATCGACGCGGTTAAGCGTTAAGCATTTTCGATCCTAGAGATTTTATGGGGGAGTTCAACGTTTATTTGAAGTCTCCCCGTGAAAAAAATGACGAAAGGCCCAACCATGGTTGAGTACCTCCACAAATGTACTCAACCGTTGGCCTATTATCGGAAAGAGTGCTGGATTTACATTGGGTAAGAGTCGAAATGATAACTTCGGTCCAACGGTGGCTTTCAACGTTGGCCCAGAGTTTCATTCAACACTCGCCCAGTATCGCCCCCAATGGCAAGCACCGATTAATTATTTAATTGTATTTTTATTAAATAATCATTATTTCTCCGTAAAATAAGATTATTTATTGTAAAAATATTGCAGCATATTAGGAAAATAAAAAAAAAACAGATTTAACAATTCATTAGAGATTAATATTTTCTGCCGGAGGAGGGATTCGAACTGCCTACCTATGACTTTCCTACCTAACACCTAACTTACTAACCCGGGACGCTAACCACTACACTACGAACTACGTTGTAACTTCAAGATTGAATTCTTCATATAAGCTGCATAATGCCGAGCACGAAAATGAAATAGTTCATTGCGATACAAACGTGTATCATATTATTTCTATGTATATACATAATTTTAATACACAATAAATAATAATAAATTGATAATAATAATAAATTATTAATAATAAATAATTTGTACATACAAAATTTGATCACGCAATCTAAAATTATTTTATCATTAATTAATCTTATTAATTATTAAAATTGTGTATATACATGAAAATAATATGATACAAATTTTTATCGCAATGAACGTTTTTATTTAATTTATTTTCGTGCTCGGTATTCTGCAACCTATATAAAGAACCTTGAAGTTACAATGTGGTTGGCAGTGTATAGTGGTTAGCGGCCCAGGGCAGTGCATTTGAGGAATAAAAATTTCGATTTCAGTATAACGTTTAAAAATTCTGAATTTTGTCAAGACTTGAGATATTTGTAAAAAAATATCGTAAGTCCAAGACCGGGTGAGCGTCGGTTGGAAGGCCGAATGCCAACGGTCACCTGTTTACGAGTTACCAACACTGGCATAAGATTGGCAATGATTGGCGTGCCCATAGTGCATCTGAGCATAGGCTCAGCACAGGCAAACAGCATCGGCTCGGCGTCTGGGCCAACGCTGATCACCAATCGTTGGTTGCCGTTCATCGGCCAAAGCTGAGCTGATCGTCGGATGCCAATGCGATGTGGGCATCGGCTGACGATCGGCGAATATGTTGGCCCAAGATCGGGCTTAGGAATGGGTTCGAACCGTCGTTTGCTATTACCGCGCCGAGCTTCGGCCGTATAGTGAGCATCGGCTATTTTTTCACGGGTCCATTGAAATATTTTCCGTCAAGCTTGCATTTCGTGTGAAGTCGAGTCGTGTTTAGGATCGCGGAATCGAGGCATCAAGTCCGATTAGAACATAGGGGCTTCCTGTAAACGCGAGGCTCCGCCACGGCTTCGTCACATATTCGTCGTGACTAATAAACAGAGCGGAGAAGTCAGTACGACGACGATAAGAGATAACGAGAGCTCGTTATCTTTGCGTTAATTACCGATAACTGTTCATATATAGGGGTGATTTCCTGGACTGGAGAAATCGTTTGTTTCGTTATCACAATCGGAAACGCCCTTATCCCGCACATACAACGTCGAAACTTGCAGTAATCCTTATACTTTTCAGTTTTACTGCTCCCTGTCAATTTTTTTGTGCCCATGTGTTTCTATTGCATCTTCGGATTCCACTGCTTTAATGACAAAAAAATCCTGCTCGCAAATCCCCGCAATCACACGTGCGGTTTAATTATTTATTCATGATTGTTGCAACGTGAGGTCGGGGTGTCGCAATTTTTCGTCGATTGCAATTCCTGTAATCGCTCCAGGGTTTCTGTCTACCCGGTAGGAAATGTGAAACTACAAACGCCTTTCCCTGTCTTTATCCCTCTCCCTCTCTCGCTCACTCTAACCACCAGTGTTTCTATAAATCGCCATTTTTGTTTTGTTTTTGCTTCTACTCGTTTTTTGAGTTATGGAACAAGCGATAAATTATGAAAAGAATTTTCAGTCATGTTTCTTCGTCGTTGGGAATGGGGTCGGTGTTGTGACGGCTTTTTATTTCGAGTAATATTTCACTCTGCGACACGAAACAATTTCTAGCGCACTCGAGAGATTTACAAAAAATTGTGCAAACCTCACGAAAGCCTTAAATTTTTTCATGACAATCTCGAAATCCCTTTAAAAACTTTACTGAAATTTTTCGAATCATTCCGTTGAGTGGTTTTTATTGAAAAAAAAAACTTTGAGCCAAAATTCGTAATGAATGAAACCGAAAACTTTTGAGTACCAAATTCCAAGCGAATTGCATTCAAGCGAAAATTTATGGCTGGAAAGGTTAATTCGTTATTTGTTTATTCCCCTATTACCGTTTTACTTTCCACATATTCGTGCGAACCAACAATTCTCTCCTTCACTTCCAGTACTATCGAATGGATATTGCCAGGTTTGAAAATATTTCAGATATTTCTTCGTCCTAAAAATGGGAGATAGTTGCCGAGATAGCATCATCCTTTTTGCGGCCATTTTGTAGCGCAGGTCGGTCCTCGCGAGCACCCACGTAAAGCCTCAGATATTCTCTAGTTGTACTTACATACGCGTGTATTTACGATAATATATTTCAACCTTTACGCGGATGGCAACAAAGTGCAATAGCGAGCACAGACTGCAATTGGAAAAAAGAAAAAAAAAACGAGTACAAACAAAGCTTTTTAAAAAAGCTATCCCAAAACGATACATTTTTGGAAAAACTTTGTGTGAAAATTCGAAAAAAAACAAACAACATAACAAATTGTATAAATTTCGAGAAACGCAATAAAAAAAATCAGCATTTGCTTCGTCTGTGCACTCGGGCAAGGAGTTGAAAAAGTTTTTTTCTTCTTTAATTCTCCACAGTAACGAATAAATATGAACAAGAAATTACGATGTACCTTTTGCAGTTAATATTGTTACACATACACGTACGTCATTGGGCGAGAAAGCAAAGGGCTAAAGGGAAAAGATTCACGCGGCTTAAAACTTTGCGACTTGGGCCTTTGGCTCGCTTGCATTCGATATATCGTCGGGTGTATAGTGGAGGCGCGTATATATAGATGCGTAGGTACGACACTATCGGAGTCTCATAAAGCAACTCGGACTTGACGTATAGCTCGAAACACACTTATATATGGGTATATAAGGGGGCAAGCGAAATCGTCGGCGGAGAGAAGGCCGCTCTGACTCCTTACGCCGAGAAACAATGCTATCCGTATCGTATATATACATACACGAATTTACATATGCATATATGTTACATGCAGACACTAATACATAGGTGTGCTTTGCCCGAACGCTTCTTAGTCGGTTTTCGTATCGCTTATCGTAATACCCCCGCGACGAGCGATGTTCCCCGTTTCGTTTCGTCGCGTCCTCTCGGACGTACGCTATGGATTTTGTTTCTCGACGATATGTACATTGCGAAAAATCTTTTTTTATACATTTTTTCATTTATTTTTTCTTGGGCAGCGTCAATTTTTATTTTTATTCGATTATTTCGTTTGTTTTTCCACTTACAGTTTATTCCTTCGGATTTTTTTTTGTAATCGAATGCAACTGCGATCCTCGCTGCACTCCTGCAGCTGGCAAAAAAGGGCGAGACTTCGGAATTTTTGATTTTTTTTATTTATTCAAAATTTTGGAGGTTTTTTGAAATTTTATGGAAAAATCTCTCCTTGTCAATCGTCAACTTACCAAGATTCGTACCCGCAGTATTGTAACTTTATATATTCATGTGTGCATGTGTATGTATTAGCCGGAAATGGCTCGAGCAATCGCGTCTGCAGTATTCAGTACGCGCGGTACGAAGTGTGTAGTCGGCGTGGCCGCCAGAGATAGCGTATCGTTGTGCCGATAGGAAGTATACCTACTGGTCTTGTCCGTTTCTCCAGTTCGTACCTACTAACACGTATTTTTACTTTGCCATTCGAACATTCGAGAATTTTTGTCAAATCGACGAAAAAGATTGTTTAAGTATTCAGCGATTCCTTGTCTTTCAACTTTAGGAAGGTAAGAAAGTTCGTTCGTCGATGAAAACCGATTATTTTCCAAAAATGCTTCCTCAACGATTAATTCTGTATTTTGTCGCGGAGGATCGCATTTCTTGCTTGATTTTTCGCACCGATTTACTTGCGTCAAAATGCGTGGAAAAATACGCAATCGTGACAGATTTATTGCTCACATAGAAAGGAAAACGTGTCTCGGAAAACTGTCAACAAGATAAAGCTCATTAATTTAGCAAATGCAGAAATTCGGGAAGAAAATACATATGCGAGTGACACATTGTCGTGAAAAGTCGTGCGAAGCATAATTATCATTTTATTAAAGTAATTTATTTGGTTATAAACTTCAACTTTTGCAGTGTTTTCTTAATTCGTTAAATTTCCTAAGTGTTTTCGTTTTTAATGGAGTTTTTTATGCGATGATTAAAAATGAGGAAAGAGTCGGAAGATACACGAGAAAACAATCAACGAGGGAATGTTCGATTCATTGAATACGGTGACAGAGTCCCGACAGGAAATAGTAGGCAATAAAAGATCGTTTAAGGGGAAGAGAAACGACGGCGAGAGGAAAGAAATGGAGTGTCAGAAGAGAGGATAGAAATGGAAATCGAAAAGGACGGTGGAAGAAGAAAGAGGAAAATAACAAGAGAAAGATGAATAAGAAAAAGAAGAAGCGGGTGATGACACACGCGGTGATCCTTGATTCCATCGATGGCAGAGAGAAGGACGAGAAGAGAGTGTCGGTTGTTTTGTGACGGGGAAGTAGCGATGAAGCATCGATGTCTCTGGGTCAGAATAAAGGTTCTGTGAAAGCGAGGAGGCTCGCCAGGTTTTTAGGCCTAATTAGTTGTCGCGCCCGGCGTCACGTTTTGGGGACATTATGGATGCTACGTAGGCGCCTGGGTCTTCACCACAAAACCGGACATCACACGCTTCCATCCTAAAAGGCCCAGCAGCGAGAGGCGCGCCACGGAATCTCGTCCCGCTCTCCTCTCGCTCGCAACCGTAGCTTTATTCTTTTTTCAAAACTCCCTTTTCCCCCTTGTCTCCTTTCCGGGCTCTTAACGACTACATCGTTTGTCTTTTGCCGGCGTTCGATCTTCATTTCCGGAGTTGCCGATGGACCCACCACCTTCGAACGTAACCCATTGAGGTTCGTGTCAAATCTCACAAATGAAAAAGGAAAAAACAGGTTTTATTTATGTGCTTGATTAATCGGAGTCAATTTACCTCTCTCGAAGTAACACCAGAAATACCAAACGCTTCGAATCAGCCTGAAAAATGAAAAAAAAAACGTGCAGTGAACGGCGCGTACTGAAATCTACACAATTTCCAGTTCCTTATTCCGACAGTATTCGGAAAAACATTCCAATATTTAATCCCATGAAGTTGGATTATTGAGTTGAGTTCCGTCGAAGAAACCGGCTTATAAACTTCGTTTCTAGCTCAATCTAACCTTATTTCTACAAGCTTCTTTTTTCCTCCACAATATTCATTTTTTTCTTTCCCCAACAAGGACCTTATATTTCTCGAATCGTTTACGCGCGCGAAGCTAAAGTTAATTCTTGCTACCGCGGTAGCTCGCTACGGTAACCGCGATAAGTTGGAGGATCAGTGCCCTGCCAGCTTCGTTTGCTCATGGTCCGAGAACTCTCACGAGATCCAGTAGGAAACGGGGCGCGAATTGCCCTCAGCTATAACACTATATAACGCACATTACTACATACGAATATCTACACAAATATATGTCTATATATAAACATGTACGCACGCAGGTACACATCTTTGGCTTTCGCGTTCACCAAGACCGGATAATATTTGCAGATCGTATCGAGCACGAATAACGTGGGCGAGTGTAGTCGCGGGAATTCACTGACTATCCCTTGACCGCGTACATTTTATATAAATGTCTTTGAAGTTCCGTAAACGCGAGTAGAAAAAATAGCATCAGGAGGACCAGAGAAATGATTGAATTTTGAAAAGACGGAAAAAATATCGAGGATGAATCGCTCGATGCAGGAAAAACCGATGAGTGTCGCGAAGTGCAGACCGGAGGTGCATTGAGTGATTCACTTCAAAAAGAAAATCGATCGTATACCTTTGGAGATCGCCAGAGAGAATTTGTCGATACCGCATTCCCTTGCGGTGCGCTATATTCGGAAATTAAATGTTTGGATAAGAATTGATTGAAAAAGCTGACGATTATTATAAATAATGAAGATGTACGATCGTGATAATGCCATTAACGAGTCTTAAAAATAAGGACCGAGGAAAGTACGAGACAGGGGGAACCACAGAAAAATTGAAGCGATAGGAAAAATTTCTTCAACATTCGTCGACCATGGCTTTTGGTTATGGATGCTGTAATTTTTGTTTTTCTTTTTTTTTTACTGCATCAAGATCTCAGACTCAAGCAATTATCGGTGGTGCTGATATTTCGCTTATAAAAGTCGTAACGCGATACACCTCTTTGTGTGTATGTGTGCGCTGTGTTTTCATGCACACATCAAGATCTTCTTCTTCAGCTTTTAATCCATGCGAAATCAAGAGTATCAAATGATACAGAGATCAGAAGCGTATATACGGACCGATTATACCTCACATTTTACACGCGTAATATCCTTATATCCCTGATACGAGCTTGAATTTCATTGATATTAAGGCAGTTTCAACGACTTCACCAATAAATGCTTGAGTGCACTATTTTTTCTTGCCCCTCGCTCTTCCGTTGCTCGTCTGCCACGATGACAGATAAATTCGAGAGGCTTATCTCCGTAGAGTGCAAGTAAACAAATTGAAATTATCATTTTGTACAATCGAAGTTGGTTCATCCTCGAGCCCTCGTTAATTTCACTCAATTAATTACGATTTGTGCATCGCATCCGGATGCAGATATTTACAGTTGTTTCGATCGAAATTACATTTTCAATGTTTCCGAGGATCCTACTTGAAAATCATTGTCAACAATGTTAAGAATTTCTTTTTCGAAGCTTTGATAAGTTACAGGAAAATATGGCGTTAAAACTTTTGTAATTCAATTGAGCAATTAAAAGTGCAGGTCATGGTCGATTATTAGCGAAAATTGTGAAGCGTTTTTACATTCGCGTCAATAATTTATGTCAGCTTGAGCGGGTACGTTGCAACTAATTTTCGAGCGTGTGAAACAAAGTTTCGTAACTGCACACTTTCGGTTTTTCTTTTACTTTTTTTTATATTTTTCACAAGAGAGTTTATTCGAGTCAAGTCTCGGTGTGTATAGAAAGGGGGAGAGGGAAAAGACATTTTTGAGAGCTTCTTTCTCTCCCTTTGATGATCCGATATGAGGCCAGCGTTTTCCGGAATCTCCCGTGCAGTTGAGCCTGTTATACATTTTTTTCCTTTTTTTGTCCCTCGAGTGCATATGCGTTTTTGTATATATGTGTAAATATGCGAGTGTGCGAGTGCGTGTGTATCTGTACGGAGACTCGAAAGCGATACGTTGGATGATCACAGAGAGAAAGACAGTCCTCGAGAGCTGAGACACACACACGGAACACTCGAAACGCCGACAAACTGGTTTTCTCGGCTTTTTCTTTTTCTCTCTCTCTCTCTCTCTCTCTCCCTCTCCTTCGCTTTTTTCTCTCTCTTCAGTCTTCTTCTCTCTTTCTCTGTTTGCATGCATCTCCCAATGCACCGAACAACAAGAGTGGGGCCACGTGAAAACTTTCAAGTACTTCGCAACACCTCTCAACCAATATTGGTTCATTTGCTGCTACTTTTTCTCTCCATATCTTTTTTCTTTCTATATTAGTATCTTTGAGATTTTTAGGAAGCATCACCATGCAGGAGTCCTCTTACCGAAAAAATAATACTCAGTACATCATCGTCGTGGTTTTGTGACAATCCAGTGATTATTCTGAATTAACGCACAGCAGTCGTTCAGTTTTGTTAATTTTTCTATACGCAGTCGAAAATTTCGACGTGCAAACGAAATAAAGGAATAAATATTAAGCTGCAGTTATAAGACCGAATTGTTGTCTAGGAGGTCGACTCTGCAGGTGATTTTTCGGGGATAATCAAAATCTAAAAAATTCCCAAAGCTCATCCAATTAAATTGCACGATTGTCGCAATGACGTATTTTGAAAAATATGAATAATTTTTTTCTCCGAACTACAATTTTTCAAAACGAATATGGATTGGAGAATAAATGTGATTGGTAAAAAAGTAAAGGAAAAAAATCAACGGATTTGACAGTAATTTAACGGGCGATTATTTGAGCGCTCGAATGATTAACCGAGAAGATGTTGTTTTTTCTTCTCTATTTGATTTTGTGGTTAAAATGGGGGACGGCCGAAATGTTCGGTCGCAACCGCGACAGAGGAAGAGCGCGTGTATGCTCGTGCCTAAATTAATGGAGTCTGTCGCGCGAGTCCGACGGGAAATAGCGGAATGTTGACGCGAGAACTGCTACACAGCCACCTTACATATTCTCGGGCCGAGCCTTGTTGTTTTTTTTATTTGTTTTTTTCAATCCCATAAACACTACAACCGATCGGTCTCATCTCTGGTTGTGGAGGAAAAAAAATCATCGAGACGGCGAAAAAATGAGAGACATTATTTTATAACGGCGTTAAAAAGATCGGCATAGGAAAAAAAACAACGATCGGTGACTCTTCGAGCGATGACAGTCACGTTTTCGCACAAGAATATTTCGGTAACATTATTTTTTACAGAAAATACTAACGCTGCCGATTTGTTCGGTTTTTCTTGCCGATTTTTCAAACGTTCCTTTCGAAATGCAGCTCCAACGCCAACTTCCATTCAGCTACACCCACGCACTCGATTCGGTTCTCCGATTGAGTTGCTTCCCATCTAGATAGCGATCTCGATCTGAGAGCAAAGATACTCGATCGACTTGGCAATCGCTGCTCTTCGCCATTGGCTCGCGTGTCAATGCCTCGTTTTTTTAATCGTTCAACAATTAATTACATAAATATACAATCGCACCGATTTACCACAGCACTCAGCAATCTGGAATTTATTTTATACAAAAAATAATAAACATCCTTGCAAATAAAATTCCATGCCAAACATTTCTCCAAATATTCAAATTTCATTGAATGTTTCGAAAATCATTTTAAAAATCTTCAATAATTTTTATTCGCCACTAATCAATTTTACGCAACAGCAAATTAACTATTTTCACATTTGATTCTCAATCGCAAATTTGACGTGTTTATGTTTCTAATTACGGACCTTTGGCCTGGCACCGATTCTAACGAATCCAATTTTATTTTCGTATGCGGGAAGATATATCGATGCAACAGTCGCGAGCCACAAGGCAGATTATAGATTCGCGGAAACGAGATCGTCCACTGTTATAATCAAAATGGGTCGATATGCTCCTGAGCCCTGAGAGTGTGTAGCAGCTTGAGATTGTTTTTTCTTACTATGTAGCCGGATTTGCGCGAGACTTGATTCTTGAGAGATTAACGTTGAGCACGACACTCTCGCCAGTGCAAAATGCACACTCGTTTCTTGCTGTACTTTCGTGTAAATAATGATAACAATGAAGATAAAAATCACAGAACCAATTTTGATGAACATTTAGATAAATAACTTTACTTTTGTGTAATTATTTCTATCAAGTTTCTATTGTTTTCACTTTTATATAACAAACTCAAGAGCCCAGAAAGGCACGGCGTTACACCATTTTCGTAGAGAAATATATTTATAAAGAGTTAATAAAATAAATTTGGTGAATGGACTTGAATAAATCAAAAGTTATGGAGTCTGGTCGATTCAACGTTTCCAGACCATGCGCGATACCAGACTCGTCTTTATGATAATCGAGCAAAGATGCTGGAAGAGTTACTCGCACTGCCTTTTGCCTAGGAAGATGCGAGAGAGAAAGAGAGAAAAAGCACAGATTTGTGTCTCTCTCTTTTTTGCCTTCTCGATGCGTATTTACAGACGCGTAACTTAGTTTCGTATCCTGGTTTCCCGTTGGCGAATTATATTGCGTTTATAGCGTAGTATGTGCGTCATGGGTATATTTGTGTGTGGTTAACGGAGCGAGCAATGCATCGCGATGTCTGTAAAAGAGTCGAGGAAGCGCGCGAAGAGCCGTCGGATTCGAGTCTGCATATTCCCGCAGCTACTTTTTCTTTCCTTTTTCTTTTTTAATCGTCTCATTTCGCACAGTGCGTGCTGCGCTTACGTTTTCTCTATTTCTCGGGCAATATTTTTGCCGCGTTCCTCTTTCTGCGTTTCTGTTCTTTCTTCCTCCTGCGGCCACTCTTGGTTCGCAACGTTTTCATGCCTGCTGGGGAATCAGGAATATACCTTCGTCGACAGTTATAACACCCTACGAGCTATTTGCAGGATCATTTAGTCGAACGTCCTTAAATTATGGCGAGCGAGTTTCGCGTAATCGCGCAATTCACTGCATTTTATTAAACGTTCCTTTTAGTTTTTTATTTTTATTTTCCTAAGCTCCATCCCATTTGTTGTTTTGCGAAAAGAGAACGTTGTCGTCTCCAGTTGTTGCGGTCCTGCCGCGGATCTGTAGAAAAGCCGATTTTACAATATTCCATAGAACCATTTTACAAGCTGCACAAATTCGCCAAATGTCTCATTGGATTAGCGGCTCTGCATATGAGGGAAAAAAAAAAACACCGGGGAATACTCGGTATTTCAAGACGAATTGAGACCTAACTCGAGGCTGCGAACATTTCTACGAGTTTAAAGAAATAAACTAACGCTTAGGATATTAAGCGAGTTTGTAAGAATTCAACGAAAATTGCACGATAAACTTTATCCCCTCGAAAGTAAATTGAAATATTCGATATCGTCGATTTTATCGAAAAACTGAACCCAGTACATAAAATTCAAAGAAAAAAAACTAATGCGAATCCTCAAATTTGATAATCGAACAACAAAACTAGAAAAAAATTCTTCTCAACTTTAAACCCAGTTCGAATCGCGTGACCACTGTCGTCATCATGAATTTTCTCCACCCCAAACAGAAACCAACGTGGGTGAACATGAATTAAGAAAAATACGAAAATAGGGCAATCGATATCCCTGCCCAATATGGCCGTCGAAAAAAAAAATCACACCAAGCCAAACAAAAATTAAATTTCGCAAGAGAAAATTCCAAAAACAATCGTTACATTGTCGCTGATTTAAAAAAAAAAATGTCTAAAATGAGAAAAAGCCAGAAATTAGTAGAGAAAACAACACAAAAACGTCGTCTCCTCTCGGGGCGAGGAAGAAACACTAAAAAAAAAATGGGGTTTCAAATCGCAGGAAATTTTTTTTTAATACATTTTCGCAAAAAATCGATTTTGTTATTTTGTTTTACACAAAGTTGATCCGTATTGTCTCAATTTTCATTAAGCAACACCGGTGCGTGTAAACGTGTACGAGCTGTGTTGCAAAACCTGTCCTATACGATAAAATGTGTACCTACCTCGTGCTTCCTAGCACTCAGAGCTCGAAGTAGCAATCCGAGGACAAAAAAAATGAAGATATAAGCACATAGGAATAAAGGACATGGTAAGATGTACCCTCGAGCAAGCAGCAGCTAGTTCAGGAATTTTTCGTTTATTGCTCCCACGTATAGTAAGAGTAGCAAACAGCAGCAGCACAAAAAACAACGTGGTCGTGCATGTGTACACGTAATAGTTTATACGGTTGTATGGAAGATGAGAATAACGAGACACCATAGAAATTATCGTACGATCGGAATCGTAGCCATTAAAACTTTATATTACGAATAAACGAGCGAGCCCTGCCAGTTTTGCAGCTCGTGAACGACAATTTTCTCCATTTTTTTCAGCATCTCCTTTCAATTTAGTTTCTCTCGACACAAGTCATTGCATTTTCTATACTAAAATGTACGTAAATTGTATTATTTTCTATGAAAGCGCGGAGACGTGTACAAATAGTCCCATCGCGCAGATTTTTTCTGATGACGAAACACTTGCACGTTCACAATTGGAAACCCATAAGTATTTAATTGATTGGAAAGAATAATTAGGCAAATATCTTTATAATTAGAGAATAAATAAATTAAATTATTTTTGTGATAATTATCCAAGCGTTTTACGTCGAGAAGATGCTCGATTCACAAATTTTTACATGAAGATGAATGGAGCCTGATGGAGCACTCGCAAATACGTCGTTTGTTCGAATATATCCTATTTTAAAAAATTCTGTGACGCTGTGCAAACTATGAATTAGAGAAAAAATAACTGCTTGGGTGGGTCGATTCTTGATACACTTTATTAATATTTCGATGAATTTTAAAGCAATGCCCCCTGCTGGCAAAATTGATACAGAGTAGAGAAGTATGATGAAGCAGAATCGGCACGCTTTCGCGAGCCATTTGTCGTCGGTTACCGGTTCCCGGTCTCCGTATTAGTTCTCTTCGGGTCGGCCGAGCTGCACAATCATAAATTATATCAACACCTCGTTGGACGCGCGCGCCTTCGCTGACTTCTCGATCGCCCGCGAGCGTCCGTAGATTCGCCCACACGTTAAATCTTCTACATATATGTATCCATAATAATAACAACGACAATGATAATAGTAATAACAACAATAATAATATAAAATATCGAGCGAAACTTCCATTCGGTTGAGCCCCCGACACCACGATTTTTCCGTTCCAGTTCAAAAAAATCCTGATTTTCATAATTGAATTTCATTAATGTCAATTAACGCGTTTCCAAATGAAATCTAAGGAGAAATAAAGCAGGAAACGAGTCGCTAATTGCGAACAATTAATTAATCAATAACACAAGCATCAAATAATTAACACGCAGGTAATTAGATCCACAGTTTATTTAACCAGACCATTAATCAGGAATTTTCTATTTTTTATATTTTCAATATAATTAAAATGATAAAAATAAAACACGTATCACCCACGTGTATATGTACAAATAATTAGAAAAGCTGTCATTGCATTTGAGAATTATTTACTACGATTATCTGCGAAGTCTACTAAAATTTCTCGTAATTAACGATCGCAGATCCATATCAATATCACGATTGATTATGTCGCCGGAGAAAGTCAACCGGAAGCTGCCTGAGCGTTACCAAAAAATCACCATCAGCAGAATCAAATTTCATCCTCTCAAAACTTTTTCTCCAAGCCACGACAATTAATTCTCCCCTATATTGTTCATACACGAAACAATTTGTTTACACACTTTTTACCAGACTTACATGATCTGGAATTTACAAAATATCGATTGAGTTCATTACGAAATTAAATTTAATGAGTCGAGATGGAAATTATTCTGGGTGCATGCAGTAGCTTAATTTATTTGCCTTATATGACAAATTGCACAGGATTCTTGGTCATTACGTACTCACAAACACACACAGACACACTGATGTATTTATATATATATATGTATTTATGGATCTGTATATAATTTACTTGAGAGCAAATGACTTGGCCAAGACGAGACACAGGATATGGAGGGGGCCACATTAGAAGCCGCCCTTTCACAGCGCGTTAACAGGGTCGTACGTCAGACTCGAGCTCGATTATCGGCGCTTAAACCAACATCCTGATCGCGACTGTAAATCTGCAATAAAATCTGATAAAATCGTATCTCTCGTGTATATCCACGAGCTCGAATAGCCGGTCTTTGATACTCGTATACACTTAACAAATATACGAGAGTACGCAAACACTTGTATTTCCACAATACCGACTGAACCATCAGTCAGAACGAGTAACAACTGTTTTATCTCCGGTTCCATTCCATACGTGATTATGGATTCATTCCCAATGCTGCAGGTTGCTCGTTTATCCGAAATTTGCTAGGAAATCGTTCGGGAAGTGTCGAATTTTCCTTAATCTCTGATTTTTATTTTTTTTTTTTTTTTGGTTTCCATTCATTTTTCTCGACCTCCTGAAAGGTTCGAGGAGCAGCAGATTCTTTTGACTTTTTATCTCGAATTTTGCTGGGGACATGAATTCATCCGAAACTCTGGAAGATCGATCGATCGATCAATTGATCTGGCTGTCGGCGGATTCACGTGGATGTGCCCATATATCTTGGTTCCGCGTGTATTCTTTAAGGTCCTGAATGTGCGCAGCACTTACACACCGATTAACATTATTCGCATACAGATAAATATTTTTTTATGTTTATATATTTATGTAAATATGTGTCGGTTAGTTCTGATCCCCAACGAGAATTGCAACCGACTAAAGACCCGTTATATCGGGTGGACGAGGTAATTAATTTTGTCCGCGAACACTCACTAGGCACTAGGCCAATGCAAACACCTTCGCCCTGACTCCGCTCTGCGAAGAACTACACCGACACGCTAATAATCTCCATACACAACCGTGCCAATAGTTGTGTATACATTTGTGTGTATTTTTAATAATAAGTGTATTTACATATATACGTTCTCCACATGTTCCACGATTATTATACGTAACTGTACATACACGTAAAAGTAATAATACCTGGGGCGTGAGAATATGAGAAAAAGATGTTCCCTCGTCGCATGGGAGCCCATGTTTCAAAACTAGCTCAAAATTCCGAGCTTCGAAACATTTTAATCTTGATCAATTAATTATTCGACTTGGCAACAAAAATTATATTCGTGAGCTTTCATCCTTTTTTGATGAATTCGACATTCAGAAAAATGATTCAGATCACTTGAGAATTGATTTACAAGTCACGAAAAAAATTGAAATCGTTTTATCACTTTTGCACTATATTGTGTAATTTTTGTTTTTTTTTTTGGTTCAATAAATTATTTTCTTCGAAATTTGTGGGATAAGTATTTTCTCACTCAATTAAGCACTAATTAACTGTCAGTTAGTCGTTGTCGTAAAAAGCCAGGAAAAAAATTGCTGCGGGGCTGCTGCTTGATTTGCTCAGTGATCGATCGATTAAAATCGACACGCGAGAAAGTCAACGCTATTTTTCTAGACACATGGATATATTCATATGTACAGATATCCATGCGTGCAGATGCCCTGGCTATAGATTATTCCTTGAGTTTCTGCGAGAGCTCGATCGGAGCTAATACCATTTAGTTGATAATTAGTAATCCACCTTCGCACTGGAAAGGATTAATGTTTGTGAATGCACTCACTGTCCGCGCATACCTCAAAAGCAACCGAGTATTATGCTAATTTTTAAAAAAAAGTTAAAAAAAAAGGTTATCACGTCAATTATATAAAAACAGAACGTGGCTAATTAAACTACGTCGATAAACAGTTTTTAAAATAAATTTATAGAGTTCTGACTCTAGCATGAGATTCCAAAACAATTTTTTTTTTTTCATCAAGCTTTTTTTATTCAGAAAAGTATTACGAAGTTTTATTTTGAGCGATAATTTCGAGAGGCTGCCAATGGGAACGAGTTGAAGGAAAAAAGTGTTCAGCCGAGACACTGATTTCGGAGTTCCTCCAATTTGTCGACGACAGTATAAACTCCCTCGCCTCGGAAACGAAAATTGATGGCGAAGGAATAATTCGGTTTTGTATTTTTCACGATTTCTTGAACACAAGTCGAATTTTTAATGAGATAAATCGATCTCAGTTGGTATGAAGCAATTATCGTGAAAGGGTCACCCGAGATATAGATTCGAAAAATCTTAATGGCTTTCCGTTGACTTACGAGGAGTTGGAGCCTGTAGCGATAAATCGAAAAATCGCTACCAATCTTATGAAATGTACAGCCGAGCTTCCTCGGATGTAACTATATCGCACTCATACCTCTCTCACTTGCGGGATCCCGTACAGGCGTATAAATGTATGTGTAAATCCACCACAGCCATAGGGAGCCATAAAAATATACATAAATCTCCTATAAATCCCGATGGAACAAGGACTCGGTAAATTCATCAGAAAATTCCGAGCTACGACGAGGACACAAGTGCGTCTCGATGAAAAAATCGAGAGAAAAGAGAAAAAGGAAAAGAGCCACAAAGAGAGAAAGAGAGAGAGAAAGAAAGAAGAAAAAAACTAAACAAAACCATTTGGATCGCCTTTAACGAAGTGACCAGACAGCATTGGTTAGTAAATGGTGCACGAGTCCTGCGGAGCTACTTATGGCATAAACGACGTATGAACACCTATTGCATATCTCCCTTAATTACCTCCACCTCATAGGGATTCTGTGCGTGCATTAACGCTCTATATATGCAGGCATAAAAGTATAACTGGTGTCCCAGAAGTGGCCTGAGATTTCCGGAGCGACAAGATCGTAAAATTCCAAAGAAAAACGTCCTTAAGCATTTTTTGCTACGATGTACCGATGACGACTAATTAATGAATCAGCGCACAGCCAATCTGCGCGTCCCGGTTCTATGAGCATGGAGTGGGGGAGGCGCTCCGCCTCCCAAAGGTTCGAGCGTCATGACGCCGCGGTAGCTCCGCCCTCTTCGGCTAATCGGCCCAGCGCATTGGTCATCTACTAAAACTTCGATATCTCGTCAAAATTTCGTCTGGGCTCAAAATGCCTCAGGACTTTTCGTTCCACAATTACACAATTGTATCACCCCAAATGTTACCCACAATACTTTCAGCTCGACTTGTACGTAAATATGAGTAAACTGTGACTATGTTGTGTTTTATGGTGCATAATAAAAAGCGCACTCTCCTGCCTATCGGCGCCGCATAATTCAGCAGTCGCTTGTGCATTTTCTGTGCACGGTAGCTTCTATATTTCGTGTTTATGTGTATCTATGAATGTCTATAGGATTTGTACATCGTGTGATTCCGACTGCTCTCATCGCGAAAGAAAGTGTGCAGGTTTCTATATACTTGGACTATATAGCGAATATATTGGTGCAGCGTGCCGGCTGGGCATGCACGCATGTTCTTAGCTCCGCGAGTCCCACTACCGTTCAAGCTGAATATCCCGTGCGGCAGCGCACCGCAAGGATGCATTAATTGAAGCCGGCTAAATTATTACGAGCCGCTAATTGCACTTGGGCTTTCTGACCGACCGATAGGACCGGCACCATCGCTTGTACAAGATTTCTCGAGTGTCTTACAATTCCATACATATATCGAGGCTACAGACCTTCTAGCCGTTGCTCTTTTCTGTAACAAAACCATAAAAGCAAGACAGAAGGGCTGATGTGGCTGAGGAAGCTGCACAGAATTCAAGCAACGCGGAGAATTCTTCTTCGACCATGTCCTCGATACACTACAATCGCGAATGTGCAACTGTGTCGGTGTCAGATGCAATTGCATTGATTTCCAGACGCAGTTTTTTTTCTTGGCAACCTGTCAGCGCTGCAGACACCTGTTGCGATGAAAAGTCGATGAAACTGTCATCGATATTTTTTCTACTTTTTTTATTACAATTCTATTTTGCGATTCGAGACAATGTCGAGAAATGGAAATTTCAATGATGGAATTGATCGTTTTGATTCAGTTGTTTTCAGTATTTTTTTTTTCTTTTTTTTTATTCGAGCGATTACTAGCAATGGCCCGAATCGCCCCACTGGAAGAAATTTATCTCGATAAAGGTCGCGGAAAAGGTCATAAATCAATGGCGTACTTCGATTACTGAATCAAATCAACGCGAGCCTCTAAACCTCGAAGCAAACAAAAAGACTCGCGGCTTTCGCGATCCGTACGTTTGTGTTGCTTTTATAGTTTACCGATAGGAATTACGATACGATAAAATACACGTATCAGACTGGAATTCCACGCAACGAGAGCTCAATGCAATTTCATCTTGAGCAGATTCACGCAGAGGTGGCCAACTTACTATTTTATTTATTATTTTTCCTCACCAACAACAAAACAAACGTCACGTTTGTCATTATTAACAAAACTCACACCGAACCGAGTTTTTTATTTCCCTTTTCTTATCTACCGATCGGAAAAAAGAGAAAAAATCAGTTTTTCCAAGTGGCGAAAACTATTGGAAAAAAAAAAAACTCGAAATTCAATGTCTCAGGATCGAAAAATGTCTTACAGTTCGAAGCGTCAATGTACAACAAAATAAACATTACCGAAACCTGCTTTTTCATGTTGCATGACCTTAATCCGAAACCGGTTGGAAAATTACCAAAAAAAATGGTAATGTCGAATGAGGATAATTACCGTTGTCCTTAACGATCGTGGGATCGATCAGGACAAACTGGAATTTGTAATTTATCTATTTGGAAAACGGTCCAGATTTTTTTCCGCTGGACTACATCGCTCAATTCTTTCTGGGATCAGGATGATAAGGAAGTTCGAACGTGCTTAAGATTTTTTCTGTTGTTGCTTTCTTTTCGAAGGACTGTTCAGTATCGTGGCTTCTTATCTCTCCTGTTGGGATAGAGTTCTAACGGACGTGGATTCGGTCGAGTGACTTGAAAAACTCATGGACATGTACACTCCGTGCACTTGTATAGATATATAGAAAGGTGTGTTTTCATCTGCATTAATAAACGACAGAGATGGATCTGCATGATGCACGTGAGTGTGAGTACCGGAGCATTCTCGCAGGAGTGTGACTCGCGTGTAACCGCACTCTTTTTTTTTCTTTTTCCAACTTGTCACACACGTGAAAGCTTGCTACGCACCGTACGATTCGCAAGAGCGATCTTCAGTCGTCTGATCTTGTGTGCTCTACGCTCTTCGAGTTCTCCTCTACCGTTAATCCGCTTATGCAACGTCCTCTTGATCCTCGCACTGTGCAGCGAGATGCTCTCTTCAAAAATGGAACCGAGACTTCTCCTTGGAAATGCCGAGTGTTCGAGGTTCGATCTCCAAAATTCCGGACAAACGGAGGAATAAACAAAACTGATGAGAAGGGAGGAGAAAAAAATTGACTAAAAAATCAACTTGGAAGAGTTATTTTTATCTATTTTTCGGTGGCAATAAAAATTCAGTGAAAAAATATGGAATTGAGAATTTCGTGGCATTGACAAATCGGTTCGAAACGATTTGTCCATTTTTTCAACCCCAGGGTTTGTGCTGAGAAGTCATTCCCGGCCAGTGTTTCAAGGGAAAATTTGTCGTGAATGCGAAAAAAAATTTGGGCGATCGAATAATTCTGTTGGGACATTTTCCTGTCATTAAAATATTATGAAAATTTGCGGTTTTTCGTTTGCATTTGTCAAGAGACATAAATTTAGTCTCTCTGATGCATCGGCCGTCAAAAAGCTTGTTTCGTGTGTATTTATCGGAGCTTTTGCGTCTCGCGAACCGTAAAACTGCAAAAGATCACGAGCATTGGAGTTTGCAGGATCGCGTATTTGCGTGCCTGGCCCACGAACGTGATCTCTCTCACTCTTTTCTTCTCCATACCCGTCGCTGAGCATTTCTTTCTTTTCTCGCCGCAAGACTAATCTCGATGTAGCTAAATGTTGCGGTCGTCAAACAAGCACCTGGAGAGAGCGAGGGAGAAGATGAGAGATTAAGAGAGCAAAGACGTGGATGAATATTCCAACCGCGTCTTTCTTCACACGAAGACGAGACAGTGTAACGCGATCGCGGGTGCAGCTTCGCAAAGATGCCACACGGAACAGTAATTGCTCCAGACTTTCTCTCTCTCTCTCTCTCTCTCTCTCTCTCTCTCTCTCTCTCTCTCATTCTCTCCTTCTCCTTCCTCTCTCCGTAGCGCGAGAAAAATCATTGAATAAACGGGCGATAGAGACTTATCGTTAATTGGATGATAAAAGGAAGGAATAATACGGAGCGATCGCGATTGTGTATACGGCGTGAAATCTCCACAATCGCAAAACCACGAGCATGCATGTATTCAAATATATATGAATTGGAAAAATGAGAAATAAGAAAGAAACCGATGAAGAGAAAGAAAAAAAGAGAGAGAGAGAGAGAGAGCTTAGATGTCCGTTATTCACGATTTATAATTATGCGTTTTATATGTGCTGCTGCGTTTAACAGAGTTCCTTGTGCGCGATTCAATACACCCCGGTACTTATTTCTCTCTCGCGCGGTCTTTTTGGCTTTGATTCGTTTTTTGTCTGTCTCACTCGTGTCGTGCGTATATGGAAAGGGGCAAAAGTATCCAAGTGAGACTATATAATATCTCGCGGAGTCTTCTCGCGGTGCACGACCGGTTTTCTCGAAGATCGAGATCACCGGTCGATCTCGTACGCGAGAGCAGAAAGGGAACTGCGCTGATATACGTTTTTCTCTAATTTTTGTTTGTTTTTTGATTTGGTGGCGATGGTCGCGTTAAAAATCGGGGCGGAATCGATTCCATTATTCGTCGAGATAGTCGCCAAGTAGTGTCGAGGTCTCTACGTGCCAGGAGTATGCATGCACGCGTTATCGCGATTCGCAACATTTCTTCTTCGTATTTTCTTTGATTTATTCTATTTTTCATTATTTATTTTATTGAAATCGACGCTCGTAGACAAGTTTAACTCGTCTCGAACAGGGGACCAGCTTCGAGAATATATTTGACGTATTTATTAACTCGATATTTCTCTAGGAACGAAGCCCGATAACAAGTCACGATAGAGAGATTAAAAGAGAGAAAGAGAGAGAGAGAGAGAGAGAGAGATGAAAAACTCTGATTTTTCGAAATAATCATTGTAATTACCGTTTGTTTTATTGTTACGGATTTGAGAGGAGGATTTATCGCCGCTGGTCATGCTACCAAGTGTAAAGAAAACCATACCCCCCACATTTTCACATTCACGAAGGAGCAAGCAAGTCGAAGAAATAAGCAATAGAAAAATACATACGTGATATATTTGAGCCAGAGATATTCTATACTAGTTTTGAGCCTCGGATTAACGGAGTCAATTATAAAACAAACAGAAAATTAACCGGGAACCCGGTAGCGTGGACCGAGTCTCTGTATTTGCTTACATATTTATACGTATACGCATGTACGCACGTTTGTATATAATGAACCACCTTTAAGCCCGTTACGTTGTAGAGCATGTACACGCCGGATTGATTTATGGTAAAGCACGGTGAATCTGGTCCGACGATGCGACCGGTTCTCATCGCCAGGGCGAGAAGATCGCGCACAAAACTCCAGAACGAACGAGCTATATCCTTCGCTCAGTACATACGGATTATATATAAATATTCCACTACTATATTACTCGGCGTATTGGAAATGAAAAGCTTTCGCCGCCGTGGGAGGGAGGGAGAAACAGACAGGAAGTTACATCGCGATGAATTATGAATTTCGTCGTGAGAATGTACGAACATTTTCACTCGCATTTCTCTGTCAGAATGCAATTTCCCTGGCATACAGTTGATTCCCGAGCTTTTTCAAGAACGAGTAAAAAAAAAGGACCTATTTGTACTGATTTGATTTTTGAATAAAAGTTCATGAATCAATCCGGGAAAGATTTCGTTCGAATTATTATCATTTTTCCTTCCCTGAAGGATTGGCAAGTTTCAAGAGTTCAAAAATCGTAGAAATGATCGCCCGAACACCATAGACAAGCCTCCCGGGCATGGGCAATGGCAAACCGACAATAATAACGGTGATTTACCGCCCACTACCTGAATTGAGCGAACGTAAACGTTGAAAGCGATCAGGACGTTCCTCGCAACGAGAAGAATAAATCACTGCGTACGAAATCGTTGGTATATGTTCCGAGACAATGCGCATATCGCAGGGTTTCCACCAAATCGTTGAGAAAATTGCAATTTGCATAGATATCTGGTCACAAATGGCAGTCACCGAGCAGTGATAAGGCTCGCGTTCATGTTGTTCTTTCTTTATTGTCTGCATGCGCGAGCGTGTGCGTGAGTGCGGGGCTCAGTGCTAAGTTAATTGGAAACACAAGTTGCAAAATTAATGCGCTGCGTACCCCGGGCGATCCTTTTCTTACTTGGTTACTTGGTTACCCGTTAGTCGTGGGATTTATAGGACGCCTGTGGGATCTGTGGCCCGTGACCGGTTGTCTCGCCTTCGAGCAGACCTTAGACTAGGAAGGAACTCCCATTTCAATATCTGCAAATATACGTATCCAACATATCTGTATCAATATATCGGGTGTCCCAAAAGTCAAGCTCCAAACTCTCGTGCAATGTAAATCGATGAATTCTAAACAGAAAAGTCCTACAACATTTCTCTGTCCCCGTTGACCGGATATTCATAGATTAGCGTACAGCGAGTGGAGAGCGCGCGTGGCTTTTGCTCTCGCCGCCTGATTGGCTGGTCCGCGAAGCGCGCTTAGAAACGATTAATCAGTCAATTTAGAAAAAAGTCTGGGGACTTTTCTCTCCAAATTCCTGGGATCTGCTTGCTCCGGCAATTAAAAGCACAACTTTTATGACAGCTTGTAGTACATGCTCGGGAAATAAAAGAAACGTTTTTCCCGCTGTGTTTATCAACTATAGATCCTGACGGAGTGGAGCAACGATCAAAAATCCTTTGGTAGCTATCAGGATATTCGTAAGGATCACTGAGACCCAGACAAACGTGGATTCGATCCGCAATACTCGGGGCGATACGTCCTTTTGAGTATTAACACACTCGCTATATACACGACGCAATGTCCTGAGAAACTCATACACGACCAGAGAAACCTCTTCTCTCTTCATTTCTTCTTCTTCTTCTTCTTCTGCTTCGTCTTTTTACCTTCTTCTCTTCCTGGCAGTCCTGACAAGCGGGCCCGACTGCTGGATCTGCGGGAATATATCCCCAAGACACGCACTTCTCTACCCGGCTTCTCCTCTCATGCACCCCAGACAAGCGAGCAATGAAATATTTCGGATTAATCAGATCATAACGAGTGCGTCAGTTATGAGAGAGCGAGCGAGAAGGAAGAACCAGTCGCGCGAACTCGCAATCGCAAATAAATACATACATACATCTCCTCGTCCATGAATAACACGTGTACACTATGTCTCTATATGCGTAGCTTATATTTCCTAAGAATACAAGTTCGTATGAACGTGTATGTATGAATTGATGCATGCTTGCGATCGTATCAGGAAGAGTTAACCAACAAGAAAATTTTCGCAGTACTCCACTGACGATTAGCTGGGTCATTCCGTCTGCAAAGAGTCGCCAACGCGGATGTAGACAAAACTCATCTTTTCTACTCAACTCTACTCGATATATCTATCATTTTGATAAGGAAATTCTGTTTGTACAGTATAATTTTTCGATATACATTCTCGTCTATCGGTAGACGCATCTCGTAGAAACAAGCAGTTGTGATTTAGATCATCCGTTGTGTATCGCCGAGACCAAATGGAGATAAATAGTAATTCGTTAGCAGCAGCAACGCATTAACAGAACCGCTGTACTAATCGTAATTTCCTGCAGCAATTAAAATACATACACGAACAAAACGAAAACTTCAAAATACCCGTTAATTTCTTTACCGTCTTTCGTGCAAAATTTAAATTATCATTAACCTCATATGAGTCTTGGGAGATCGATTTGAAAAAAAAAGGTTTCGGAGCATCGAACGTTTCTTTAGTCCTTTTGTTTCAAGCTTTTTTTCACATTTTTATTTATTGTTAAACTTGGTAGAGGACCAATGCACTGTGAGGATGCACGGGAAAAATCCACCTCCACGCATTTCTATATAGATGCTTCGTATATTTATATAAATGGCGAGGGAAGGGAGCAGGGGGATGCATGTTTCTTTGCATATACTTGTGCTTCGTGTCCGAGACATAGCGGCATCGGGCGACAGTGTATAAGGATACGAAGTCCTCCGATGCAAAGTAGACTCAGAGGTTCTCAACCGACAGTTGTTTGTTGTCGTCCCGTCGGTTCCAGTGACTGGAGAGAAGATTCAGAACCGAGCAAAGTTCCTACCGAATAAAATGAGTTTTTTTTCTCCAAATTTTTCATTTTTTATTTACGATAAAGTTCTTTCTGTGGCATTTGGAGAGGGGAGAAGAATGTTCTATCGAAATTTTTGAACGATCGATTCGAGAGACACTGAGAGACGGTGCGTCCCTTACACTGCTCCTACGGGAAGTGCTGGACAGGGAACTGGGAATCCGAGGAAAAAAAAGACACACTCGTCTACAAGGCGAACGGAGAGTTTTATATTATAATTACGCTCATTGCCCAAAGATTCTCCAACCAGACTCTCTCCGAGCTACTCGATTGCAAAGTGCCGCAATGCTAATGACGATATTTTTTTACAAACCGTTGCTTCTTCGTCCTCGAACGTCCTCAAGCCTTTGAATAAATAATGGACTTGTAAAATTTGACCGTTTATAATTTTCATTGGAATTTGTCAACAAACACAATTTCCAGTAAAAAAATAAATGAATAAAAAACTAAAAATAGAAAAAATGCCGTTTCAATTGCCTCGAAATGAATCTCTTCGGAATAAAATTGATTGAATTTAAAATTGCGATTGAATCATTCAGAACTATGGATCAAAAAATCGTAGAATTATTAAAAGCGAAGGATCGCCATAGTTGAAGAGCCCAAGCACGGAATTGAAGGGAATGCGATGAGTCGAACGAGGGGAGGAGATTCCCCGTACGTATGTGGAGTCAGGGGGCAGGGGCACGAAATATAATAACAGGTTTCGTCCTCAGGAACACAATAGAACAACGAGGGGAGTGAATAAAAGATGGCGACCAGAAAAATGGCTACACGAAGCTACATAAATCAAAATATTTCACAAAAAAAGGTGCACGTGAACGTTCATTATCTAATGAATTTCTGTCGCTTTCTAAAGAGTTAAAAATTCGATTATTTTCATCAACGATCTTCAGTTCGTTTGCGTACGAATCCCATCGTTTATTTTGTGTTGAAAATTTTATTTTAAAAATTAATCCTCCTGTTTATTAAGAGAAGTTAATAAATAAACTGGACATGAATATGAATATTTTAGTGGCATGAATTATTTTCGTATAAGTACATTCATCCACGAAAACAGGAGCGAAATTAATGAATGCAAAGGTTACTCCGAGTTTCACCTGGTTAAAATGATGTATATAAGTTTGAGCGTACCCTTAACAGCAATATAAATGTGTCGTCACGCGATTCTTCATGAATAATATTCAAAACGATATGGGGAGTTTCACGAAAAGTTCAAATTCCATATTCCCTGATGCTTGGAATCGTGGAGCTCGATTTCTTATCGTTTTCTATAGAATTCGTGAAGAAAATAGCGTTTCGTCTTTTTGTTTTTTATCTTGGATTCTTTCCGAGATAATCGTAAAATTAATTCCGTGAGACCCACCAGGAAAAAGTTCAATCTGCTGGGTTAATTCGTTCGAATCGAATCCCGAAGAAAAAAATCATAGAACTGCTGATAATTTCATGGCCCACTTTTTTATACGAATGGAATTTAATTAATTTTAGAAATTTATGGAAAAACTCAGATCTGTTGAGGTGGATTTGAGTGGAAAAAAAAAGAACGTGTTATTTATTTACACGGAGCAGTTAAAAGGAAATTTGAATATTTATTTATTACCGAATCGAGCCATTCTTCAATATTGCGGGGTAATTATAATCGTGGCTGGTGTTTTTATATTTATTTTTGTACGATATGTAACACGCCTATATTACGAGGATTTGGATCATTTGGTGTATCGGAACAGCCGGCCTTACGCAGGCGGAAAGGAGATATTGAGATATCGCGTGAAGATAAGCCAGTTTGGGTTCTCATTTTTATTTTTTTTTTTATTTTCTTACCTGTCGATGTAGTTTCGAGCTCTCTCGTGTCGCGCACGTGGCTCTTTTTACCCTCACCCAAGCTCTACATGCACTGGCAGATGCAACTAAGAAGCAAACTGCCTTCCTAACGACATCTACTTGTGTATTTGTGTTTTATGTGTGACATGGAAGGAGTTTCGTTATATTGGAAAGCCGTGTATAATTATCTACGCACTATTAGCACGTGAAGCCGGAAGTCTAAACTCCAAAACGGCCTCTGCTCTTATTTCAACGGCATAGAAAGATTTATAGCTCAATTTTCCGTTCAAAATGACCGTGTCCATGGGTTCTGTGTCCTTAAACAAAAAAAAAACCACCGACTTTTGTTGTAATCTTTTTTGGCATCTCCGTGTCCACACTGGGTCTGTCCGACCCCTGACACGGTTCTTCAGCACTGTCAAATTGTGCTTTTACATTTGAATTTTTTGCTACGACCAAAAAAATCGAATAAGTCGCGAATAAATACTCCGCGAGCTCAAGAAATAATTGTGAAAAACACGCATTTACCGCGAAGGACGATCGTTTGGAAAAGTACCCGAACGTCGTCGAGGCATGCCAAGCGACAATATAATTATTGGGTTAATTATTGTTGCGATTCATCGTTCGAGTCCTCCGGCCCCGTAAAATTCAAGACTCGCGACCGGTATCTCGCTGCACCAAACGTTTGGACGATCTCGCACTCGAGATCGTAAGGACGTTGCAATTGCAATAATCGTATCGTAGGCGCGAACCAGCAATAACACGGAACACTGCACTTGACGTTAACTTCTTATATACTTGCACGACGATTACTATATGTGCCATTAAGTGTATGCACATTGTTAATTATATTGGTAAATATATATAATGTTAACCCTCACGTACGCATATAGCTATGTCGATGAAACGTATCGTGAAAGTCAATTAGATTGAACTAATGGCCGTGGAATTACTCGATCATTACTCAGCCTCGTTCAGGATTTCCGTAAAATAAAATATGCCCAAATTTTCATTATTTTAAATTTCCTATTTATTGGGGATCAACAGATTTCGCAACGAGAATGAAAACATGGAGTCACCGAATATGTTTAACAGAAATATTCATTCAATCGTTTCTCATTGAATTGTAGGATTTTTTTTCAATTTTTTTAATGGCGTCACAAGTGTAGCCGAGAGCGGATCTAGTTATCAATAACATTGCGTTGAAATACACGTTCTCGTATCAAGATAAAAATCAATTGCAGGCGCAGCGACTGAGATCGATAGGATCGTGGGGATCGAGCGCGTAAATAAAGCCGATACGATCGACCGGAGAGGAAATTTGCTGAGGAAGGTTTTGAAAGAGAAAAAGAAAAAAAAATGGCATAGAAAAAAAAGATTTTTTCCTCATCGGATGATTTTCCAGCTCTATTCCCCATCCGATTTTTTTTCTACGATCATTCAAGTACTTCGTGTTATCCGGGCTCTTTCATTGCCGCTCAGCACACTTTGTGAATCGATCGTAATAAATTATTATAATCACTCGGCCGGTCACGGGATGATAAATCTTCGTTATTGCGTGCGAGAATTTATTTATTTTTTAATCGACGACTTCATAAAGCGAGCACTCGCGATAGATGCATTATAGTAGTTTATTTTATTGAATAGACACACATCGACGATCGTGTGTGAGACTCAAGGAAAAATCAACTTCTGATTACAACGTAATTAAAAATGAAAAAAGACAAGAAGAAAAAGATAAAAGTGTGACAAGCAGCTGTTTTGCTCGTAGCTCGTGTACCGGAGATCAAACCTGCGTCTCACTTTGTCTCGGAATTGGCCTAAATACGCAAAGAAAACATGATTTACCGTCAACGAAACGATAGCCCGTCTATCAAATCGGGCTTTACACCTTTCCTCTCGTGATTTATTGCGCCTCTTGGATTGATTATTTCTTCTGACCACTCCAATACATATCGATCAGCTCTTGCTTTTATATACGCGAGACCTTCGCCACACCATATCTATCCTGTATAGCCATGCAACATTTACGCGAAGGTGTGAAATAAAAAATGAAGTCAATTCGCAGCGGGAGACTCTCTTGTCATTCCTTTGAATTTTCCTCTCTAATTCCAACGTATGCGAAAATCAATTAATCCCAATCGATAAGCAAATATAGTCACAACACAAATCCTGCTGTATTTAACAATTTTGATCAACTGAATTGCTCGCTTAATTGAGTCAACGAGTGGAATCACCGTTTACGATTTTCTCACAATTCGAATCGTAGTTGAATTGAAATTCCGTCATTTTTTTCATTTTTCTGCTCGATCTTCTTTCGCAACTGCCGTGCAAAAATAGAAGAAAAAATCTACGAGCCTTATTACATCTGCTGGAACCGAATGGACACATGCCGTGAAGGCGCGTGCCGAAAATTGTTCAGAAACTCACGTTTGACTCATTCAAACCTCTCTCCCTCTCTCTCTCTCTCTCTTTCTCTCTCTCTCTCTCTCTCTCTCTCTCTCTCTTTTCTTCTCTTTCTATATCCTCACTGACTTTATCTCGTGTTTGCATCTTGGTTTCGGATTACCGTGGCGGTTCGCGCCTCGATGCACCTTCACCGCTCGTCTTAAGAAAGCTGTGAGGTCTCCGCGCTGCCTGATCCTCGTAGTATGACTCAAAAAAGGACTGACGACTCATCCTCGTCGTCTCGTTTCTCGCTCTCCCTCGCTTTCTACCTTTTCTGTCTCTTTTTCAGGACTTCTGAGAAATATCGTATAGAATTCCACTAAATCCTCTCGAGTTTTCAAGAATCTTTGACTACCGTCGCGCTAAGCTCGAACCCCTATTTTGGTAATTAAGACCTCCTCACTTTCTAAATGTGTCCAACGTTTTAGCAGTTTCGTTCTACAAATCCAAATGGATTCCAATGTGAATAGATATTTTTTTATTTAGTTAGAAAATTTATATTTTTTGTTCGATGAGTGAAATGGATGAGGTAATGGAAAGAAAAAACTAGGCCAGGAACTGTACGAATGCCACCGATTGTCTGGAGTTGCTAAAGGCGATTCTTGAGCAGAAAAATGGTCGAGCGTCGGATCCTCGGAGTTTGGGAACGTCGTCAAAAATTTGTGGCTCGACTGTGTCACCAGAGCGCGTCGCAAGTTCGGAGATAAAAAGAAGGAGCTTGGGAGAAGACACGAAAAAGAGGAGTAAGAGGGAGAGAAAAAAAATCGGATGAAATAAAAGCTGAAAGAAAAAAAAACATGGAAAAAAGATTGGCTGGTGGGGACAACGGGATTGGAGGTAAGCGTGAACGTTCACGGGATGTTGCGCGGGATCGTGTGAGACGAAAGAGGATGAGAGCGTGTGGGATATACAAGGAAACCCTTCTACGAGCTCGGCGCCGTGGCGCCTCGTTCCTCTCATCTATATCCTGTCCAAGCCCCGGCTCTTTCGGTTTTCGATTTTTGCTCTTGTCTCCTCCGCATCGTCGCGTACCCTTCTTCCCCTTTCCACTATATACTTCACGAAGAAAGCTGGCACAGCTAGATCTAAGCGACACGGTTTCATTCGATTCAAATTTAAATTCCTTACGCGGAGATTACTTTGAGCGGTCGATAAGAATGCGGTTGATGGGGCAGCAGCTTGCGATTTCACTTCCGGAAATCTAAAATTCATTCCCAGGCTCGTAATGCTCTTTTAATTTTCGCAATCATCGTTACTTTAATGGAAACCTCGGTTATAATCAATAAAATGAATATTTTCATCTCTCACAACGTAACAATTGAAATACGAGCACTCGAATATAATGAAGAGAAAAATGTGCCATTTTGAACCAGATAAAAATCCGTCTGGTATCCGAAAAAGCGTCAAGTCACTGTGGCACATTTCCGAAAATTCATTCAGTACTCTGGACAAGTGACAAAAGAAAATCTCCAAACTTACAGAAGAAATTATCAAGAAGCGAAAGCGAAAAAGGAATTGTTCTGTGTATAACGTTGAACGGAAGGAGGCCCGGGTGAATATTAATGTGCAGCAATGAGCAACATAAATGAATGTTCCATTAGAGAAAGTGGGTAATAATTTTGAAGGAGAATCCCCGATGATCGATCGGAAAACATTAAATACCGATGGTATTGCCCTGCCGGAGTCATCGGCCGGGAGGACATTTTTAATGGACCATCAGAAGTTGATGAGGGGGCCAGAGTCCGGCGAGTGTCGGCTCGATCCGCGAACGAGCGTAGAAACCGTCAGCGAGCGACTACGTCGGTGCTGTGTTTGGAATGGAAAGAAAAAAGGAGGTTGAAAAAAAAAAGGAAGAAAGCACCTCCATTAGTGGCTCTACTATCGAAAGGCTGTACCAGAGAGAACCGCGTTTACTCCCGGCGCCTCTGGTCTCCTCCCGACGTATCAATAAACCGTCTAATGTCTCCGCACCCAATACACGAAAACAACATATATCCATACACACGAATAAACCTAAGGATACACACTCATAGCAATATCTCATGGGTATGGGCTGATGACATCAGGAGCCACCATAGATCCCTTTCACTAAATCCCTCCGGACCTCCATCCACTTATTTGCGTATTCGCATTTATTTATGGCACTTAGATGATGGTTGACTTTTGTCAAAAGCCGTTGCTTCCTTTGCACATGTGTTTGCTCTGGCTGAGAACATGGCAACGATTAATGGTGAGATTTTTATCTCCCAATTCGTATAGCACCGTCTCAGTTCGAACCGATGTTCCAGATTGGCTGAGAAACTTGGAGGTTGTGAATCTCGAGACTCCAACAACCTCGAATGAACACATTAACAGATTCGCCAGGGAAATTAGCAGTTCTTTACAGTACTGGACGAAAAAAAAACCATCTGAATCTTCCAGTCAGCAAAACGAACGTTGATGCATTTCGCCATTCGCTTTAAAACGATCCAAGAATGGACTTCGTCCCCCTTAACTCTTCCCTGGCACACTGAGAACCCAGAAGACATTCACGTTTCATTTTTATACTGGCGCCTGCTGACTCTCCTTTTATGTTTTTCCAGCTTTTCAATGAGGCTACAACTTCACTTTATCATCTTCTCCGGGTCATCGACCTCATCCTTCTCGCTCTCCCTCTCTCCGTCTCCCGCAATGGTATTCCGAAACGCTGCATCTCTATTGACCACCGAAATTTAAGGGACACTTACCTCATGGTCTTTACAATGCTTGACTCACACAACTTCGTACTTATACCTGGATCAGGCTACTCCAATCCCTCCTCGTCGTTCTCCCTGACCGGGCCATATGCTCCTCTACTCCCATGAACTCTACCACGCGATCCTGAATGGTCGTGTCGAACCCATTTTTCCTAACGCTCCTTTCAAGCCCAGCCCCAAAATATTTTCTCCACATAAGATCCACTAATACCATTTGGAGCCTGCCGAGGCACAGAAGCCAGCCGGCGCCACAGGCACTCCTGACGAGGCGCCACGCTTGTCTCTCATTTTCCCTCCTGATGAATTCGTCCCTTCTGTTGAAGATACTCGTCTCCTGGCTTCCCAATGACACTCTCAGCGTCTCACCTTCCGAACGCTGGCATCACGAATCCGAATTCTGGGCCTTGATCTTGCTCATCGCAACTGAGTCCATGACGATGTGGCACAAAACCCTCAAACTCCTATTCCTTGCCCATTAGACTGCTGTCTCCATCGCATGGGTCTCGGGAAACTAGACCTGAGGCTTTGACATGCGGCCCAAATTTTCATTACTCTCTTAACAACTCTTTCGAAGTGTTCCTAGACACTGGTCACGTCATTGATCGACCACGCAACCAGACGACCATAATTCTTCTCTTGATCAGTTCGCAATTCAGACCCCGCTCATAACAACAGTTTATCTGTTTAATGTATTACGCTCTGCATGTCAATGTACGCTTTGTACTCGCGTATCTTGAAGGCTACAAGTAAGTTCGTTGTAGCAAACTAGTCTCTCAATTCTTCAATTATTAACGAACCATTTCGCAACGGGTTCCCGTGTCCGCAACCACTCAACCGCGACAAACAAAACGTACACGTTTTCTCTATTTGTGGGACGTGTCGTGCTCTCGTTACATTCATGTTCAATACGCCGACTCGAGGGGGTGGAATTCTGGACATTTGAATCTCTCCAACATGAACCAACTTCGATTAAACTTTCGATAACCCCCATCAGGAAAACTGTAGCAAACAAAATACAGACTGGCAACCCATTTAACATGTCACCAATAACAATTAGAATTTATTATGATTGTGTATTGCAGCTCCAGAAGGATATGATATGTTCCAATTGCACCTGAAATACCACACGATTGCAATGTTTTATTAGAACTTGTAATGAAAACCATAAATATCCCATAAAATTACTTGCAGATACTATTAAGGGCTTGAAATCCAATATTTCACGTGAGACTTCTTTATAAAGTGTGTCCTTAATTTTTAAACTGATCCACGAAGCTACAAATGTTGAACTAATGCAAAGGTTTTATTTTTTTTTGGAGTAATTCTTGAAAATTCAGAAGCCTGTAACAACTGATAAATTGCACTGGTAGCAATAAGTCACAGGTTCTGGCTCAAGTTCTTAAAGCGAGACACAGCCAGGTTGAACCAACTACAACCCGCAGGTGGGTCTACGACGTTTTGAAACCTGCGTTACCGGATTAGAGAAACTTTAGAAGAAAAAGAGGAATTGCCACAGGGCTTGAAGCGTTAATTTATACTACTTGCGTGCAGGAAAGCCACGGGACTCTGACATACGTGTATAAATATGAGTTATGCCAGGAAAGTTGCCTCAAGTATTCTAAGAGCGAATTACGATGCAGTTTGAGTCCTTCGTCTCTTTAATTTTTTCCACAAAACTGAAGAAACATTTTTTTCACAATTCTAAAATTAATTAATCACTGTTTCTGATTGAACTAATTAATCAAAAAATGCAGAACTTCTTGATGAATTATTTTGATTAATTCTTGATTTTTGGCATCTGAGAAAAAATTTCTTCGTGTTTTTCAATTAGAAAATCTCTTCACCGTTTTGTTCCTTCTGAAGGATTTTTTCTTCATGATCCAATGAGGCAAAAGGCTCGATCAACGTTGATACTTCTTCGGAGCACTCTGATTACTCTCGAAGTTGTGTCTGACGAGTTTCATACTCCCTTACAATAAAGCAAGGTGCCGTCGTCCTGGAGCTTGCAATCCGTGACGGAGTCCTCGCGGCCATTGATTTCGTAGCGCTAGTTATTCTGAAACATTGTACTTTTATACCCGGTCATTAATGATACGAGTTATCTCGAAACTTTTCACCGAGACTTTATTTTATACGTGGCTTACAATGTTTCTACATTGGTTATGCGTCTATCTTCATTTTATCACGCTCATAGCTCGGATATAATATACATTTATGATGAATAGTTATGGTCATTTACTGTGTAACTCCTTGCGCTGAGTCCTGGGTATAAAAATTTAGATAAAATTTTTAAAAAAATGCATAAATGAAAGTTTGAAAAATTCTCAAAGTGTTACGATCTCGCCAGAGAAAACTACAGTATCCACAAAAAGGTTGGTCTGGGCTTTTTCGATTTTTCGTTGCTTCGCATCTTCTTGCTGTTAATTAAACTTTTCTCGATCAAATCTGCACCAAATGCCACTGTATCGTACACCATTTTCTTCGTTATAAAAAATCCAAGAGAATGGCGTAGCTTAAAGTTAATTATCACGCGAGAGGGGCTTTTTAGCTCGAAGGAAACGTTGCAGTGTTTCGGAGTGGAAATTCGAGCAGAATAAATTTTTGTTTACGATTACTTTTCGATTTTTTTTTGTTTTGGATTATTGTTAATCTTAGAGATCCAGAGAAATGAGCATGCCTGATATTTACGTGGAAAAATGGATTTAATTTACTGCATTTGTATATGATTTTCTGGGCATCAGCGTCTTGTGCATCGACGACCATTATCTAATCGCTCTTTACTAGCGACGATGTTATATGTACACGCACATACCACATGGTACGTGTATGGATGAAATGTACATAATATATATTTATGTGTATAATAAGAATACCGAGAGCTGCTGGTATCGGAATTTATAAGCGTTCCGTCGCTGAACGATATTTAATTTATGATTGCAATTAAATTATCGTGCTCGGCTGCCGAGCATGTATACATACGTATTACGTGTATAATATATATTACATTTCTATGTAGTACTTCCTTGGTGTATGAGCAGTCATACGTGCGCGACTGGTTTATCGCTATACGGTATCAAATGTAACGTAATGTAATTTGATCTCAACCCTGCGATGGTGCTGCGAGTGATCTGCCAGGGATTGAGAAAGAAAAATTAATTTTTTCCTCGAGATTTTCACGATAGGCAAATCGGATTGTTAGAAATGGAATGGAACCAATGAAAAATGTGAAGTAAAAAATGGAATATTGTTCGATTGTGATCGAATGGATGAAATCTTGTGAATTAATCGAAGGATTATTTCTCAATCGAGATAAACGGCGTGGTTGGTGGGTTTTGCCATCACCGTCGTTTCGGGAGGCTCCGGTGAAGACAATATTGGGTTGGGTGACCGCAAGTTCTTCGTAAGATTTTTCATTACTCCTGATCAGAGTCAAACGACATGGAAATATTTTGGAATTTTTTTGATCAAGTAAATAAATTGTTAATTTTTTTTACTGCACAAAAAATATTGGCAGAGTACGGGGAACGAAAGAGCAAAAGTAAAAGTTTCTAGATTCAGGATTATTTGGCAAAACGGTTGGGAGAAAGAATGCTGGGAGGAAATAGAGTCTGGGAGGGTTAAAAAGGTGAAAGAAAAGATTTGGGGTGTGAACGCAGGGGGACCGGCGCACCTCTCGGAGATTCTCTTTGGTCCCGCCTACACGGTCGCGTATTCCGCGTCCGCGATGGCCGCTATCCGTGCTATCTTCGATTCATGGTCCAAGCCTCGAGGAGACGGAGGTGGAGACGCGTCTGCGCTCTTTCGCCTCTTGTTCTCTCACTTCGACTCTCATCCTCTTGTCCTCCCGCTCTTTCCTTTCTTAAGCGAATATTCGTATGCGTATAAGATTTTTCAGCCCTTTCTCAGCCTCGGAGTCTTACTGTCACAGCATTTTATTTTTTTAAACAATTTTCCCAACGTCCTGTTTAAATTTTCGCAGAAATTTATGCCCTCCGTGCCTTCGAGCGAATGAAACTTTTTCATTCGACTTCGCACTCCCATAACAATGACTCCGAACCTTCATTACGCGAAGCCGTAGAGAAATGAAAAATCGTTACCACAAAATATATAAATCTTTCTACTCCCTTCGAGCCTCCCATAAAAATACAAATGGCCGAGGAAGTTTATCTCTTCGCATAGGAAAGAATCAATTGAAAATGAATAAACCAGGTGGGGTAGGTGGGCAACGATATGCTAAAGAAGAAAAAACTTAAATCGAGAAATCTTGCGGATGGTATGTTCGTTAGAGGATCGAATCTCCGAGGACTATGAAAATGTTTCGCGTGCGCATACGTACTTCAGAATACGAGAGGTGCCTCGGCGGGACCCTTCGGAAAACCATTTATACTTCGACTGTGTTTCCAACGATCCTACTCCTCCGTGGACATGCACATTGCACTAAAGTACTGTACATATGAAAACAGTGATTCTCAGTTACGGAAAAATTGACCGAGTCGTTCTTGAGAGCGTAGGCGGCCTTCGGGACGCCATTCCGCCGTAGAATTTACTTGACGTTTACGGATATCTCTTAAGGTTATCCTTACTCGCAAACCGACCGCATTCTGCAAGGATTCTGCAGGAAAAACGTAGGTTTGAAGAACCAATCGTTTCCAATCGTCTTGATCGTAGAGTTCCGCCATTTCGGACGCAGCGCTCTGTTCCTAGTTTCAATTTTTCATACACAAAGTTGTTTCAAGAAGATCGAATTCACTTCCGCCATTTTTATTCATTCCCAAACAACGTAATGTCGATTATCGAAGATTTTTCACTCGCTTTCATGTCATCTGCAAGTTTTCGCACCAAGCTGTTACAGAATTGTGACTCTTTTGACTTTTCATTGTGTGGCAACTGAGAAAAGTCGAGAAAACAGAAGAAATCAAAATTTCATGTAAAAAAATGAAATTTCGTCGTCATTTCTTATTGGCGTCCCGAAAAAAAAACAAACAAATGGAATATTTTTTCCAGGATTCTGCTGGAAATATGCGAATTGAGTGTAAATTTGATTTTTTCGGTTTGCAGCAAATGACGCGATCGCGGTGGTGCTAATAAGGGTTAAAAGGGAGGGCGAGGGAAGAGGATGTTCCACGGTAGCAGCAGCGGTGGGTACGGCGCGGGTTCGGAATATCAACAACAATCGCAGCAACAGCAACAGCAACAACATCCAAGCCAACAAGGACTTCAAGCGCCGGTTTACGTGCCATCCTCCAGGCCGGCCATTCCATCAGCTGCAACCGCCGCACAATATCACTCGTTTCCTGGTTCCGCTTCGCCCGCATGGTATATTTACATGGACTAATGAATATAAATATATTTATAACGCACAGATACTTCAGTTTTCGTTGATAAAAATAACGCTCTTATCGCAGACACGCGCGTATAACCGAACAACAATGTAAGTCTCACTCCAGTGCCTCTCAGTTGCTGCGTGATAATAAAATCTGGAATATAGTTGCGAGAGTCAATGCTAATCGCTAGGCATTTGATAAACCAGGCGATTCTCAGTAATTACACTTGTTGAACGGACACGCGTCCGTTTAAAACTTAAACGATGACTGGAAAGCTGAAAAATTCAATGTTTTTCGCTAATTTTTCACTTCCGTTCGATATTTTTCGCTCAATTTATTTATTTCTTCACTAGCTCTCCCGGTGGTTTCGCCTGGGGGAGGGAAAATGTATGGACTTGTACGCGAAAAAAATATGCGCAGGAAAATATTAAGAATGACTAAATTTCCCATGTTTTTGTTTTCACTTCGTCGCTTAACAGAATTAGCTACAAATTTTTTTTCTGGTCTCAATTATGGAGTCAAAAGTTTTGAAGGTTGCTCTATTTTTTCAAGGGAGAAAACGACGTCATGGCAACACGGGGTAGACAGTTACGCGGCGCATCATGCGCTCGCGAGTCATACGGGCGGTTCAGGGGGCGGTATGGGGCCCCATACGGGGCATGGTCATCCTCATTCCGGTCACCCTCACACTGGACATCCACACACGACCTTGGCAGCAGCCTCCCCATTTTATGCTCAAAATGTCGCGATGATGTCCTCGTGGAGAGCCTACGATAGTGCTGGATTCCAGAGAGCTTCTCCTTACGGTGAGTAATCTCAAGCCCTCGTTAATTTAACCCCCGGAAATCTTTTCTTCATCGAAATCAGCGATTCCATGGGAAATTGCATTATTTTTGCAATTTTTTGTTTGTTACTTGAAATCCATTTCCAATCGGACTCGTGGTTTGAATAATTGATTGAAAATCTTCAATATCTATGGCTGCATTCTCGCTTGTATGCTCCATACGAATTTACAGATATTTTACTGATAGGATTGATGTTCCAATAATTCAAAACTTCGTTCAGAGTATTTTCGCAGTAGAGTTAATAAATAAAAGAAAAAAAAAGTGATAAGAAAGACGGAGCGAGTAATATTTGATGTGGAAGTGTAGCTTTGGAGTCCTCGATAAATTTTGAGCTCTCGAGGAACAGGCATACGCGCGATCTATTTTGAGATCTCGAGACTCAGCAGAGTCCGCAGCGAGATCGTCGAGTACTGCTCGTCGTAACGAACGCTTTATATGCCAAAAGGTAAAGGCTTCCCTCGAAATTGCTCGTTACATACTCACACCGATGTACACTCGCCATATGTGCACTTTAGGAGAACCTCGCTGTTGCTCTCTTTCTCTCCCTCTTCGCCTCTTGCTTTTCTCTTTTCTTTGTCTCTTTGAAATAGAATACTTTTACACTCTCGACCACGTGGCATGTTTATTATACTTCTACGATATGCTATTACACAACGGACAACGCAGTGGAAATATCCGGTGAAAAGCGTGGGTGGAACAGACAGAGATACGTTCGGACGCGAACTGTGAAAGAAGACGCTTCGCAGATAACGAGAATCATGCTTGTTTTCTGTACCAAGGAACCAACGAAAAATCAACATTTCACGACAATGAAAAATGTTGCCGGAAATGATATCCAAGGCTCTCGAACGATTTGGATCTTGCTGATCGAGGGACCTTTCATTTTTATAAACGGCCTATTCAATCGACCGACAGAGAGGGATGGTTGCGTGGAAAATGGACGTTATGGCCGAGTCATGGGATAAATGGGACGGAAATCGAAGGATGGGCTGGTAAAAATTGACGAGCGAAGACGCTGGAATGGCAATCAAACGTGAAATCGTCGCTTGCATTTCGTTTTTAACATTCCGGAAGTTAAGAGTTATTCCGAAGAAAAAAAAAGAATCAACTAGGAAAACTCGCTCGGCGAGGCTTTCTCACGAGATTTCTTTCAATCTTTCGACCAGCTCTTTCGGATCCAGCCGTGTCGAAAATGCGCTACCGCGTCTCTTGATACTGAGTGAAGAGGAAAAAATAAGTATCTTGAATGCGCCCTCTGACCCAGCCGTTTAAAGTGCGTTTCCATTACCCATATGCGCGTCTGGTACTTTTTCTCTCCTCCTCTACGCGTGTTTCTCGCATCCATTCGTTATCAGAGATTCTCTATGCTCCACAATTCATCTTCGCTGCTTCGACGAGGATTGTGTACCTGCAAGATGTCGGACGAGAAGAAACGACTCACGAAAACATTATTTTTCCATTGCTCGCATTATTTTGTTCTTTAAATCAACAGCAAAGAGAATTGAAACCCCAACGTGATGAAGTGTTTATTATTTTCTGAACGCTGCATCGAAATAATCGAAAAATCGTGAGAACAATTGATATACAGCAAAGTAAAGAAGGTTGCCTACTCCGAGGAGATTCTTAAAAAAATCTCCGCCGTAAACTCAGCGTTGAAATTACCGCAGGTCGCTAATCTCCTTAAAAATCTTTTCAAAAATCTAGTTGATTAATCTCTCGGTGTAGATTTTTTCTTTCTCAAGTATTTTGACTCGAATTTCCTACTGTTCTCCTTAAAACGATCCTCCCTATTGACAACAATAATTAAATTAGCTCAGAGACCGTATAATCAACTCACCGCTTTGAACCGCAACGCCGTGGGATTAAGAAAATGGTTAGATCCATAATAAAGTAATAATTAGCAGAGAGGATTTATTGGTGATTCTGCGCTGGGTAGGAGGAAGTTTTGTTTGTTCGTTTTAAGGTAGTAAGAAAGGGAGCAATAATTCTGAGTACGGTGTGCATGGTTAGTTGCCTGGCCATGTGCACCATGGATAAGTGATAGCGGGCCTCTTTGAAGAAAGCGAAGCAGTGCGGCTGGATTGAAGCTCCGCAATGTGCGCTTTTCTCTTTCTTTCTCTCCTCGAGTGCATGTTGCCTCTGTTGGTTCTCAGGATCCATGTTCTACTGGGTATAACGCGCTCGATATAAATGTATATCTATAGGTTGTGTGGGTTGTACTCCAACTGGGTATTTTCTTCTCATCACCATATATACATATGTAGGAAGCAGAAACGATGGCAAAAGTGGTTAACCGCATGCTCGCCTTACGCCCAATCACTTAAGACGAACTTTTATCATCATCATTATTTATCTAATTGAGTGTATTTTCCGAAAAGAGCTTCCATTCTAACTTCAAATAACATTTTGTCTCGATCTCAGAATCCCTTCGAAGGAAAAGGGAGAATTATTAATTAAATCGTGATTAGTGAATGTTTTTAATTTCATCGACAAATTGTCAATGTTTCCGGACTCGTGACGAAATATATTTTTGGGAAATGATCATTCTGCTCCGAAGCGTTCATTTCGTTGAAGATATTTTTCGGAGGAATTGTTTTTTGTTTTGTTTCAAATTATTTATCGACGTCATTAATGAATCGGCAAGAAATAATGGGTCCACTTAATTATTCGGGTCACTTTTGTTTATTCGTTGAAGGAAAATAAAATGGGCAGGTCCGGGTGTAGCTGAAAGAAAGAGATTCAACAACTATGGGTGTTTTCCAAGCCAACTGGAAATATTGATCCATGGTTGGTCGTCGAGCGAGTCCTCGGCAGGACACCCAGATGGCAGAGGCCGTTGATCAGCGAGCATGCGGTCTATAAAATTACGCACACTAAGACTCGAGCTATGCGTGATTTTTTTTTCTTTGCCTTTTTTTCTTTTCCATTACGTTTTTTTTTCTTCTTTTACTTTTTTTTTACTAAATTGCCTCGTCGTCACATCGCGGGCATAGTAAAATAAACTTTGAATTTAAATGGTCCGACTACACTCCATAGCAAAAATTAGCATAAAAATAAAATATTTATACTCTTAGGCGAGTTTGTATGTTGCGTGTGTTTGTTTGAGTGTATTTTATATCGTGTATTTAGAAAGGCAAGCTGAAGGATGTAAAGGCGAACGAATGTATTATAATATCTGCTTTTCGATCACAAATCTATCTCCCATTTATTGGCACATCGGAATTAATGATTTCCAATCGAGTCATTCCTCGATATAATTAGAGGAAATATATTGAACAAGAGTGTCCGGGTTTATTAGACTTTTCCATTACCGTTTTGACATTACGTCGATAAGAAACTTTTTTTAAATTTCTTTTGGCTTTTTTTTTTCTTTTTTTTTTTTTACTTGATTTTTTGAACAAACGGCTTCTTTACCTCGTCGCCGCTTTTAAAATTGTACAACCGATGAAATTATTTGCTACCGGCAATCGCTGATTTTGATCTTTACACGCCTACGCCCACGATCTATTTTTAGATCCATCTGGCTGTAATGAAATCATCGAGTAAGATGTAGGACAAAGTTTTGAATTCCTCAATTAAATTCTTACGCATCGTAGTACAAATTATCGTCCAATCATTCTCGTTTGGAGTAATTACTGTCTTTGAGCTAATTATCATTAGAAGGAAAAGCTACACATCTTTTTTGTAATTTACGTCCAGACAAGTTTCATGCATATTCAGCAAATATTCACTCTTTTTATACTCTTCACGAATAGATACTTAATGAATGTTCTTCTCGAACTTATTGCACTTTATTCAGTCTGAAGCCAAACAAACTAGAAAGATCGATTACTGCATTAAAAAATCATGGGAAACGAATATTTATTTTTACAATTAACGAAACGAGGAATATTCCTAATTATTTTAAATTAATTCGACATCCGAGAGATTGGAAAATTGTTGTGATTGATTTTCAATTAATTAGATTTTTGTTCCATTGCCAAATTTATTATTCGAAATAACGATTATTGATGGTTTGGTTTTTTTTTCTTTATATTTGTAGATACGGCGATGGATTTTCAATTCGCCGAAGGTCGCGAGTGCGTTAACTGCGGAGCTATATCGACCCCTCTTTGGCGACGGGACGGGACCGGACATTATTTGTGCAACGCGTGCGGCCTTTATCACAAAATGAACGGGATGAATCGACCACTCATCAAGCCCTCAAAACGCCTCGTAAGTATATTGCCAATTAACTCAATGATCTCATCTGAATTTGAGTCAATCAACAAATTAATTAATTGCTCGAAACCAATAATAAAAAAAAAAACATCGGAAGTAATGAAAAAATATTTGTTGGTGCTGCGCAATAGTATTTAATTTAATAAATTATAAAATCGATATAAATGGGAAATAAGAATCAAGCAGTATTTTTCTAATTTATTTATTGAATTGAACTTGAATAGAAAATAAAATTGAAAATAAACGAAAAATCCTGTAATACGATCGGCATACGTAATTATCGAATGGGACAGATCTCCGAATTCCAGACTGCTACAAGACGATTGGGTCTGTGCTGTACGAACTGTGGCACACGGACGACAACCCTTTGGAGGCGTAACAACGAGGGTGAACCTGTGTGTAACGCTTGCGGACTGTACTTCAAACTTCACGGTGTGAATCGACCTCTCGCGATGCGAAAAGATGGAATACAGACCAGAAAGAGAAAACCGAAAAAAACACCGGAACCAAACGCCAGATCATCGTCCGGGGAGCACGAGACATCGGCTTCCGCAACCTCTTCACCTTCCAACGGTAAAATACAAATACAACGATGCCACGCTCGCAATTAAAAATTTCTGCAAATCACTCGAAACGCCACTGAATGTTTTTGATGAAATTAATTTTTCAGAGATGAAGAGCAATCAACAGCAACAACAGCAACAGCAACAGCATCAACACCACCACATCGAGGGCTCGAAGAGCTCGTTATCGTCGGTGTCGACGGACCGACCAGTTTATTTGGGACATACCTCGCTTTTAGCGACCGGAAGTGTGGTACCTGCGGTAAAGACGGAACCTCGAAGTTGCGAGAGCCACGTGGCACAGCCGTACAGTTCGTATTACCAGCATCCGCATCAATTGGGAGCAGCGACGAGTGAGCATCAGCAGCAGAGTTACTACGGGACCCAGGAGGCACCGTATCATCACCAGCACCACGTCACCACAGCAGCAAAGTTACTCGCCTCATCATAAATATTCTTCACACATTAAATCCCATTATTTGTTTAACCAAAAGTTTTTGCAACTTGAGAAAAGCTAATCAAAACGGAATCCAAAATATTTCCAAGCCTCGGATCAGTGAAAATTCAACGAAAATCCAATCGATTCGACTCGATCGACAAATCAAATTTTTCGCCCTGACAAGACGAAAATTACAGTCTCATATTCTCAGAGTACGTTACTTAGTTGACGAAAAATTCTTTCCATCCAAACTCGACTCGAATTACGAAGTCGTGGCCACTAGTCGGACGGTAAGCAAAAATATTAGTAACAAAATGAAATAACAATGAGGAACCTGAGCTTCAATTATCGCAATTCAAAAATAGAGACACGCGGAAGAGCACGAATCTAAATGTAACGTCACGACACTCGAAATCCAATTTTGCAGGAAAATGTCGATATTTTTTTGAATACGATCGACTGAATCACTTTTCTTTGATAATAATGACACTTTTTGCTATTCCAAAAGTATTTTGCTTTTGTTTTAATTAATGACAAAAAATGGGAACATTATCCACGCGTCATGTTTAGGTTTTGGTATTCGGCAAAAAATCGACGTTTTTCAACGAAATTTGGTTTTTCGTGGATAGTTTTCTTTTTACTTTTCTTAGGACGAAGAAATAATATTGCCTTACTCGATGTGTGATATTTAAGTTATTTATATATATGTCTGCATATATATTGAATGTTTCACGTGACGATATTACTATTACTATTGTAGAGAATGTGAGAAACATCACTTTGAGCAAACTATTTACGATAAAGAGTAAAGCTATCGTTATAAACGAATTTATTTTGTAAATAAAGACAAATTTTCTTTGCAATAATAGATAATATAGTTGATTAGAAAAGACATCGAAAATTCAAGCGAAAAAGCTTCAATTCGAACTCGCATTCGTCACGTTCGAATTACTACATTTCGTTCACTTTTTTCGAAGCATAAAAAAGCAAAAGATAAAAATGCTTCGAGTTGTCCTAGCGAGAACGTTACCGCGAATCAAACACTTCAAAAATTGCTCGCATTTACACGCATAATTTAGAAATACTGTATACAATAAGTCTCAATAATAATTTATACCGCCCAAACTCTCTCGACGAGGGTAAAAAGAAAACAAAAGATTTCAACAATTTTCAAAGTTCGATCGACTGCAAATTGTTGAAATTTTCAAATCAATGTATTACAACATTCGATTCCCAGATTTTTCTCAATAAATTTTCTGGGATTTTATTTAGTTTTCATGCCATTTCAACATTTCGATGACAATGATGAGTTTTCACGTCACAAAAATTGACGAAATTTTTGTTTCTATCCTCCTCGTCGAAACGAGCATTCACGAGTGAAATTTTTCACCCTAGAACATTGAATTACTCGTGAATTCGATTGATAAAAATCCGAGGATTAGACTGGAGAAGAAAATTAAGAAATATGCAAAAAAATACTTTCAACTCCTTGTAAATATTTGTCTTTATAGTTACGTAGCGTAGATTCAATGCTAATGTCGCCCTTCACCTATGAAAAAATAACTAAATAGTAGAACGTAATGTATAATTAATCATAATAGAGTTACTATATCTATTAATTATAAATAAGAAAGAAAAAGTAACCAATTCGTGTACTTATGCAATAAACGAACATAAAAAGTATCGTTACGAACGAGAAACTGTGAAAGCAATTTGATTTTCTACAGGATTGATAATTATTTGTAATTAAAGTTACGCCCACATGTCTGAACAAATACTTTTTTCAGGACTTTTGTCGAGGCGTCGGTTTTTTGAAACTATAATTTTTCATGAGGGAACTTCTGATTGCTGACCCAAAGAATATTGAAAGTTGGAAAATTTATTTATTTTTACTATTTTTGACGTTTTTATTAGAATTTGATTTTTTCAACGATTTTTTATTTACTTTCATTGTCCGCCCATTACTCTGACACTCGTACAACCGGAAGAGAAACACGTGGCCAGGACGCCCGTAACTTTTACGTTGTTCAACCGCAGACAAATATTTTTCCATCGAGCTTCGACGTCGAGGAAAGAAAACGTTTGAATAAATCTTGCGCCCCTCCTATTCACACAATAAAAACCGACCCAATGTGTGATTACACGCTTATAGCAACCCTTCACACCCGAGATATCGAGAGGTGTCAACCTGCACAAACCCTCGACCCTCCCACGACGGACAAAACTCTCTTACCTTCGACCCTTTTATCGCAAGCTCGACCTCACTCGAACTACGATCATCGGCCAGTCGGGTGCTCTGATTTTATCCTCGCATCGATAAATCGTCGTGGAATCTTTCGAGACAAAAACTCAAATAGTGAAGGTGATACGAAACATCACAATGGGTAAGTTTATTATTTTTTTTATCAATTTTCCAATCTTTTGAGAAAATTTCATCACGTGGAGGGTTGACTTATTAATTAGAATTTAACTTTCATCTTAATAAATGCAGGTCGACTCATTGTTTGGAAAAATGATGATCCAGAGCACTTTCTAGTCGTTGACACAAACTACTTCTTGAATAAAAATTGTTCCAATCTTTAGAATTTTGTACTCAGTGACATTTTGAGGCTAAAATTGATTTGAAACTGTTGCATTTTTTTGTTCTTGCAATTTTATACGACGAATCGGTTCCATGACGTTTTATTGCGCAACAAAATTTCACTAGACAAAAAACCACCGCGACAAAATATCAAACGATAGAAAAATCACCACGAGCTTTAACAATCGTCATTTTAATGTGCAGGGCGAACTCAGAACTCCTACTAAGTACAGCGAGATTGTGAGCCACAAATTTAAACTTTTCGCCATAAACATTGGCCAAAATGAAATCCATTTATTGCAACATTCGGGAGCCCATACGAAAGCAAATTCGAAATCTATATTCTTCGAGAGCCATTGCGAAAACTTTGTGTATATACAAACGCTCCGTCTTTTTAAGAGAATGGATCGAGTCACTGAACCTCACCTTGAATTTTCGAAATTACAATTCTTCGATGTCGTAATCAGGAAAAAGGCTCTGTTAGTGCACGCAGGACGATGGCAAAAATGCACTGAGAGGGGCCTTTTTTAACTAGTGAAACGGTGTCGAGAATATTAAATTTCGAAAATTGCTGCTTTCTCTCTCACACTCACAGTGGCGAAATGCGACTGATTCCTCACCTTAAGGGCAAGAAAATCCACAAGAGATATTGCCTCAGTAGCACGCGAGCCCTGCATTGCGACGAATTGGAAAAATGTTGCTGGTAGTCAGTACGGACGATGAGGCATCTGTAAATTTGGATAATTTGAAAAATTCATGCCTGACTTTTGCATTTTTTGTCGTATGGCATTTTCGTATTAGCGATATTGGAGGATCGTTTGATTTTGCATCGCGGTGATTTTTCGTTGTGGTGGTATATTGGCTGTGACGTCGCGTGTCACCGAAGAATCGATATTCAAAGATTAGCAGATCGTCATTTTGTGGGAAATTGATTGTTCTGTTTGATTTTGGTCTCAATGCTGATGAAAGTAACACAGACTAAGAAAATGTTGGATTTTTTCTCGCAAGAATGTTGATCCGATGATATTTCTCGAATGTACGAAATTTTTCGAATATTTTTCCACGTTCTTTCCGAATTCTTTGTCGCATGATTAATTAAAAACATAATTTGTTGGTCAGGAAGAACATTACCGACGCCGGTCGCCTGCAAAGTGTGCGGTGACCGCTCGTACGGGAAGCACTACGGCGTTTATTGTTGTGACGGTTGTTCTTGCTTTTTCAAGAGATCCGTGCGTCGCGGAGTTCTTTACACATGCATAGGTAACAAAGTAAACGTAAGAAATAAAAAAAAAAACAAAAATTAAAAATTACGACGAAAAAAGGAATTAATTATTGTAATACGAATGAAGCGGGCACAGGAACGTGTTCGGTAGACAAGGCTCGAAGAAATTGGTGTCCTCATTGTCGCTTGAAAAAATGTTTCGCAGTCCAAATGAACACCGCGGGTGAGTTGATTGATTAAAAATTATTTCGTCATTTTTCGAGACTTTTTTCTGCTAAGGGACATCGAGAAAAACATTCTCGTTGATTTTTACTCGATTCCCCTCACTTTCACACAATTATTTCGATCGCGGCTAAATTTTCAAGGCACCAACAAAAAAAATCAAGGAAATAAAACAAATAAATGAAATCGCCACCTTTGTACAATAACGTGTGTAGCAACGAGATGCAAACACGGCCACGTGCCGGCCACGCGCCTATACACACAATCGTTGCCCGGACGTGTCAACTGATTTAATTGACAGCCGACCCTTGCGCCCGTCTAAAACCACCACGGACATCCCATCCGGTCGAGAAAGCTGTCAGAGTCGAACGGATTGTACGATCAGACAAATATTTTGATAACATAATCGGAAGAAAAAAAAAACTTGACCTTTTTTCAAAAAATACGAGACATTTCATTTATTTGCCAACTCTCGTTTAAACAATAATTTTCAACTGAGCTACACGGTTTTTTTTCATTGTTAGATTAAAAGAAAAAAATTCCTTCATTCTCAATAACGTTAATAAACTTTCCGCGGGATTTTATCCACGGAATTCAAACACAATGACCTTTGGATATCCGAACGAAGCACGTCGCGAAAGAGTAGAAAATTATGTTCAGTGGTCGTTGTTTGATCAATGTCGACCTGGATTTCTATTGTGTAAAACGTACCACGACCATTTGGTATCGACCCACGATCACGATAACGAACGAAAGGTGTGGAAGTGTGAGGAAACGATTGACAATTCTTGATCCCTATCACGAATTATGTGGGCCATCCTTTTCGTCTAAACTAAAATGTGTCGGAACGAAATTGACATTTTTTCGCACTGAATTATATCGTCACGTAAGGATTACGAATAAATTATGAAAACTGTAATAATTATTTGGATCTCTGCATTTTTCTAACCCGTGAGTATCTCGTAATTAGGCAAACATTTCGAAATAATCATTCGATTCAAGGTAATAAATTCTCCCCGAATTATGCAGCAGTCCAAGAGGAACGTGGGCCACGAAATTTAAAGAGCTCTTCGAGAACAACGTCCTCTCCTCCATTGAGCATGCCCTGGCATCGTTCACACGATGAAACTTCTCGAAGTGCTTTTGGGAAATTCGGAAATGCCAATATCGACGTGAAATCAACATCCAAAATGCAGTCGGACAACGCTAATGTTTCTCCCAAATCTTATCAGGAAGTCGGTGCTACTTCCGGTGTAATTCATCCTTCTTTTTTTCGGAGCACTTTCTTACCGAACATGGTCTCGCCTGGTAAGATTTTTGCATGGCTCTGAGTCATATTTTGATTGCCATATTTATTAATTAATTAGCGCTCGCGATATGGAACTTTTTCTTGCAAATCTATTGAAGGGACGTTTACTCGAAAGTTGTAAAAATGATTGGTAAATGATTGGATTACCAGGCGAAGCAATCCAGTACGAGGTGTCGGCTCAGATATTTTTGTCATCGATCCGAGGAGCACGAAAGAATCTCGATTTTTCGAGTCTCGAATTCAGCGAGCAGAATGCAATCCTTCGTCTCGGTTGGACAGCGATTTTTGTCCTTCGGGCTTCAACCTGGCCGATCGATCTCGCGGACCTGCGAATGAGGAATTCGAGCATGGGCGACAAAACCATTTTTAAATATCTCGCTGCTGCTCGGGCCATAACCTCGAGAATTCGACCCAATGAGATCGAGATTTCTGCTTTGGAAACTTTCGCACTTTGTCGACCAGGTAATGCAAGAAATTTTTCAAAAAATGAATGTCCGGACGAAATTCCTCGAGATAACGAAGTATTTCGACTCAATTTTTCGATACTTTCCTAATTACTCGGTAAAATTTGAATGGAATTAATTTAAAAATGATTTTTTTTTGGTATTTGCAATTTTTTGTCAATCCATCATTTTTCTTAACCTCGTGCAGAACTCACCGAAACGATGAGTGGTCGTCGCTTGATGACATTAGCGAGAGATAACGCAGTTGAGAAGCTCGTACGACATCTTCGTGATCAGGGTGACCAGGGTCATCGTCTAGCTCAGATAATGTTCATCTTACCTGTCCTCACAACTTGCTGTCCTCGAGAACTGTCAAATGCTCTGTTCGCCCCCATCATAGGTGACGCGGCCCTCGATCGTGTAATTGCATCAATAGAATAAGCGAACAAAAAGTATCAGGACGAATTAGTAATGACGATAATAATATTAATAATAACAATACTAATAATAACAATAATATTTATAAATATTCTGTGTTGTGTTGTGCAGCAATACGAAACTGTGGATCGATAAATAAAAATGTGATACGTCGAAGGAGAATATTTTTATTCCCCATCTGGAGTAAACAATTTTTCTTTCCACTCGTAACTTTGTTAGTAATTCTTTGGCAATAAATATTTAGCGAACCTCTTAATGCGGCATGACTAATGCGAAAAACAAAGAGCATGACGTCGGAAGAGCGTTCCGAAAAATGTAGTTTTTTTCTAGACTCGCTGACCGGGTTTGATCGATTTAATCGGTACGAGCGGATAAAAACTCAAGCTATCGAGTAATGAATCACGATATTAGTAAATTATGTCGTGATTTGAATGGCCGCGAGGCCGAGAAATCGTAAAAGCATAAATGGCCGAGAAAAAAGCTGAAATTTGCGATAACGTCGTCGAGGCTTTATTTCGCCGGGACTGAAAGGATTCTCATTCTTACCTGCGAGCCGAGCGAAAGGAAATCGATCGTCGAAAATAGAGGTTGAGTGAAAATTAAAATCGGTCGCTACGTTTAACGAGAATGTTTGCATTTTCGATTCCATTGATACGGAATCGAATGTCGGTGACCTCGATCGTGATCCTGTTTTCCGTGATAACAAGTTTTCTTACGTCCCGCGTGGGTGAGTTTATTTATTATAGGATCAAGAATTTTTGTTCCCAATTACCCGTTGAAGATTAATTGAGCCACGATTGTCACACTTGACAAGCAAATCCAAGCACGGATTTAAATTCTTTCCAGCAAGCCTATTCCACGATTTGTTGCATATCTAATCGTCGTTAATTAATTAAGATTTCAATATTATAAACGCCAGACTGATAATTACTCTTTCGAAGAATTAAAAAAAAAAAAAACTCGTTTCCTAGAAATATTTTACTGATAAATCTTGCGTGAATTATTAAATGGGTTAAATGTTTATTCGTAATTGAGAAAGGTGTTAATGTCTGTGAAATTATTTGCAATTATTTAGATCGATATCAAAACAGAGATAATATCGAAGAAATCTTAAACGAGCTGTCATTAGAATAAATCAATGAGAATCGCTCTTTTCGAGGATGAGGCTTGCTTGATCATTTTCCAAAGTGATTAAACACGATAATTAACGAAGCAAGAACTTTCAGGTGGAATCTCCTGGACAGGAGAATATTTAGCGAAACCTAAATGTAAGTAAATGGAATTTCAATTGGAACTGTCACTCGAATTGTCGAATGCCATCGATTACGATGATTTTTTTTTTTTTTTATGAGACATTCGTCCTGCAAGTTCCCAATGGAACATTGCGGAAATGTTTCCTGGAAAGTACAAGTAATTAATTTAAACAGGCTATGGCGAACGACAACCTGTAGTTGAGTTCTGGCCCCTCAATGGCCTGCAATACATGTTCATTTCCCAACGAGTCACGTGGGACGAAGCTCGAATGCTGTGTCTTAATTACAACGCTAAATTGGCCATTTTGGATAACGCTGAAAAGGCTCTGAGTATTTCCAAGTCTATTGCAAATTCCAACATAGGTTTGCTATTTTTTCATTCAGTCGTCGCACGTTAGGAAAAGTTTATGGCTTGGAAGGTTAATTGGTAATAAAAAATTAATCGTTGCGTAGAAATGGGGGATGCGTGGATCGGTGGGAGGAGGACAAACTTTTCCTGGACGTGGGTAGACGCAGGAACTGGACCAGGAATGAAATCCGCAATTCCAATGGAACCGAACGTCGAAAATTTTCCCCCTTGGACGCGAGAACCCACCAGACCAACGAAAGAATGTTTAGCCATAGATCGACGTAGTCACGACCTTCCCAACTTCATAGATCTCGATTGTCGCCTCCAACGACCAATAATATGCGAGAAAAGTGAAATTGCACAAAATATTTAGTTCGCTAATCGAATTAGCATGCGAAAAATTTACAAAACTATTTTTTTCTCGTTTTAGAATTGGAAGATATGTGCAAGGCTCCAGTGCCTTCAAAATGGATACAAATTCACCGGAGCACTTTCACCCTCTATCACGGAAAGGTCACGTGGCACGAGGCTGCGACGTTTTGTCGCGACCAGGGGAACCGTTTGGCCATACTCAAAACCTCCAGCGTCGTTAATATCGTGACTAACGCAATGACGAAAACGCGACCAGGTAAAAACAAATTAACATTCCAATTTTTCCCCACTCCCCGAAAAATATTCTTTCAATTTTTTTTCTGCCTCTCGCTCCAATATTTCCGTGTGTAACGCAGGAAGCGTCTAAAACGATCAACCAACGATTTGTTTGGTTGACCAAAATTAATTGAATGAATTTTGATTTTTTTTTATCAAGATTTTGAGACTGTATGGATAGGCGCTTACTTCTCTTACGGTCAATGGACGTGGATGGCGACTGGTTCCCTTCTGAATCCCGTGACCGACGAAAGTGGCTACCCGCCCTGGCGTTCCGGTCGTCCTGAGAAAAACGACGGTTGCCTTTTGTTGGATCGTCACTTGGACGACAGTACACATTTCATCGAAACGAATTGCGACAAAAAACGTGATTTCGTGTGCGAAGAGTGTACGTATTTGAATTTCGATGCAAATCGTCAATCGTCCTTTTTTTTCTTTTTATGAAAAAATTACGAAAAATCATAAAATTTGAAAATGGATACCGAATCTAATTAATCAATAAATCGATTGCCGATTTGGATTGAAATTCGGAAAATATTGTCAAAGGTACTAAGAAAATTCAAAATAACTTTTCGGAACAAAAAAAAATTAGTAGAATGAAAAAAGAGAATTCAAAGCTGTGATAAATGCATTACGAACCGGATAAGCAGATCCTGAGGACGAGGAGGAAGACTGGCTGAACGAACCAGCCAAGTTTGCTCATGGCAACAGCACCTACATTATTTATCCGCTCGACAAGACCTGGTCGGAAAGTCGTTCGTTTTGCAACGAGCGAGGAAGCGTTCTAGCACACGTGGGAAGCATCGACACGCTCAAACTTATTATCGAAGCCATGGGCGATCATCCACGAGGTATGTCGATTTAATTACGCAGGTCGACGAGCGAGTGAACGAGCTTCGAAAGGATTGGAACTTCTTTGACGACATTTTCGATCGGAGTGGAAGTTCGAATTTTTTTCACATCCGTAGGAAAACATGATTTTTTCGTCATTTTTCGATTTTCTTTGTAGAAATTCATCACGTGTGGTTGGGTGGCGAATTACAATTAAGCGCTGATGAATGGCACTGGATTGGAAGCAATGATAATATACCAAAGGTAAAGAATCCGGAAGGTTTTCCTCCGTGGGCACAGATCGACACTGGTCTGGATCGCGATCCAGCGAGCTCGTCGTGTCTCAATTTAGATCGGACCGATCACGTTAAGCCACATTTTTATGGGCTCGATTGTCAGAGTAAACAGCCATTTGTATGCAAAATAAGTGAGTATCAATAGAAAAAAACGATTCAAATAGGAAAGCAACTGAACGAAAATTTTCTAATCCAATTAGAGATTCAATGAATTTTTTTTTACTAACTTTTGAGCTGGAGAATGAAAATTTCATTTTCAATTCAAAATTGCAGCCTGTGACGTTCCGCCGATAGTGAAAAATGGAACATGGGATTGTTTTGATGTAACGGACGGTCGTGCATGTTCGTTAACTTGCGATCCAAATCTCCTGATCATGGGGGTAAGGAACGTCACGTGTACATCTTTCGGTGGTTGGGTGACAGGCTTCCATTGGCTAGAATTTCCCTTGTGCATGGGTGAGCTATTATCGCTTTGGAAGAGACACGAATTTTAACTCTTTCTTGACACACTGGGTCAATTGGACCCCGTTGACACACTGGGTCAATTTGACCCCGGTGACACTCTGGGTCAATTTGACCCAGTGGGTCAATATGACCCAGTGTGGCAATAGAATCATACTGTTGATCCTTTTTTTAGAACCAAAAGAATATACTTTGCGAATGATACGATCGGTGAGTCACGATATGCAGAAAAGTGCAGGATACTACTTGATGATCGATCACATGGACCCGGAAATTGGTTCCCTGTCATTGGAATTTGCTGAACGACTGATCAAAGCTTTCCCGTAAATTTTCCTTCTCACCGACTCGCTTGTATAACCAAATTTTTAATAACGGAACACAGATAACGATTTTATTATTTCATGCTCAGAGTCTCCCGAAATTTACGTATGGGAATGACATCTTACGGAACGAATCCTCCGACACACGTGCCTTTCAACCAAACGGATAATTGCGAAATCCTCAAATTCATTTATTCTGCAAAGAAAAGACCTCGTAGCTTTTGGAACGAAGAAGAAATGAAAAACAATTTTTATAACGACGTTTCTATGTTTACTGGACGTAGAATCTTGATTAGTAAGTCATCGTGCCCGAATCAATATTTTTTTCAATCACTATTTTATGTCTAATCGATTAATTTCATTGAGCGATGGAAAAATGCTTTTTTCGAACAATGACCACCGACTGAACTCGATGTTTATGTTTCAAGTCGCGATGCTTGATTCACAAAGAGCTGCGGCCTACGCTGACGCGATCGATCAATTCAAATCCGCTGGTCATCACGTGACAGTGGTCGGTCTTGAGGAAGACTGGCAATTACTTTTGCCTCTCGCGACCGTTGGTTTCGATCGTAGGAGCAATCTCTTCCTCTTCGACAACGCGGAACTCGCAAAAGTCGTTTCTGAACTCGACAGTAAGCATTTCCGACTCACACAGTCGACAACCAATTCACATGTTTTCTTCCAAAGTCAAACAAATATCGTTGATTCTGTTTCACTGACATTTTCAGAACTGGACAAAAAACCTTCAAGATGCCAGAATTTAATTGAGATTGATAATTATTCGACGATCATCCCGACATCGGTATCAGACGTGACAACCTTTAGACCCGATTACGACGAAACATTCACAGGTGATCCTGTAGAATTTTCCAGTCGACGTTTGGGAGTTCCCAGCGGGGTCAAAAGCCTCGGTACTAAGGGTACATTTTCCAACTAAAATACAATCTCAACTTTTTCCAATCCATCAATACTCGATAATGAGTTTTAACAAAATTTGGTCAATTAAAAAATTATGAAATATCAAAAAATAAATAAAAAGTCATTATTGATCGCTAAATATTTATTCGATTTCGATTTTCAGGCAAAAAGGAACCAGCTTCGAATCCAGAAGACAAAACAATGTCGCATTTGGACGTGAAGTCAGTAAATTCTGAGGAGCAATCGCAAAGCCCTGTAGAAAATGTTCAAAACCCAAGTGACGGTTCGAATACAACGAAAAGCGTCGAAGCGACGCCTCAAATTTATTTGGAACAAGGAGTGACCAAGGAACCTGAAGAAAACCAGCAAACTGTCAGTGAGAAAGATTCAAGTTCATCGAAAGAAAATGCGGACGAAGAGAAATTTGAAAATTCGAGTGCCTCGACGAGTACGTAAAAAATTATCATCTCAAATTTTACTCGAACCTGAACTCGATAAAATTGTAAAAAAAAAAAAAAAATCATTCGCGATACAGCAAAATTTAAAAATGAATAATTTTAAGATTTATTACAATTTATTAAATGCTTCCAACTTGTCCAGAGGAACCGCCGGACCCTCAACCAGACGACACTGAGAAGGTCGATGCGAAATAAATCAACACTCGCCTCGAAACTGCCCAAAAAATTGAAGGATCAAGTTCTTTTTTTTCTTTGGCACTTTATTAACGTAACATAACAAATTACGAAACGGTATGTACAAGTCCTTAGTGTATAATATGGCGTTATTGGGCTGTAAGAATGACACAATAAAAATTGAGAAGAACAATGCCTATGGGAAAATATTTCGTTGTTAAGTCACCTGTCCATAAATCGATCCATAATTTCCCGAAAATCTGCTAATGAATCAGTAACTAAAAGAATTATCGAGAATTTATAATTTTTTGAAAAAATTCTGTCGCGAATTCTGTTCCCAAGAAAAGAGAAAATTTTAAAATTCTCAAAGTACCTCGTGCAGCTTTCCAACGAATGGAAAAAAACTTGGCATCGAGTCGATGAGTTGTGAAAATTTTGGAATATCAATAAATAATGGACAGGGAAGAGTTGCTTTTTTGTTTTTTTGTTTTTTTTTTTTTTTTTTTATATCGAAGGTTATACGGTACTCTCGTTACGAGAAGAACCAATTAGAATGCCACTTGTTGTGCGACCCGCTAATCAGACGCGTTCGTGTTAATGAGAAGATGAAGAAAAAGTGAAAATTTTGTTTGCAAGTAATTCTAATCGCTACGAGAATAGCGAATTTATTTTTGTTCGTGTTCGTACCGTATTTTTGTTGTCCGAATCGAATCGGAGCTATAATAAATATAAATGCTTTGTTCATTTGAATTTTGTGACCTAAATAACAAGAGCCTATGAATTCTTGATTCCAAAATCGAAGAAATAGCACCCTAAGAAATTGAACAATGCGAAATGATATTGCACGTGATTGTTAAGCACAAAATACTACCGAAAGATAGCGAATCAAAGGGAAAGATTAAGTATCTAGAACTACAAAGTTAGTCACTGTCTGGGTGTGAGTGAAAATTAATCAAATCTGCTGTTTTCAACAGCTGTCGTTGTAGAACGAAAAAAAAATGAAGAATTGAAGATTTTCACTGAAATTGTCATTCGAATTGTGTGACACAACGCCAGCTACATTCGCGACGGCGAACGAAAAAAAATATGTAGAAGTAAAAATGCCAGTGGAAATGAAAAGACGATTTTCCGTCTTGTTGGAAAATAGTTTTCAATGAAAAATTTCTATTAAAATAGTATCAAATGTTTGTCACTTGATAGATCGAGCGTTAAGACTAATTTCTACAGGAAAATTGTTCGATAATATGAGGCAGTAAGGCACCAAAGGTATTTCGAAGAATTTTCAATTCAACAATTATTAGTTTTTTCTGTTATTTTAGCTTTCGCGAAAGTCGAAACTCTAGATTCAATAATACTTTTTCTTGTACTTGCGATAACGTTCCTCTTCGGACTGTCGACGCAATTGAGCGATCAAGTCACTCGGTACGTCCCAAAGTTTATCAACGTTGTTTAGCAACGCCTCGGTAACTTGACAACAAACTGCTGCCATGTTTACCTGAGCACTGAGGTCCGTGCGGTCACGCGGATAAATATAACGAGGAGGGAAAAACGAAGGAGCCACGATCATTGCCACGTTGTGTATCGACATTTTGTTCGTGCTCTGATTCTCGATTACAACCTTAAGAAAATTTAGTAACGCACGCACGGTGCAACGATGCTCGACGGGCAGTAACAACACCAGCAAATTCAACGAGTAGGAAAGATCGTTCGGATTCTTGACGCCTGTGCGGAAAAAATAAACAAAAAAATTTGACATTAACGAAAAATGAGAAAAAAAAGGATAATCAGCGACGAAATTTCGTCAGGAATCGATAATTATCATGAAATATCGTGGAACTTACCATGACTCTGATAAAAGACATCGATGAGCTCAACGGTGAGTAAAGGTTGAGGGAGATCACGAAGTAACTTTTTGAAAACGGCGGACAAATCGTGGCAAGGCGTACGTTCGAAAAGCATATCGATGTCGCGTGGCTTTGAATAAAAATCCATTTCAAGCTCCGCGCAGAGAGCCTCGACTTTTTGCTTGTGGCCACCGACTCGCAATATTCCTTCTTCCCTCACTCCTCGCTTCGTCAACTCGTGGAGAAGTTTTTGAAATACGAGCGGTATGTTGCTCTCGTCGCTCGTCAACTGACTGTCTCGTAATAATAAAGTCGACAGTGATACGCCAAACAAATTGCCAGCTGGAATCGAACGAACGTGTTTTTTCTCGAGTTGGTTTTACATTCAGTACCAAGTCCGTACTCCACATTATGGTGATCTAGCAGTCACGTGAGTGCGAGAGAGATAACCAAAAAGTAGATACACGTTTTTCTCGGACACCCTTCATATTTTGAGAAAAAAAAAAAGTTACATCTTCTTCTCTGGTGAAATGGGAACAACGTGTAACTAATATTTTTCTTGAAATATTCAGTCTTTCCAATTAAAACGTGTAGGGGGATTTTTACCGACCGAGCAAGTGATAGATCGCCTCAAGACAACGAGCTATCGTGATATTCAAATTTTACCTTTTCTTCTACGTTTATTTGGTTTTCTCTTGACAAGCGGAACATTGTACTTGTCAAAAACGGCACTAAGCTCGAGCCAAAGAAGAGGTTGGAGTCGGGTGAAATCTCGTTGGGACAACATTTCAACACCCTCCCGAGCGTCGTCGTTCTTCGTAAGTACATCGTCGTTCCACGTTTCCGGTTTTGTCTCATTGGCACGACACATTTCCTCGAAGCTCAAATGTCCGTGCGACGAGGTACGATTGAGTGGATGAGTTATCAGTGAGTCTTGACTCGGCCTCGACATTCCGTACAAGCTACTGTGGCTTCGCGTAACTGTCGCGTGGCTTCCGGGACTGCGTCTACGCTCGAGAAAGAAATGGTTAGAATATCCAAAGAAAGAATCCCAGTAAATCGCTAAAAATTTCATTTTCCTGCGTAATATAAAAACCGGAAATTTTTGTTTCGAGTCGTAATTTGGAGGAAATTTCACGAAAGGAAAAATATTATCAATTACCGAAGCGTCGAATCTTTGGGAACCGAGAGTTTGTTCGCGGGCTCGACATCCAAATCTTCGGTGCTTGCGACTTCGCTAGGGTCACTTCCGCTTCGCCTTTGTATAACTGGCCTCGAAAGATGAATCGTACCGAGTCTCTGATACGCCGTTAATTTAATGCCCTCTGAAATAATTATTCGAAAGGATGTTCAACGGTCCAAGAAATTAAAGGAAAAAAAAACGTTAATTAGCCGATAAACAATTTCCCTTTGATTGATGCTCGTGAATACATCGAATTTGTGGAAAAAAAAATTACCCGAGTCGCTGGCAACGTCTCCTCGCTGAGCCCAGTGTCCGGTTCGTCGAAAAATTTCTTGCAGTGGCTGCGGCGTTGGTGTGACGACGGTCACCGGAGTCGGGACTGTCGTTGGTGCGCTCGGCAATCTGCGAACCGTTTCTTTGCCTTCGGTCGGGGCTCGTTGAAAAATTGAAACGAAGCTTGGCACATTTACACTACAAAACCATTAGAATTCTTTGAATCCTCGAAATTTCCATAACGAAAAAGTGTCAAAATCATCAAATAATAACTGGTAAAAATTCACCAATTTAATGAAAGCAAAGAAAATCTAATAATGTGAATTTTCTAAGGCTCAAATTTGAACAAGAAAAATCCAGAACCAGACAAAAATACAGTCGTTAAAAAATACTATTCAACTCGGAAGAGCAATGATTCGAACGAGTTCTTACTTTTGATCGTGGGACTCCATCGTACTGCTGACAGTTGGCGGAGAAGGTGGCGATGCACTTCCTGGTGTTTCACCCGGTGTCGAGTCCAGCGAGTCGGGCGTTGCACTTCGCGATCGCGTACCCGTGCTCGAGACCTTCGGCAAGGAGATGAACAGTTTATAGCGAACGAGGAATCGTTAAAATTTTATTGGAAAAGACATGTTCAAGAAAATCTCGCTCCTTACCTCAACATCTTTGAAAACATCACGGATGTCAGGCTTGCGAGCTCGAGTACGTTGGTTGAATCTTTGTTTGACCGTGTGATTGAGAGATCGAACTCGTCTTTTCACAGCCTCGGCTTGAGCTTTCGAAAGTGGTCTCAACGCGGCTCCCAATTCTTCGGGCTGGACTTCGCGTCCTGCCTTCCAGGGCTCTGTTAATTCTCCCAAACCCGCAGCTTTTAACCATTCCGCCTCTTCTTCTCCTTCTGTGAATGAAAAATGGATTCAATTTCCGGTCAAAATGTTTTATTCCCTTTATGGAAATTTCATTATTTTTTTTGCCATTGACCGAGTCCGTTTTTTCGAGTTTTTATTTTTCGTCAATTATTTGCTCCAAAAGAATAGAGAAAAATGGACGGAATGATGAATTGGCACGGCGAAAATCACGAAGCGAGTAATTCACAGAGAACGTGGGTCAAGGCGCGAGAAGACAAAAATTGTATTACCGGATGTTTGTGAAGGGTAATGAGCGACAAAAGAGAGACACGGGTCTTGGTCGCGGCTGGCTGATTCGCTGGTCATTAAGCACAATGTCCAAAACACTGTCCAGCAATCAAACGCCAACGGAATGCGGCCCTTGGATCTCATATATTTTGTTGAGCTTCGTGAATCTCATTTAAAAGTCAAATTCAATGAAATTCTAGAGAAAGTACTGAATCCTCGATATGCTCTCATAAATAAACTCTCTATTATTCTCCGATTAAGATTAACATTAATTTGCTCATTTATTACCAGCAATTACGTATCAAGATGAAGATTCATAAAAAAAACGAGAAAAATTCTACCGGAAAATATGCTCGAGGTAAAATAATGTTCGTGTAACCGTTGATTTAAATCGTTCCTCCTTCCTCATTCGTTCCAACCAATTCTGTATCGCGATGAGTTTTCGCATAAATATTAAATCCGACAGGAAAAAAATGAAGTTTTCTAATAAATTTTATGCAGGAAATTCGGAAATTCCGTTTCAAATAATTTCTTCGCACTAAGAATTGTGACGGCATGGCCAATCTGTAAAGATCGTCTCTCAATTCGTCTATATGTGTGACAACAACAACTTTCTGCATTATCTCGATACTGCCTCGTTCCCGAACCAGAACAATTGAATTTTTTAAAATTTGATTTCCATTTTCCGATCGTTAAAATTGTTTTTTTTAATTCCTCAAAACTAATGGAACGAAAATACGATTTTTCTCAGTTGGAATTTCAACTTACATTCGCACGAATATTCTAACAAGAAATTCACAGAAAATAATTTGGTTTTCGAATGATTCGTCATAGAAAATTCCGAAGCTCGTTATCGACCCTCGAAAACGAGTTTTCACTCCTCGAGGGCCAAGAATGGCCATTAAAGTGCGAGGAAATTTGAATTTTTTTGAATTTTCCCTTCAAGATCTAGTGCGAGTGATGCGCGTTGCAATAAATTGAGTTTAAAAGTAAAATACCGTCGTAACTACGAGGACTGCACTCCTCGTCCAGATAATCATCCAACATTTTTGTTTCTTCCATCATTTTTTGATAGGCTTCCCAATATTCATGGAGATTGGATTCCCCGCCGGAATAGGTTAAGCCGTGGGTCCTGTCCATTTTGTGAAATGAATTGTTAATCGCTTTTCCGTGAATAGGCATGAACGTTGCGACGGCCAAGGAGAGGGGACTCAGCGATGCTCTTCCCGAAAAAGCATGAGACAGCGTTCTTGGTTTTTCCTTTGCATTCCCGTCTCTGCTAAGATTACGAGGTTCTGTAACGAGAGTAACATCAAGTCGTAATGCAGAAAAATTATTTTTCCATCAGAGACACTGTTTTTCAAAAGTTTGACAAAAAAACGAGAATCTTCCGAGTAAATTTCGATAAAATTCGATAAACTCAATTTTCCATGGATAGCTAATTTTTTTCGTGATAAAAATCATGATAATCCGCAGAAATAACGTTTCTGAATGACTTTAGAATTTTTATTTCAAAAAAGCAGTGAATACCGTAATTTCGAAAAAAAAAACAGAGAAAATCACGTGATTCTATGCGATAAACAAAGCGACTAATGACTCACATTTGCAAGAAGGTGAAAAGATTAAAACCTTGGCTGTTAAAACACAATATGAAGATGAGCAACGAAAAACCCAATGACGTTCGATTCGAAGCTTCCTTTCTTGATGACCGAAGCAACCGATATAGGATCGCGAAAAATATAATACAATTTCAAACACCCACAAGTAGTATCGTGAAGTAATAAAAGGAACAAAAAAAGGTACAAAAAAAACACGTCACGAAGTGTATATGTACGAGTTACGAAACATAACCTCACACTGAGCTTGACAGTTACGCGCTTCGAACTCGACACTATTGCACAAATAACATATACTTATTACGTACGTATATGTGTCCACAGGTATTTTATTGAAGAAAAACAAATGTGTACGTAACGACGCGAAAAAATGTGAAAACACACACGCTCACGGACTCATGTATACATATAGATGTACATCGAGGTGTTAAAGAGCGTGGTCCGTACAGTAGTACACAAAACCGATTGACACTCTACTGCGACGCGTCCATGAATGAAGGACGAATGTTTATAGTGTGTCACGTCAATATATCCCTTTCCGAACACGCACTCAATGACGCGTACAGTTACGTACTATTCGCGTAAAACCGTTAATCTTCAACCCGCCTTTTTATTTCTTACCGATTTGTTGCAAATTATTCACAGAAAAGGCACAGACGAAGGAAAACGAAAATAAGAAAACACAAAAACTTTGAATTAACTTTTTTGGTTATTGCTATGAAAACGATAACGTCTTTTCAAATCGAAATTTTGATTGTTAAGAATTTCCGAATCACGATTGTTCCGAAATAATATATAAATGAATCGTATACATGTATGAACGCACATGTGTATGAGATAACATTTTATTTTCGGGGACAATGAATCAAGATTTAGTGATATACAGTCACCTTATGATAAACTGTTGATTAATGGAATCGAGGAATGTTAAAACACTTGATTATATTCGACGACTCGTAAAGTTTTTTTTTAACGCGGTTTCTTTCTTTCAGCTCTTCATCCGCTTTTGCAGCGAGACAGAGCGAGCCATGAACATAATTCTTTCCTCCCCTCCTCCCTCCCAACCCCTCTCTCGGCCCCGTTTGGCCTCCCACTTCGAAAGGAACTGCTAATTGTTCGCGCGATGTTTCCCAACTTACAATTGCAAAGCGCGTTCCTACGGTCTCCTCAACGGACGCGCCTGTACACTCACACTCGCTTATTTTTATGTATCTTATAGCTGTATATTCGTGTTTATGTATCATGATACACACACGTGGCGCATATTCACGCGCGAGATGAACTATGCTCTCAACCACCTGTTTGAAGCGACAGCTCGCTGCTGTATCCCATTACACGCAGGTTCATAATTCTTCTGTTTTCCTTCTTATTCTCTTCCTTGAAAGACCCCTGAGTCGTCTCTACAGGTATATGTTAGAACGAGTTCGTAAACTCAGGAGCAGTGGGGAGAGAACTTTTCCGCGCTCCTCTGCGCGATAGAGCGAAGAAGCTCCACGTTCAAATCCTTCGCACCAGAGGCGTCACCATCGACTGAACATCGTCCGGTCTCGTACAGCATGGAACAAAAATTTCTTTCTCTTCTGTTTTCTTAGGATCATCTAGCCGGCGTGTCAATGAATTCCCTTGTTTTTATTTCGTCGATCGCAGTCCCGGGACTGCGTGTTGAGTAAAATCAGCAATTGAGGAGAAATCGCAGCCTTGACATTTGGTCAATAACAAACGCCTAAACTAGAGGAAAACAAATATTTTCTTCCGCTCTTCTACGCACTCATTTGATCCACATTTTCATAACCTGTTTCCGCATGTGACGGAAAGTAGCGGGAAAACTTTTCGGGACTTTATATTCGTTATCAGAGTTTAATGAATCACTGCGCCTGATGTCGCAATTAGTGAATCAATCGTTCGAAACGATAACCGCGTGTTCCTAAATGAAAGTAATCAAAAGTAATTGGTTAATTATATTCAATTAGCCGCCCGTAAAAATTCGATTGTACGTGAATCATACGCATTTTCTTATCTTTTGTTTGAACTTTATTTAAATAACTGACCTGCCTCAAAACAAATCTTTAAACCAAAAAATAATGAGACTCGAGCTTTAGGTAAACAGAAAAATATTTTCGAAAACGATCTGCAACGCCAAACCTGAACTGTTCCAAATAGTGTAAAAATTGGCAAGAAAATTGGGACTCGCTCGAAACGTACAAAGTTTGAGGGGCGCCTATAATTTCTCGCAATATTGGCGTCCTCACTAGTGCGATTCTCGATTTCGTCTATAATTTAAGATTACTCGGAGACAACGTCGAGAATGCCACGCGTTTGTGTACACATGTCATTACAAATATAGTGAAACGAGGCTAGACACTTTTTGCGATTTCGCTCCGTCTTCGTTTTCGTATTATGTCTTAGAATTGGTGCTCAATATCGTGTCTAGCTCGCTGAGGCCCCGAGGAGTCATGAATTCATTCATGATCGAAACATCGTCGAAACTTTACAACCTCAAACGATACTTTTATTATTTTTATTCCCCATCCAATATTTTTTTTTTCACATTTTATAAAATCACGAAATGTTAGAAAGAAAAAAAAAAAAACACAAAATTATTATCCAAAGAACCAAATATTCTGCGTTATTATTTTCGATTTTTTTCACGTTTCAAAAATTTCGATTACGTTTGGAAAATGTTGTTAACTGCGATGGTTACGAATTTTATTCGTCAATCGATTATTATCGTAATTTTATTTCAATCAAGTAATTGTCAATTTTTTGGTAATTAAAAGAAAAATAGACGATGAAGAAGAAAAACTCCGATTTTTTGCAAACTTTTAATTTTTTTCTTACACTTATTAATTGATTAATCGGTTAAAGTAATTCTTTGTTCATTCGTAACTTTGGTCTGAAAAAATAACAATGGAGAGAGCTTCGTCGTTACTGTCTTTTCGCAAGGAAGATCGGATTCTACCTCAAATCGTAAGGTTCACCTTACGAGACTGGGACGTATAGGAGAGTCGAGAGATTCGACGTCGTCAACGAGACGACGGGGCCAAGCCGGCTCGACGCCAAAATCAGCTCAGTCGCTTTCCGGTCGGTGTTTTATAAATACTGCAGACAGTCGAGAGAGTGCAACTCGTCGAAAAAAGCTCGAGACTCGCCTCGGCACATCGTGATCGGTGAAACAATTTCTTATCAGTGGATTCCTCGTTTCATTTTTTTCCTTTTTTGAGTTACACGTGGAAACGAATAATAAAAAAAAAACGAAAAAAAACCAGGATGTCAGTGCCTCGTAGTGTTCGAAAAAAATCGATTTGTTAGTTGAAAAAAAAAAATACAGTCGCGTGGAGAAGATAATTTCGTGGAAAACGATCGAAGAGTGATTGGCAGTGTGTTGATGAAATAGAATTGTGAATTTAGAACGAACAAAGTTTTCCTGAAATCGATGTTGGGATAAATGCACCGAGTCAACAATTGGTACGAAAATTGGTGTTTTTAATTTTTTTTTTCTGTATTTTGAAATAGAAACAAAGAATTTAGAGTTGGGAAATAGAAAATAATACGAAGAATGAATAATTTACTTGGGACACTTATTAATATGCAGTAGGAATTTTTTCAGATTAAAATCCTGACGGAAAAAAAATAGAAAACTTGAAATGGTCGAAACTTAACGAAAGGTTTTTTTTTCCTTTTATCATCCAACTTTTTGGCTTTATGATATTTCTCAGAATGAATGCATCAAAGCATCAGAAATTGCGAAACATCTGCGATTCGTAGATAGAGAGAGGAAGAGAGAGAGAGAGAGAGAGAGAAAAGTGTCGAAATAAAACACACGTTTCGTAGCTGCTGCCGAAGTTTTGCCAGCGTTCGGATTTACGATCATCACTTTACATGATACTATAATACGTACGACGATATATTGATTCAGTCCATCTCGAATTCGCGGTCATCACCACCATTTCGATCACTGCAACAGAATTTATAACTTATTTCTTTCGATCGAATTTTTTTTATGCATTCGTCACATGAATCAGTATAATTTCCAATTATTTATTCGCAAATTGTCAAGCTCGACTTGCCAATTTGCCCAATTTGCAAATAATGATTTCATGAATTATTCAAACTATTCTAAATGGAAATGCTTCACTCAATGCACATTATTGCATCGTTATTAAGAGTCTAATTAAATTTCATAATCATTGTTTTTTGTTTGAAACATTGAAAATGTTCAAATTTCAAATTTTCCCATCAATTCACAAAAGTGGCTGTAACTTTTTTTCTATTCGAAATAACGAGCCCAGCCACCGCTCATTCTCTTCATTTTCAAATTACCTTCAAATCGGAAAATCGCGTTTCGCATTATCTCCATTTTTTTGTTACTGGTGGCTCGTCAAAGTTGGACAGACAGTGAAAATTCTGAATTTCTTGCTGGAAATTCCGTAAAATTTGGAAACACACATTTTTTGTATTTTGATTCATGGGCTTCATTCCTGTGAAAGAGTCAGCGGAATCGGTTCGTTGGTTCTCGCGTGCGAAGCCGCCAAACACATTTTTGCAGTAGACATTTACATATATATAGAGAGAGAGAGAGAGAGAGAGCGGGAGGAGAAGGGATCCACTGTATATATCAATAAATTCCGGGGTATATTTTGCGAGCAAAGACCCGAAGATGACTGATGACAAAACTCGCGAGTCTCAATCCTTCACGCTGGAGTGTCTCTCACTGCCCTTTGGCAATTAGCCAAACGCATCGAATAAGTGCCGAGCGTGAGGATGTGACAGAGAGAAAGAGAGAGTTGGTCTCGATCACAATCATGCGAAGCGAGTTTCGAATGACCGTAAATAATGAAAAAAAAAGATCGAAATTTTGGAAAAACGAATATTTCTTCAATTTTTACGTTTTTGATGATTTTTTAAATATTTTTAACATAGTTAATGTTTTTTTTTTCCCGCTAAGGAAATTTGTACTTTTGAATAATCGTAAGCGACGTTGAAAAACGTGATTTATTTCGACCCGCGGTTAGTAAAATCGATTGGATTGTTGTACGATGTGTAAATATTCTGCTGTGAATACAGCGCAGTAGCATGAGGAAGCGGAACCGAAACGTTTCGAATATCCAAAGTTCGACGGTCACGGTGCGAGGATCCAGAAGCATCGATAGCAGCTTCCTCATCAGTACGAAATTTATTTCGGGCAATCAACCGTCTTGGAAAAAAGAAGTTGAGTCCCAGCGAAAATAACTTGGAGTTGGTCGATCGAAAATTTCTGAATAATCAACGACAATGAGCTTAATGAAGAAAGCGATTGGAGGCTCGATCCACAGGATAAGAGAATTCGAATTGGAAAAGGTGAGAATTTTCATTAACCCGATCATAATTGCATTGATTGTTAACATGCATTTTTAAATGATTTATTCAAAAAAATCAAAGTTGCGAAAAGTTCAACTCCATAAAAAAAAACGTCAATCTTTCAAAAATAACTGCATTTTCTGGGAAACCAAAAAAATCACAATTAAGTTTAAAAAATTATGAGAAAATGGTCGAAATCAGAAAAAAATTGATTGGACAAAAAAAAACGATTTTAACGAAATTCCCTCGTCATAAAGGGAAGCCCAATGAACGAAGAAACGCAGTTAACCACACGACCAAGTTAATCACTGTCTCGATCAACGATGCACGAGAGCGAATTAAAAAATAAAACGCGATCGTGAGAAAATATATATTTGCTTCAGGAAACAAAGTGTGATGAGCGTTGTTGATGAACCATTTGCCAAAAGGTTGCTATAGAGTTTGTACATGCAAAGTTTTCGAATCTGTACTGGCGAATTTCTTGGATCGCTCTCGAGCTTTTGGGAATCCCGCGTAAATTTCATGACTCCAACCGAAAACACAAAGAATCAAGACCGAGAATCGTTCGGTCGAGATACTAAGAAACTTTTTGCTTAGAAAGCCTCAATGGAGTAATGAGGGTCAAAATAATAGTTCGTGACTCAATTATATTTAATTTCATTATTTTATAAAATCACTAATTACGAAACGAGCGCGTGGAAAATGAAAAATTAATGATTTTTCAAAAAATCAAATAATTAATGTCCAGGATGGAGTTTTTTTCTATGCCAAACTCGTGTGGCTCAAGGTCGTACAGAAAACTTCAATCCTACGATGAAAAAGCCTGAAAGTTACTTTTTAACAGAATTTTCACGAATTTTTCGTTGCCACAAGCGATAAGGAAAAAAAGAGCGAGGAATTATGCACAGAAAGGCTCGAATATCTCCAGGCAATGGGAGAGTCTCGGGTCCAGAAATAGTCAGCCACTTGCAACATTTACACTTTTGCTCCGAATTTATATCCGTGTATATCTGTGTGGATACAGACATGTACATTCGAGCTTACGTTACGAGAGGACTCTCCCTTTTTCTGGCATTAAACCAGGCAGAGCTTAAGCTTTTGTAATGCCGTTTTGACCTCCCGAGTTGTCATGCCTTTGGAATGAAAAAAATTCAAAAATCCCACAGCTGTCGGGAATCTTTCGACCCAAGAATAGTCGAACCGAGCCATTTGAATTAATTATCGTAATTAATCGATTTGAACCGGAAAATGAATCTCATTCAAAAATTGATAGAATTTTTCAAACTCTCGGGTGAACGTCGCTTCGTATATACGCGGATTTTCTCAAATCGTGCTCGAAAGACGATTTAAGGGGTTGCGGTTTATTTTGTCTACTGTTGTTTTTTTTTTCGTTTTCTCCCTGTAAATAACTCGTAGCTGGCATATGGAGGTGGTGAATAAAGTAGCACGGGATGCATGTCGAAAAGACCTCGGACCTTTCTCGTTCTCGTTTACATAAATATATATGTATATGTATAACTATCTATGTATTTATACGAAGGAGAAAAGAGAGAGAGAGAGAGAGAGAGAGAGGGCGAGGGCGAGAAACGAGCGAGACAGAGAAAAGGCAAAAGTCCTCGTGTTGGACGATTCCGGTCGTCGTCATTATAAATAGATTTTCGTCGTGTAGATCTCGAAGAACAAGAGTCGCGAGAACTCGCGATAGATGTGTTAGGAGAGTCGCGGAGAGAAATGAGAAAGCAATATTGATAATAATATCGTAACAATGTTCGTTATAAAACAATAACATCGTGAAAGTTAATTCGGTGATTGAAAAAAGGAGCAAATAAGAAAATAATTGAGGAGTGAGGGAGGAACGCGTTGCGATGCAAACGAATGCATTTTAACGTTATTAAAAGTTGATAAATCTTCGGTGGATAAAAAAGAAAAGAAAAACAATGTGTAACGATGACAAAAATATAGAAATTATTGCGAGAAAAAAATAGAACGTGCTGCAGTGTCTACGATTTTTTTTTTCATGAAATTCCATGAAAATGTTCTGTGATAAAAAACCACCTTCCCTCTTCGCTCTGCAGGTTAATCTCGCTGATGAATTTGACATTCTACAAATTGTGGGTGAAGGATGGTTCGGAAAAATTTTACTCACCGAACATCGCAGCACCCAGACCGAAATGGTTCTAAAAGCTTTGCCAAAGGCTTACACCAGTATCACCGATTTTTATCGCGAATTTCATTATGGACTTCATTTATCCGCACACCGAAATATCATCACGACCTATGACGTTGCCTTCGAGACCGCTGGATTTTATATATTTAGCCAAGAATACGCGCCATTGGGTGAGACAAATATTTCCCAGTATTTTTCGTCCATTTTAATAAATTCAAAAATTTATTTGTCTGTTTATTTTTCAATGTACTCTTTGCATATTGTTCGGGCCTCTGGGTCGACACTGTGGGTCGCGTTGACCCGAACTCTCAACCATTCCTGGCTCGGAAATATTTTCGTGGATAAGAAATGGAAAGAATTGTCATTTTTTTAGCGAAAGCTCCACTTTTTCAAAAAGTTGTCAATAATTTCGAGCAGACGTTCGAATCGGAAATTTTTCAAATTCCATTATGCACAAATATTTAGGAACGTTTGACCCAGTTTGTCAATGCAGAGGCCGAATATCAATTTACTGCGAAAATAATCGTCGAAAAAATTCAATTTTCTTTTTTTATTCAATACACCAACGATTTTTTTGTTCCTCACATATTTTACAACAGGCGATCTTACGTCGAACGTGACGGAAACGGGGTTAGGAGAATTGCACGCGAAGAGGGTGGCAAGACAACTGGCAGCGGCGGTTCATCACATTCACAGTCGTGAGCTCGTCCATCGTGACATAAAGCTCGACAACATTCTCGTATTTAGAAGTGATTTTTCTCGAATAAAATTGTGCGATTTTGGGGAAACGAGACGAATCCACACGATCGTACGAAGGCACAACGAATGGCTGCCTTATTCGCCGCCAGAAGTTTTACAAATAGACACCGACGAAGCTTACAAGTAAATCGAATCCTCCCTCACGAAAGAATTTTTGAAAAATTTCCAAAATTTCCAAAAAACAAAAAAAAAAACATCAATTCAAGAGACAGAAGAATGACGACTTGCTTTTTCGATTTTCCACGTAAAGGGCTCAGGTTCAGCCCAACCATAAAAACCCTTAACAACCTTTTTTTTTTTTCCACAGAGCTTTGACGTCCCACGACGTTTGGCAGTTCGGTATCGTCCTATTCGTCTGTTTGACCGGCTGTATACCCTGGCAAAAGGCTGCGATGGATGACCGACGATACACGAGATATTTGAACTGGCACAATGCGACATTGAACATTGCAAAAAAACCGAAATTGTTTCAACTCATCAGCTCGCGTGCTCAAAGGTACAGTCCTTCGGATTATCCGCCAATATCTTAACAATCTTCCTCATTAATTACTATGATTAATAATAATTATTATTAACAATAATAATTATTATTATTGTTGTTACTAACATAATTATTATTAAAAAATTGTTAACAATAATTTTACATTTAATAATAACAATAACAATAATAATAATTATTATTATTATTATGGTTGTTATTAACAATGAGAAGACCAAAACAACAACAACAATAATAATAATAATGAAAAGGGTACAAATTTATCAGAATGTTCAAGAGACTCTTGGAGCCGAAGCTGGAGAAACGGCCCGTGAGTGTTCTCGAAGTGAACAAATATCTGGAAGACAGATGGCTCGCAAAATTGGGAGCAGAAAAAGCAATGACGGGTAAAAATGTTTATTTCAACGATAATTATTTACGATTAAGTTGAAATTTGGTCGGAAAGATTAGCCGCTCGGGGTCTGATCAATACTCAGACGCGTATCGAACGAAAATGAATAAAGTTTTTGAAAAAATTGCGTGGCAGGAGGCGCTGACGAGAGGGACGAGCTTTCGCCATCGATGTACAGTTTTCACAGTTCGTTGGAAGAGAAAAATCAATTGTTGTACACATTGACGCAATACGGAATCGAGACGACGGTCGATCGCACCCGGAAGAAAGATCGGATAAGGGAATGGATCGAATCGAGCGCCATTGCCGAGGAGAACGAGGAAGAGTCGGACGCGGAAGAGATGGCGGAGAGAATAAACGGGAATTCAGATATGGAGGAAGAGGTGAACATGAAAGGGCGGCACTTTCCTGAGCGACGGCCAAGCTCGCGAACTATGGAATCTTCGAGCTCGAAGGCATCTTCGAAGTCGAACTTGACGCCGACGAATACGAGAGAAGGAATGAGGGTGGAATCGAGTGAGAAGAAGAATGGAGTGAGTGGAAAAGCGCGACGTGCCCAAACGATCTTAACGTCGAATCATCGAGCAGCGAGAACGTTGAGACACTTGGAAAGGCGAAACCCATTCGCCCCGCAAGTCGCTCAAGAGCGGCACGCGATCGCGCGCTTCGGAAGTTTTCCAAACGGCGATCCAAGCCAAGCGATTTCGAGCGATCGATCGGCGATCGTCAGCGAGAACGCAGCGAAGCTGCTCGAGCTCGAAAAGGAGCAGATGCTGATAAGATCGGCGGGGAGCATCCACGATCGTGTGGGCAATGCGTCGATCAATCAACCGATCCCGATGGCGAGCGGTATCGTCGAGAGACGAGACTCCGCGAAAAATTCGCCGGCGAAAAGCAACGACGACCGGGGCTACGAGAACGGTTCGGTAATGAGAAACGAGCAGGAAGGTTCTCCCATTGGGCGAGAACGAACGACCAGCCGGATGCTCGATCAACGAGCGAATAACGAGGCTTACGTTTATGAGGACACGACGAAATTAATCTCGACAAAAAATCCTCAAGCTCCAGCGAGAAAGCATCGATCACAAGCAGCTCCGTTTCCGGCCCCAGTCCTGAGCGCGCAAGTCGATACTTATCAAACGGAAGTCTTCGCGAGCCGTAGCCTTCCGGCGACAACAATTTCCGGAGCGCCACACTCCACTACCGAGGCAACCGTCGTTCCTACTCCAATTCCCAATCATATCAATAAAAATAGCAATAATTACAAAAACAACGATACGAATAATCATAATAATAACAATAACAACAACAATAACAACCAAAACAACCCTCTGACAATGACCGTGGCCTCGCATCTCGTCATGCAGAGCTTCAACGCTCTGCAAGCGATGAATACCATGCCAAAGACAATGGCTAACGACAAACAATCATCAAGGACCCGAGAAGCGAGCAGTGCCGCTCGTGAGCAGCCGGCGAACATTGCTCCGTACGGAAAAGACGCTTACGAACATTACGGAGCCTCCCAGAGGAGTGCAGCTGTCACGAGACACGATTTACCGAGACAAAGCTCAACCGGAAGTGGCAGCCGTTCCGTCAGCAATTAGCCATCGGCCGAATTCTTTGGGTTCGAGAAACGACGCGGACGGATCCCTTACCGGAATCCGATCACTCGAAACCTCATGGAGAAATACTTACGAACACTTCCGTCAAGTGATTCTTCGTAAATACTCAAAATCACTGATGGAAACTCGATCGGAATCACTGAAACGGATTCCGAGAGAAATGTCACTCGGTCAACGCCGCAAAAAATGAAAATATGCGAATCCGAAAATATCGATGTGTACCTCGACGACCTTGACGCTTGTGGGGACCAGGATAAGTTGAATACGACTTTTTTTCTTTTTTTTTTTATTATTGATTTATGCAATTAATATACGAGAAATTGTGAGGGATAATCGGAGAACCAATTACGAGATGAATATTCGGAAAATGTATATGTGATGAAAATAAAATAGTGCTTTTACGTCGTGCTTCTTTTTTTTAATCACTTTTTCAACAATATTATCGATGAACCTCGAGTTTTGTCGTCACATTTGTTTGTGATTGTCGAGAAATTATCGTACGAGCTGAATTAACGAAAAAAAAATGTTCGTCATTCCGTCAGGTAAAAGTCTCACTCGTTTGGCTTCTGGATTTTAGAGAAAAAACTATTCAATCGATTTAATTTAGATGCATGCTTCGGGGTCTCTTAGACTCCGAGAAAACGCCAACGTTTTCGTAGAAAAATGGAATTGTGGCTGCGCAGATTCTTCCGAGAAATCCTCTATCAAAACTAGTCGATAACACAGATCGATTGTGTCGGACGTGCACACGTCCCCATCTCAGCTGCTTGCCGGACGAGTCGCATTCTCTCGATCATTTTTATGATTTATTCAGTAAGAACGAGAGTCAGTAAGGGAAGCGTAAATAAATCGCAAGTGAGGTTAGAATGAAGTAAATATTTAGTGTTATTGTCTTCTCGAATCTTTTCTCTCGCACTCCCGACAGGCGACAACGCCGCATTTTTTCTTTTGCTGCCACCGGCTGACGCGGCGATAATCGCGATCGCATCGATACCGCCTCGTCAAGGCAGCTACGGACTATGGACAGTTCGAAACTTCGAGTCTTGGCGGTTGAACGAGAGAACTTGTTTTCACTCGATCTTTGTTTTTTCGCACGTAGCCACTCACAGAAATAAGCTTCGTCTGAGAAGACGTTATTCGTGAGTGTAGCAATTATTTCAGGAGTAGTTAAACGCCCGAAATAATATTTAGAGGACAGTGTCTTGACGCGAAAAGTATTAAAAAGAAAAGTGTCGAACTGTCAATGCAAGTATCGTTATCTCGCGATATATGCTCGACCCTGAAACACGGACGGATTGTTGACTGCTACTTCATAAAATATTCAGCGTTACCAATCTCAACGACGCGATCAGTGCTGTCGAAAGTGGATTCCAAAAGCGAGAGCTACATTCAGAGCCAACAATCGTCGCACGATGTTTCGAAGTTCGTCGATAAGTTTCACCAAATATTCCGGAAATATCGTTTTTTTTCGAAAAAACGTCGTACTAAGAAACGCCAAGATTTGGTCGAGTAGCGTTGGCAGAAAGTTTAGCGTCCCGAGGGCGAGGCATTCGTCGACAAAAGCGATTGTCGATTCGAACAATATTTTTCGAAATCCGCACAAGGGCATCGAAAATTTCACCGGTATTTATATGCACGATTATGTTTGGAAAAATATCGACAGATGGCACGACAAAACGGCTTTGGTAAGAAAACAAAAACAAACCGATTATATGGGTAATTTTCAACAAATCAAAAATGATCCATTTTTCACTTTTTAATTGTTACTGCGTGGCTTGAAAAAAGATATTCCAAAAAAAAAGCTTTTTTCAATAGAAAATACGTACAGCGTATAAATATTTAAAAAATTATCGAAAATTGTAAATATACCGCACGATCTGGCAGCTCTACAAGAAATACGTATTTTACGTTGATTTTTTTGGCATAGGTTTGCACCGCAACGGGAGAAAGTTATACGTACTCACAGGCAAGAAAAGCTGCGGGAAGATTAGCCACTGCGCTGCGCAAAAAGTGTCAGCTAAATCCAGGTGATAAAGTGGCGGCCATATTGCCGAATTCGCCACAATTCGCTATTATGATTTTTGGCGCGAGCGAGGCTGGAATTCGGGTAAATTATTTCAAGCCATATGATTAATGAATCAAGGTCATTGAAGGTCATTTCAGTGACGTTTGCATCAGCGAGAACGAAATTGTCACAAAATTTTTTAAAATCAAAATCTGTTTTCATAAATATATTCAAATCGAAACGAAAAAAATGGATTTTTTTCGTTTAAATTAAAGTCTCCGTCGAAAAATCGAAATTTTGAATAATTTTGGAAAACTTTTCATTTCAATTAGTTGATCGTGATAAGTACGGCGTTCACAACCGAGGAGATCAGGACACAATTGACAAATTCTCATCCCTCGGCTGTAATCACGACAACCTCGAAATACCCGGTTGTTGCAGCGAGCATGGCCGGGAATTCAGCGATTAAAGTGCCGATAATTGTGGTGGAGGATGGCAACGTTGAAGCACCGGAAGGGACGATTAAGTTTCGTGATTTGATAAGCGAAGACATCGATGAGTTTGAGAAAACCGGTGAAAAAACCGGCCTCGATCCGGAGGATGCTTTTCTGTTGCCTCTTTCGAGTGGAACTAGTGGACTGCCGAAAATAGTCCAACTGTCTCACAGGTTCGAATTTTCGTTGCGTTCCTGCAGGCGATTATAAAATTTCTTCTCTTTATTTAATTCCATTTTTTCGTTGTATTCACGGTTAAAAATTCGTGTGAACCGTTTGGAGTTCGGAAATGTCAGGCTACGTCTTATTCGTTATTTCTTGAAGGAACATCGTGGCGAACTTGAAACAAAATCGCTCGAAAGGTGTGACAACCGCATCAGAGGCAACAGCCCACCACCAAGAAGTCTTGCCGCTCATTATTCCATTGTCTCACGTTTTCGGCTTGTTCTACTGCCTCACTTCGTATTTATGGTAATTATACGCTAGGGTTTGTTTGATCCGTTTTCCACAGATTCATCAAGCAGTTGCATATTGGGTCAATCTGACCCAAGGCGTTTTTCAAATCGTTGTATTCCGGTAAATATGCTTTTTTTTTGTAGAGACGTTTTCATCTGGCAAATTATCTGGCAAAACATTGGTTGCGATTAAATGCCAAACGATGACAAAAAATTTTTGGGGTCGAAACGACCCAGTGTGCACTCGAAGGGTTATTATTATTATTATTATTATTATTATTATTATTATTATTATTATTATTATTATTATTTGTTGCGAAAAACCAATTATAAATGTCGGCTCATTACCGTGCAGCGAATTTGGATTTTTTTGGAGTTCAAAAAAAAATGTAAGTCGTGGATTAAAAGAGTTTCGAGAGAACTTCGTGTATCGAGTGTTTTTTCTGTTTCTTCTTCAGTTTAAAGATTCTGTGTTATTGAAAGTTGAATAAAATGTTTGCAGTTTGGGTGCAAAGCTGTTGTGTATGCCGCAATTCAGTGGAGACAATTTGTTCAGAGTATTGAACGAGAATCGTGTAACGACGTTGTGTGGGCCACCGCCGCTGCTTCAAATGATGAGCAGCGATCAGAGATTGAAGAATTGTCAATTGGAGACAGTGAGGAGAGTGATAACCGGGGCAGCTCCGATCAGTGAAGAAATACTAGACAAACTGGCGAAGCACGCACTACCGAAAGCGAAAATCGTTCAAGGCTACGGATTGAGCGAATGCACCGTGACCGTTGCACTCAGCTTAGACGGCCCTTTTGCCTCGACCGGACGACCTATTCCCGACACTGACATTCGCATCGTTGGTCGTGATGCTCAGAACGAAGGAACAAATTTGAGCTTTAATCAAGCTGGCGAAATTTATGTCCGGGGGCCACAAGTCATGAAAGGATATTATAACAATCCTGCAGCAACTTCCGATTGCATGGAAGGCGATTGGCTCAAAACTGGCGACTTGGGATGCGTCGATGAAAGTGGTACGATGATTTATCGTTTTTTTCTCCCTTTATCGTCCCTCAGTTCGTTGCTATTATCGTTACGGAGTGACCATTCGAATCAGCGACGTTTAATCGAAATTTTTGCTTCAATTCAATCGACTCAGGCTTCCTGTACATACGAGGAAGGCTCAAAGAACTTATCAAAGTTCAGGGCTTCCAAGTCGCACCAGCAGAGATCGAACACTTGATTCAACGTCATGAGAAAGTTGCCGATGCAGCTGTCGTAGGAGTTCCTCATGAGAAATTCGGCCAAGTGCCAAAAGCGTTCGTCGTCGTGAAAGACGGAGTCCAACTGGAGCCGGAGGAAATAAAAACATGGGTCGCCCAGCGTTCGGCAAAGTACAAACACCTCGGCCATGTCCAGTGGATCGATAAAATACCAAAGAGCGGAGCAGGGAAGATTCTTCGAAGGGAACTGGAGAAGATGTGACGGTACGTCGTTCTGCTTATTTAAAAACTTTCTGAATGAAAGAAAAATACATTTTTGACCATTTTTCATTTGTCGCTTCTTCCCAAGTTCTCATTAATTTCCAAACGATCGAGCAATTATATCCAATTGAGTAATCATGCGATTATCTAGAAACCTTTTTATTGCAACAAAAAAAAACTCACAGTCAGGCAACGTGTCGAGATTATTTACAGATTTGTAACCAACTATTCTTTTGACTTTTTAGAAGCTTCTCCGTCAGCTTCCAAGAGAGCGCTCGTGATTCCAGCCTTTTTCAGTTCCTCTATCAATTCGCCGTTCTGATGCATTTGCAGGAGAATATCGCACCCGCCGACAAAATCTCCGTTGATAAAAACCTGGGGTATCGTCGGCCAGTTGGAAAAATCTTTGATACCTGCACAGGGATTCGTGTAACTTTTGTAGAAAAGAATAAAAAAATATAATGGCGTTCTGTTGAATTGAAATTTTTTTTTTCAACCTTGCCGAAGTGTTTCGTCCTCCAAAACGTCGTGAGCCTCGTACTTGACGCCGTGCATTCTCATTATTTGGACAACTGCGTTACTGAATCCGCATTTTGGTTCTTCCGGCACGCCTTTCATAAAAACGACAACTTTGCTTTTCTGAAATTCACGTGAATTTTTATTGCGGTTAGAAAGCAGCGGCACTCGGTGAAGATGACGACAAATTCTTCATGATTTTTTTTTTAATAAAACTGAATTTGATGAAACACAAAAATGTATGAACTTCTGCGTTGATTTCTCAACGATAAATATTGATCGATCAAGATTTCTATAAATACAACAAATGTAACCTGAGACAGAGCGAAATTCGTTTTCTCGTAACTTTTGGCATGTTCGAAATTCGTCGAAAGGTGATTATATTTAAATTGCTATAATGGTATGTGAAAATGAAAAAAATGAGCCGGTATAAACGCGGAACGTTCAGGATGGGATGAAAATTCACTTACTTTGACTAAATTTCCGATATTTTCGCTAGAAGTCGCAAAGGTTCTCGCGAAGTTAGTGAACTTCGTAACACTTCGAAGAGCAAACATTTTTTATGAGGCGAAATTGTTACCGGGAACTGTTAGATTGATCGAAATTTCGATTCGTTTCGTTCTTCAATTTTGGAGGTTATGTGAAAGGCTTGCGGCTCAGAAGAGGAGGAGATTGAAAAAACTCACGGAATGTAGCGATCAGCTGTTTGGTAAAATACACGTAAGGTCGCCTCGTGATCAGCAGCCGTTCGCAGCACTAGCGTAACCAGGAGAGAGAGAAAATAGAAGGATTTCCTCGAGAAACAGCGCGAACTGCAGCAAACAATGCACGCGAGGTCGAGTAACAGCTGATGGGCTCGTGAAAAGCGGAACTTTCTACTTCCGTCGATGAATGGATGTTCTTTCTTATCGACGGAGCGAGCTGAGCTGTTGGTACATGAAACGGGCCAATCGATGGCGTGGGCCCAAAGTTTTTTATCCCTCGATGTATACGCAACGTTGAAACGTGTGGGATTAAATCGATTATCGTCCTTGTTATCGGCCTGCTGCGACGCAACATAAAGATCGTTGACAATCGTCACGGAACAGACGCGAGCTCACAATCCAAAAAGATTGGCTATTCCCTTAAATCGAGCAGTGATTATGACGCTTACGCGTTTATGTCAATGCTTCTGGTACAAAATAACGAAATGAGTATTATTGACTCGTAAAAATTGATGAAAGCATGACTGTATCAATGGTGGCAGCTCGTGGCCCCGTTGGATTTATATCAAGGTCAAATCTGTAAAACTTAGATCAACATCGCAAATATACAACTGCTGGGCGATGAATAAATTTTTCATGTCAAAGGAACGTGCTTCGTTCTCACGAGAATGCCGAAGATTCCAAGCTCGAAAAGCAGCTGAGGAGACACGGGAAAATGGAGGGGAAGGTGAATTATTGTGCATAAAAGAATAACAATCGTGCGTTTGTCTCGTGAAGACTTTGTTTACAGTCTGGAGCCCGCAGCGTCGTAACGTCATAATCGCGATGTATTTGCACGTATCCATGCAAGAGTACTCGAGAGGCTTTGAGATGTTTATTTATATATGTATAATTATTTCATGTATTTGACGGTGATCTCTCTCGACGTGGCAAGTAACAGCAGCAGGCAGACTTTCACCGAGAGAGTATACCGAGCATACTAGCATTATTATTGTATTCCACTAAAAAGTTACGTGCGCGACAGGCGCTCTACTCGGGAGCTACGAATGAGACGCCAAACACACTTATATTCATATCGTTATTCTTTTATAGATGGCGCTGCTATTGCGATTTTTGTAAACAAAAGCAGGCGCACGCATGCAACGAACTTTTGCAGGTCGAACGTGAATATTTCCGGTGTGCGGCAGGTGTTTCAGCAGCACGGCAACCGGAAATTGGAGCAAATATCGACGACCCTCCGGAATTAATAAAATATATTAAAAAAACGATAAATTCGCGACGCAGAACTTAAAAACGCAAAGTGTTCGTGTTCGAGTTGTTAGAATCGTTTGAAATGGAGCAGCCATATTTCCACGATTTCTCGATTCCGTCACGAGCGTCGCCAATAATTGAGCTCGGCTATCGTTTTTGTACGATGATAAAAACTTAGCATAGGTATAGATCCGTCACGCTAGCAGCCATTTTTGTATATCAAAGTCGTGTTGCGGCGAGAGATCTACGTGGAATAAAGAAACGGAAGGTCGCACGCTCCGGTGTCCCGTATGTGCCTAATAATAAGTCACAAGGTCACGTTGGGTTGTGCTCATTCCCAAAAGAGTTGGTCAAATAAATATGTAAAAAAACTACTTGTATAAATAAATTTTAATATCGATTTAATTGATTTCCGGGCAGTTTGACGAAAAAATATATAACCAGGCCGGCGTTTTTTTTACATCATGTCTATCAACATCTTGAGAAATCGATAAGCTCGTATTTGTTATGGAAACATACACACATCAGTTTTGCACCGGGAGGTTAAGAGAGTTCATACCCTAGTGACTTGGAAGATGTTCAGGTCGCTCTCAGACTATTAAATAAACGTAATCTTTTTTGCTACGAGCAAAGCTTTCTTCTCAAAGAGTTCACAAAAAAAATGGCTCGAGAAATCGATCGTTACGGACTAATCCTCATAACCTTTCTATTGCGGGACTAGATCGGCAGATGATTTTATTGTGTCAATTCTTATTTTTCAAGTGCCATTTGCTCATCGCTCAATAAAATATTGACGTGAGAGAAAAACGAATATTGAATATTGAAAATTTCGATCGATTTTTTCTGCTTCGCAATGTCAATTTTGATAATTAGCAGCATCCTGGTGTCGGTCACGTGCTAATTCGAGTGATTATCTTTCAAACGGTTTCTTCGACAAACGGAATTTCATGGTTCCTCCCAAGGTACCATCATAATATTTTGCATTTTATTGGGTAACGTTATGTTTTTGGAAATGAAAACAAAAAAACAAAAGAAAATCACTTTTCTCGCGTATGTGACGAGTGCTCGTGAGAGTGTAGTGCTCGGCTGTAGTAGATCGGACGGGGGACGACAGGGAAGGGGGCCAAGTACGGCGAAGCATCTGCGATGGCGTGCGTACGTATATGATATTGCTGGTTCGACCATCCGGTGCGCCGAGCGGGCGGCTAGCGGCCAGTGCTTTCCGGGGGTTGAGCGGCGCGAGGGCGCGGAGGGATAGAAAGAGAAGCCGCGGTATAGTGGCCGAGCGACAAACCAGGAAAGCGTCGACGGCCGCGAGGGACGAGGCAGGAAGGGGGAGAGTGAGAACAACGGATCGTGAATGTTAGAGAGAGGGGATAAAGCAACGAGCACGCGCCACCAGTAGCGCGAGAGGGATCGAGCAACGGATAGAGACGGAAAACACGATGTGAAACCGCCGCTGCCGCATGGCGTCGCTGCGCGGCACGGGAGCCAAACAGAGAGACTCGAAACGGCGTGCGAACTCGTGGGAGCGAGGGAGACCGAGAAAGCGTTGATGCACGTAGTGTAGAGTGGAGTGGATGACGCCGCGGGGCAAACGTGTAGGGGCCGCCGCCACCGCCGCCGCCGCCGCCGAAGACGACAACGCGCGGGTTAGAAGGGAACAAGGGAAGGACAAATGACGAAAGAGGCTTGAGCTCGCACGTTCGAAAATCAGGGCCGTATTATTGGCGTTGAATGTCCGTACGGAATCGGTTAAACCTCATAAAAAAATCATCTTTCAATCTATTTTGTATTTCTTATCGAATAAAATGAACGTCCGGCAAATTTCTAAAATCTCCGAACATGTGGAAACGAATCTCCAATTTTCCCCTCAATGACGATTAACGTTTATTATCTGATCAAAACAAATTAACAAATGATAAAGAAATACGCGATCATGAATTCAAAATGGTCAATCGCGCTAAGGCGATGTTTTAACGCTCGCTCAAGCGCACCTTACATCCGGTTCGCGGAGAAGGGGTAGTGGACTCTTTTCTCACAGACGCCACAACACGCGACCCATGCGCTTCTCACATTCACGCTTAACGGCTATTAGGTTAAGTACACACACGGAGCTACGTATACCGAAGAGCAAGAGCATGCGAGTCGAGTTTGGTCATAGACCGAACGATATATCTCCCAGGATCGTAAAATAATAAGGTTTACAAAATCCGAGCTAATTTACAGTCTCCCCGTTGGTTTCAACGACAATCGAACATCGAAGTTTTTCCTATTGTTGCTACAAATATTCCGTCACAGATGGCGACACTTTCTGAATATTTTATTTTTATTTTCGACAGGCTAGATGGGACGACGCTCCTAAGGCCTTCTTTTTTTCCTCTTTGTTTAATAATAAAAAAAAAATTTATTTTCGCGTGCGCGGGGAGGGATTTGTACGTATCGCGTGAAACGAACCGATATCCATTGAATTTATCGAGTTCGGAGTAAATAAAGCGCTGCTTCGTAAAATGCAAAAAAAAAGTAAGCAAATAAATATTCATTTCGCAATATAAATCCATATCTTTGGCGTGTAAGTACATTTGTATATGGGGTGATTTGTTTCTCGAGCAAATTCCCGATTCGGGCGCATGCCTCGGTGAATAAGCGCTTCTGAGTTAAAATCTGCGATATCTGTTGCGTGTGCGTGCGCGCGGTTCCACGACAAAATGTATATATTTTGCTGTTTCACGCAAGCATGAAAGAGCAGAGCAAACTGGTCGTGGGTCATCGCGGTGTTGCTGTTGCTGGCTCTCAGGACTCTCGTGCTGCTCGAGAGCGAGAGACAAAAATAGATTGTTACTTTATTAGAAGAATCCGTATGCGGGTACGCGTACAGGCAGTTTCTAAAGTTGTGCTTTAGTTCCGAATAATGGATCGTGATAAATTCCGGGAACGAAAAGACTTTAGGAATTTTTTTCTGCTGCACCTCTGTCGAGATACTCTCGAGCGACGACCTATCTCGCGTACGCTGTTGGCGAGAAGACGTGACTCCAAAGGGGCGGAGCGCGCTCTCTACACAGCGTTGCTGATTGGTTGTCACTAAATAATTAATATCTCATTAACGGCGCGTCGTAGAAACAAATTTTCAAGGACTTTTTATTCCGAAATTTCTCGATCTATCTAACCAGTTACGTTGTTTCTTTTAATCTTTATGACTGTTGGTAAAATATTACAAAAAACAATATTTCTCGCTCGATGTGTAATCGCGCACGTAACATCGAAGCCTTTCTTCTGTTCTCGGCTTCCACGGCTATTGCGCGCTTGCGATATGTTCGTCCGTTGTGTTACAGGGCTCGTGCGAGCAGCCGAGACCGGCAGAGAAACACCGTTCTTCGACGAATTCCACGAGTCCCACAACTCCTCTCCCTCGTTCGCAACTATCCCGCTCTCTCCTTCTCTCGCTATCCAAAGGCACAGCCGGTTAGTACGTGGAATGACGACAACGTGAGGAATGAGACTTCGCATGGATCCGAGGAGGCCGCAAAGGGGTTGCAGCCGACTGTTGCGATGCCTCCGCGAGAGGAGATTCGAGCAGCTCGTTATAGACGAGAGATATTCAATGCAAAAAAGAGCGAGATGGAAAGATGAAAAAAAGTGCTAAGAAAATGGAGAAAAAGAAAGTTGGAGCGAAGTAAACGCTCTGCATATCGTTCTTGGTGTCATCTGGTGGAGAATATTACAACTTACAACTTCTCACCGTGTTCCTAATTCAATTGTCTTTTCGATTCGTAGCACGAACTCGAATTATTTCAATACAGGGACAAATTTTTCTTCCTACACATTTATGTTCGATGTACAAAGTATTTGTAAAAATTATTCGCGTTTCACGGTCCGAGTAACGAAATAATAAAAATGAAAACTACGTTTTTATTTATTCGACACATCAGAGTCAACGTAACGTAAAATGTTTGAGGTTATGGTCAGTAAAGTAAGCGATCTTATTGAGCATAGCGAGTAGCAAGATTCCCCGGAAAATATCCCTGTCGACTTGTATCAGAGAGATAAGCAGATTGGAAGAGTTCAGAGAGTCTGTAGCGTTGAGAATCAGCGAGAGCGAGGGACAGAAAGAGAAGCAGTACGTGCTCTCGAGCGTTTTGTTCTTTCTGGCGATGCTACATTAACGGTAACGAAGCCGAGAGTTGCGCGACTGGATGAGAAACAGAGAAAGCGCGCGGGGATGAGAGGGAGAGAGAGAGAGAGAGAAGCGTGTAGTGGACTGGGAACGAAGAAACAGAGAGAAGGTTATTATGAGAAGATTGTACGAGCGAGTGAAATCGACGCGATAGAGTGGGTGAAGAGAATCTTCTGCTTGTCGCTGTATCAAGTACGATAGGGGAAATAACAGTCGCGGTTCGAGATTCACCGCGTGCTCATACACTTTCGTATATACGGACATACGTATGCCTGTATGTTTACCAATAAAGATGGATGTATATTTATGAATCTCTACATATCACACGCGCTGATTTATTCTGATGGCGTCACTTTTTCATCATTGAGACTCCAAAATTCGTTCCACTAGATACTTTCGCACAAAAAAGTCGTAGTTTCAAAATAACAAAAAAAAAAATCATTTAAATATTAAAAAAAGATATGGAATTAATAAATACTGAAACTTTTTTTTTAATCAAAATTGGATTTCGAGACGTTCGGATACTCGAAGGTCATGGTTCCAGATCTTCAGGTATTGGAAAACGGAGAGAAACTCATCCAACGAAATCGAACACTGCATTATTGCTTTTTCGCTTTGAATGTTCGAGGCGCGTGATTTTATACGAAATTTCATTTCTTACGGTTCTGGTCAACCGTTTTTATCGAAATCTCTTATCAAGAGACGCGGTAGCGGCTCGACGCCAAGTATTTAAAAAAAAAGTGTAGCGCGAGCCCTACCGCACTCTAATATAGAGTAAAATAGGCGTTTTGTGACGTCACAGAAACTTCAAATCGTCCTCATAGAAAAACGGCTTGAGGGAAAAATTTGTTGAGACTTTAAATGCGGTTATGAAGAGAGAGAGAGAGAGAGAGAGAGAGAGAGAGAGAGAGAGAGAGAGAGAGAGAGAGAGAGAGAGAGAGAGAGAGAGAGAGAGAGAGAGAGAGTAAAGAGACGACGCTGAACGGATTTTCACTTTCGAACATTCTTTCAATTTCATGTGGTGATTTGAAAAAATTCAGAAAAGAAAAATGGCGGGCTTGAAGGCTCACGAAACACCTACGAGACATACGGGCCGGGGGGGGGGGGGGGGGCGTTGAGCGGCGCACGTGGATGTCCTTTCTAGTGGAAATTGGTGACGTCCATGGCCTTTAGATATTCAAGCGTTTGTTTTTCGCGTCATCGTGGGGCCGAAGTTCGCTTCATGTCGTCAGCGGAACTTTACGTCACCGAGGAAAATCGAGCGTAAGGCATGACGTCATCGCGCGGAGAGGGAGTATCGAAAAGCTAATTGTATGAATTACGAGTGGATATTGAGATAGTGTGAATGCTTAGAAGGATTTGGCAAACATTTAGAAAACTTCTTTTCGTGAATGATCGTGAGACAAAGGAAAGACTTCCGAAAGATTTTCGACAACTCTCTAATTCTCTAGTGACTCAGCTGGTATCTCATATTTCTTGGAGACGTTCTATCAGTTGAGTGATTACGAAAGATATAAACCATAAAACCGATCTACGTTCTTCTCGGGCATCCTTGACACGGCGAGAAAAATAAAAGTTACACCTCCTTTTCTGAAGAAAGAAGAAGAACGTATAACTCAGATTTTTCTCGCGATATCGAGCCTCTCGGGGGAAAAAAGCGAGCAGCTAGATTTTCGAGCGCGACTGATAAATGACCTTAAAGCACAGACGAGTGGATTTTGTAGCATCGACACCAGAAAACTTGATCTCGATTTGGCATGATGCGTCGAAAAAATTGAAAAGATTTTCTTTTGATTTATAATTGGTTTAAAGATCCATAAAAATCGGAATACTTTTCATTATCAAACATTAACGAAACAGCGATTTATCACGTGATAAAAAAACAAGCCACTTGTATAATACGAGAAAAAACGTGTCGAATTATAATTTCCTGCACGATGACATTCAAATACGAGTATTGTACAGAAGTTATTCAACGTTGCCCTTGGGTGGCCGCGATTCCCCCCTACGCGCCGAGCGCCGCGCGTGTCTTTAGTACCGCAAAGGATCGCAGTGGCGCGAGAAAGAAGGAACGAGCGAGTTGAGACGTGAGGTAAGGGACAAGATGGCGCGCGCAAATCCACTCTCGACGTATACCGTATCGTAAACGAACCGAGTGTATAGTTCCGAGCGCGAAGAATCGTAACATTTCGTCGACAATGCGGGGGGCGGTGGAGAGAGAGAAGAGCGAACGCCCGAGTATCAGCGGCGGGAAGGGGAGTATACGAGTAGGAGGAGGGGGACGGGGAAGCGCGAGACATGGCGCGCGCGAACCCGAGCGAGCTCACGATTACTCGAGTAATCGACTTCAGCCGCCGCGGACCCCCCGTTTGTTTATTCATCCGTGCTTAAACGATTTTTCAAGATTTTTTTCCTCCTGTTCATCAGTTTCGACCGATTGAGTCGTAAAATCGGAGATTTCTCGAAAAAACACTCGCGAGTCGTTTCAAGGATCAAAAAAAGAATAAACAGAGAATCCGTAGTGACAAAATTACTATAAAAAATATATTTCTGTGTAATATCTGTGCATTTTCGATAAAAAAAAATCACTGAAACCTTGTATTCATGGAATTCTCATAAAATAATCATCGTGTTTGAATTTTTTTTCGAGCGTACAACTCCCGCGAAAAGCGCGGAGAAATTCGTACTGACTCGCGCATGCCCACTGGTCGTGTGCGAGAGTGTGAGTGGAGGGAGAAGTAAACACAGCTCGCTACGTCGCGTTTGGCTCGTGCGCTTTGTAAATACAAGTGTTTTTTCTCGCCCCTCCATTTCACCGTGTCTGCGTGTGTGCATGAGAGCAACGTTGAGTCTCCATAATATCGAATAAAAGACTGCGTCATCGATTTATTCCATAATGAAGCAATAAAAACTCATGAAAATTTACAATAAAGTGCGAATTGGACCAAAAAGTCGTTCAACAAAGAAAATAAAACATTCTCTTTCCCGCTGAACGAATTTTTTTTTAGATCGCAGAGTCGCGCCTGGCAGGCAGAGTGTTTAGTGACTTTTGGTGTGCGGGAAAAAAATTGCCGACGTTTTGGACGTCACTAGAGTGTGCAAGAATTGAAAAAACGATCAATTTTCATCGAGGAGAATGCTCGACTTTGACCAACAGGCTAACCAAGCTCTAGTATCGCTCGACGAGGACTGGCACCTGCTCGAGGGTGAGTGCACGACCTTCGCAATTCTCTTTCCGCTCGCACTTTATGCGCACATATTTGTGTATAGACGACTGTATTCCTATGTCGTTGCGCAGAGACCGAGGCGCGCACGTCGTTTCTCGCGCCCTCGGCGGCCAAGCGAGGTTGTGATCGCTGTGACGCGTATTATTATTAATCCGAAACATGTCATTCTGTTGCGCATGTACAAACTTTTCCGTTTTCGTTTCCCCCGACTTCTTGAATGATGTTTCGCATGAATATTAGACAAATATTTAAACAATGCTGAAATTATAGTTCGCTTTAATTATTGTCCAGCGAAGCTCGTTAAAGTGGCAAAGGATCTGCATAAATTTCGATTAGATAATTTCTGGCATTAAAACAGGCTCTCAAGAGTTCTCTCGCGACTGTTTTGTTGGGGGAGGCTCACTGACCTCGCCTACCAGTTTCGCTCCCTCTCTTGCTCTTTCGCAGGAGCGAGAGCCTCTCCAGGCGTGTAACAGAGCGCGAGCAGGTAGAGAAAGTGAAAACAGGTGAAATCGCGACAAAGAACGACTAGGAGCAGCGAAATCGAGAGGGGGGGGGGGGGGGGAGGAACAAGAGTTTTTTTTCGATAAGATAAGTTGTCGACAATTGTCAAATGTTACGATCAATTGTTCGACACAGTACGAATTTTGGCGTCAACGATTTTTCGATCGAGAGCCAATACCGCGCTCTCGTGTGTTGCCGGGCGATAGCGCAGCCCCCGTGTAGACAAAGACGGATGATCCGGAGCTTCGATTCTCCACCGCTAGAGCGCGCGACTGGTTCTCTGTCTTTCTCCACTCGCGTCGTGCCGGCGTCAGTATCGAGCGCGAAGGTCGCTCAAGTCGGTCCTCTCCTTTGCGTTCCTTTATTTTCTCTCTCTCTCACTGGATCGCTCGCTGTTTTACACACTCATACACATGCCTCTCTCCATATTAAATCGTATTACAAACACAGTGGCTGCTATGAGAAAGCCCGAGCCTCCTTGTTTCGACGCGCTCAATCATTGCCAAACGTTTACCCGATTCTTATCAAGCTTCCCTCGTTCCGGCTCTCGTGCTTCTCCACAAATACTTGTACTGTTTTTTCCCTTACATTTTCATGTTTTCAGGTACTATTCGTTCAGAAACCAATAAGTATTGACTCGCAAAACTGTAATCAGCGCTCTTATCTATGTCAACCGAAATCTGCGCCGTATTAATTTCCTTTTGCGATCTCAACTCTCCACCTGGTTGCGATCTGGAAACGAAAAAATCCAATTTTTCGGATTCTCGAACGAAATATCGTTAAATCTTTCGATCGATTCCAACTTTTCGGAAAATTCAACTTAACCCCAAAATGAACGGGCTCGAAAAATCTGTTTTTACTGAAAATTCAAAATAAAATAATGAGCACCAACAGAAATTCGTGAAATATTGATTTCGCTCGACTTTTTGGAAACGGATGAATTTTTATGAGTCTCAATTCCGTGACTTCGGTAAATGTCCAGAATGAATGTACTCAAGTTTTTATTTTGTATACACAAGTAAATCGCGCGAGCGTTTAACACACTCGTGAAACGGTAGCCGGCATGGAATAAAATTCGATACATGGATTATTGTTTGCTATAAACCGTGAAACAGATACGGGGAAAAACAATAAACGAATCGTGCCGCAAACCGTTGAGCCAATATCGTTCGATCATTCAGGAGGTCGCGTTCTTCATATCGGAATGTTTTTTACGTATTATTCGAAGGGGAAAGCGTTCGGAGTCGAGTGCCGCGATCTTTTATTTTTCTTGATCAAAATAATGAAAAAAAAAAAAACAAATAATTAATAAAACCAAGTACGACGAAGTCGAGTCCAAAAAATAAATATATGAAAAAACGTCATTGACCTTTCGTTGGCAGATAATAAATAATTGATTATTCCTAAATTTTTCAAAATTTCAAAAATTTTCTCACCGTTTTCGTTTGGGCTCCCAAGAATGCTGCAGCTCGAGGTTTCCAGCAAATTTCCAAGAATCAAATTTCGTTTGGACCGTCAATTCGGGAAATTGTTTTTTATTCATTTCTCACAAACGAGGAAACCTGAGTGCTTCAAATTTTGACAGGTGACTATGTATATGTCGACAACTGAACTGTTTTTTTTTTTTTTATCGATATATAAAAATCTTCTTGATAAAAGTTCGTTTTTTATTAACCAAATAATTTTTTTTTTTTCCAATATTGGCGAAATAAAAGTTTGGCGTTTTGATGCTTTTGCGTGTACACACGTGTCGATATGGTATTTTGATTATTATTTCTTTTTCGATATAGAACGTGTCGCTTGCATTCTCGTGGCTTCGTATTTTCGTCTCTTTTCTCCTCGTTCTCGTCTCGCTGTAAAACGCGAGAGTAAACTCGACGAGTCACACCTGTCACGATCATCGTGTTCTTGACTCCCTGCTCTTCTTTCGCGAATAATGCGTCAGGGTTAGGTGATGTACAGGGTGAGCTTGCATCGAATGCTGCAAATTTTTTTCACTGCACACTGAACTGAAGAATGACAGAGATTCACCCTAAAAACCAAAATTTCGAGCCTCGACCAAATGTGGCGAGAAAAATGCAATTTTTTGAGCGCCGATTTAAATTTCCTTCAATTTCTATTTATCACAAACTTTTTGACTTCACAAAAAAATGTTAAGCCGAAGATTTCCCAAAATTTTAATTCTCTTGATGAAACTCGACAAATGCTTAACACGTGAGTTTGAACAATCGATTAATTAATTGTTTCTTCAAATCCACTGAGTTTACGTAAATGAAAAAAAGAAAAAAATCGTAATTAGAATGGAAATATTATTCGATTCGACGAAACAATACTGACCTTGACCCAGCTTCGTGATATCGAAGAAGAAAAAATACCTCGGCTAATGGCCTCATTTCGTAAAGTCGTTTAGAAGAAATTTTCTGGGCAGGTGTCGATTTGTGAGAATATAAAAATGTATTCACTTCGCCACCCGGTATACATTTGTGTGTATTAGATATGAACGCGTGCGGTACATACGCACCTTTCTCTCTTTGAGAGCAGTGGACACAGCGACCAAGTGTTGAAAAGAAATGGGCAGGGGGTGGGGCAAGCAGAAAGAAAAAAAAACATGGGAGTAGACATCACCTGGTGAGATTTAAAAAACTTTACACATGCGTTCGATAATCCTGCCACGACGATCCCCTTAATGAAATAACCGTTCGATACTAGCAATCGTTAAGTCACTGTTCGTTGATTCTAATTCGATCGAATAATTCAATAAAACTCGATGGAAAAATACGATGGCAATAATTTGTTCAATCACGATTAATTAAACTTTAATTATCAGCTGATTTAATGAACCCTCTTCGATAAATACTCAACAGAACAATCAGTTATTCATTCTCACCGTCACATAACATTCTTCCATTCAATTCTTTACGGATTTTAACATCATAACCAAATCTAAAAAGCAATTTAAAAAAAAAAACGAGAATCAACAGATCGCGAATAAATCGTGTCACTCAATAATACGATGTTAAAATATTTTCGTTCATTAGATCGGAACAATGGCCTTGATATCATGAAATAAAATACATTATTTATCCACATTTATAACACTCCGAGCAAATTATACGTTATGGCCATTACGTTAATAATTGTCATGCACTTCATACAGAAGAGACTTCTCTTTCGTCCTCGTGTGTGTGTTCTCGTGTATCTGTCAGGTATGATGGATAATTGTGAGTGGAAAATGGCTGATCCTATGGAATTTGGTATTGGTTGAAAAGCCCTCCGCACATATCAACGATATATACAACACGTATAGATATTTGTGCGAGCGTAAAAGTCGAGAATACACTTTGTGACTCCATTGGGAATCGTATGCGTTAATGTTACGTTAAAATGTACATGTATGCAGATGAATAGGCATCTGTATCGCCGGGGCATTCCACGCCAAATTCACGATAGTTTTTCTCTCGTATTTTTTCAATATTTTAATTTTTTTTTCGTCTGTTGAGTTGATCAAAAACAAAAGTGACGTGATTGTTTTTCAGTTTTTTGTCTCAATGGCCTCGTTCGATACGAAATTTCGAATGATTCTCTGATTTTTTTTTTACGGAGTCAATGATTTTTTGATTAATTTGGTGAGCCGTTGAAATTCGACCGACAAATTTGACTCATGATGGGAAATTACCGACGCTCGTGCAGTCCGGCACGAATTTATTTATCTGGAAAGTGAGTGTTATCGGAACTACGAGGGCGCTGCCGTCGCCTATAAATTCTTCGGTTTATGTGTGTGGATAACCTTTGTTTGGAAGAGCAAAAGCATACGTTGTGTAGAATCCGTGCATCGCATCGAGTACACCACCAGGGAGGGGGGAGAATCAGAGAATAACGCAGTTTGGCATCGACGGGGATGAGAGTCGAACCGCTTAATTATAATCACATGCATCGGCTAATCGGCACCGTTCGTAAACTCACGTTCTACCATACCCTCCCTATATTCCTCTCCCTCCCTCCTTTTACACGCGCCCAGTACACACGCGGCCCGCATAGATAAAACCTGCGATCGTATATTTATGTGCGCAGGACATTTCGTGCCAACTGACGTTGTGCCACATACTCTAATAATCCATGCAACCATGTTTTTCAATGTTTCATCTTAAGGACGTTGTATGGCGACGGTCGAATCTAAATTTTTGATTTCACTTTTTCTTACATTCAAAATGGTTTGCGAGCCTAAGTTCATTGAAAAAAGTTGTTACAAATTGCCTAAAGAACAACATACTCCAAATCCAAAAATGTCCGAGGTAATCTGTATTTGTTATATAATAAACAAAATTTCGAAAAAAATTTACGACCGATTTTTTTGAAAAACTAAATAAAGCTTCTTCGATGTTACATAAAAGTGCATGCAAAGTTTTAGGAGGCTTCACCATTTAGAAATCAAAATTTCTAATGTTGAAAATTGCATCTTTTAACACACGCTCTTATGAGAAACTAGTGAAAATTGTGGTTTTTATAAATAAATATTTCGACTTCTACATGGTGAAACCTCGTAAAATTGCGCGAGCTGTTAGATATCAGTATTCTCTTTGTGTAGTGCAAATTTAAAGGGATTCTAGCGATAGAAAGTTTTGCATACAACGTCCTTAAGGAATTTCGATCAGGGACTCCCATATTCTCCGAAAAACTGATTTTTTTTTTTTTTTGCAAAACGAACTCAAAATACGTTTCTTTTCGGGGCATGGATTCTGAACCGAGAAATTACTGGTGCAGAATTAAATCGAGGACCACGTTTTGAACGTTGACCAATTTTCGTGAAAATGGAATAAATTTTTTTTTCCTAATATTCGAACTTTTATTTTATTTCCATGGAAATTCCGTTTTAGTCAAAGTTGCTGAAAATTCGGGGTCGTGAGCTATATTTAAATTCTATGCACGAAGAGAATTCACATCGAAAAATGGAAATTGGCTCAATTTTCGAAAATGTAGAATTTTCTTCATTATTCTCGAATATAAATTTTTGTAGGAAATGAGTGGAACGTCGAAATGAATTTCGTCGATTTCCGGTTCAGAATTGACGTGAAAAATGAAGACGACATTTTTTTTCCTCAATTTCAGTTTCTTTTTTCTTTTTCGTTCGCGCGATGCCCTTTCGCCGATTGATCTGTGTCTTCGCTATGGTCATAACTCGGCTGTGGACAACGAACTGGTATTGCGTGTTGGTCGGAGAATGCGATGGAAAGATAGAGCTGACAGAAATCTTTACACACACGCACGCGCGCATACATTCATGTGTAGAAATGTATTTGCACGTGGCTGCAATCTCTCTCTCTCTCCCGTCGTGAAAGTACAGCAGAGAAAATTCGCCTCTGTCACGGCTGAGAATCAAGTTGTCGCGAGCTGAGCCTTCGAAACAAGAGTATTCCACACTTCATCGAAATCTTGAAACGGATACTCATTCGTTTCATTCCGAACATTATTCCGAAGGGTGCAAAGAAGATTTTGCAAAAATGTTTTCATCGGCTTTTCGCGCGAGAACCGCTGAACCGATTCTAATGAATAGTTCACAGGAATGAAGCTTATGAAGGGGACTACGATGTGGGCTGAGGAAAATTTCGATAATTTAATTTTCACGCAATTTCCGGCAAAAAAAATATCAATTTTTTTGCCGGAAATGAAAAATGCGAACGGCTAGTTGTAGATCATTGAAAAACGAAGAGAATGACTCCTGGTTGAGGTTCCAATTCGGAATAGAAAAAAAGTTACAGCCATTTTTGTAAAATGATAAAAATTTTGACGAATTTGTTGGAAAAAATTTCATTAAACTATCGTTTCAATCTTTTAAGTTTCCACTCGATCTTTTGGCTCAATTGGCATAAATTTCTTCCCTCGAATTTCCATTAATTGACAAGTTTCGTTACCGCTGAAAATTGAAAAGTCGAAGCTACAAAAATGAAGGAAAATCGTTAATTCAGTTCGAATTAAAAAAAAAAAAAAAAATAGAGGAAAAATATGAGAAAAATAAAATACGAGGAGAAAACCAATATGCTCGTTAGTTGTTGGCATAATCGCCGTGTATCATGTTTCCCTCTAAAAAGCTGCCTTTAAAGCGACTCTGTGTGTCAAGGTGAAAAGGTCGCTTATGGGTTTTTGTTGTTCCGTGATATTTCGAAAGGCCGTTACCCATATCGAAAAAAGAAGAAACGAGAAGAAAAAAAAGCACTCGAAGTACGGTCTACGCTACGAAGTGTAATAAGAGTAACGAGGAAGGAGTAATGGAGAGAAAAAAAGGTGCGTCGAGGTCGTTACTAACGGGGATCCCCGGTAGCCTTTGGAGGTCGTTACGTCATTAGAAAAAAACAGATCGAAAAAAAATACAACAGTCGAGAAATACCAGTATAATTTATCGTCAGAATTCTGCACGAAATGCTGAACAACGTGCAAAGGCGAAGATGAATATCGAACAAAATACATTCGGAGAATATGAAAAAAATTACTGAAAATTCATTTTATGAGAATTGCGAATGAAAATGAATCGTGAGAATCAAATTGATCAATTTTGTCTCGGAGCAATCTTCGTCTTTCGTAAAAATATGCTCCGTTTAAAGAATTTATTATAAAATTGAAAATTGCGCATCGATCCAGAGCAAAACAGAATTTGTTCGAAATTTTCATGAAAGTTTTCCACTGATTCGAATAAAAATTCAAAATCAATGATCAAGATAGATTTTTATGGGTTTTTAAATGGTTTTTATAATTTTAGATCGTTCGATTATTTTTGTAATTGAATTTTGTTCCTTTTATTCAGTCGCTATTGTGTTTGACGTTGATTTTCGTAGTACATCGCTCGAGTGTCTCGAGGACGCGGTGTAACGGCAACTTCGTAGGAGAAAGTGATATCTGCAGGTAGCCTAGACTCGGTCACTCAAACGAAAAGTCTCGTGGTTAGCAACTCTACGTGGCAGAGTCCCTGAAAGAGAGTGGCAAAACTGTCCATGTACACTCGCTATAAAAATTGTCCGATAAAATGCAACTATTTCAATCGTAATAACGATATTAATCACTTGAGACAAATTGAAAGATAATAAAGTCATCATTTGATTGCATGGATCCCTGGGAAGCTTTAAAAACAATTTTCTTGATCGTAAAATGTTTCAAACGAGACGAAAACGCGAAGGGATCCAGGAAATTTTCGGTTTTTTTTTCGTTACTCGAGTATTTTTGGCGTGGTGGAATTTTTCTAGAACAATTTTTCGCCATTTGCCTCTCCGGAGCCTGGAAGAGTCGGTACGTAAGCAATTAAAATCTATTAGCATCGTGGAGGAGTCAAAAGATCGTAAAACACACGCGTTGACGGTTGAAGCGTGGCACGCTTCCTCGAGTTTCGAAAGGGACATGAACTCTCGTATTTTCGTAACGAAAACGTGTATCCATTCTAGAATCACACATACAGGCAGTCACAAAAGTAGAGCTGCAGGTGAAAGGGATCGTTAGATCGTGAAATTCTGCGGAGAATATTCCTTGGCCACTTTTTTCTACGATGCATGGTTCGCAAGATATTCATTATTTAGTGGCGGCCAACCAGATGCACCGGTGAAGTGGGAGTGGTTAGCGGAGCGTGGTGTTGATTGGCGGCGGCGCAAGGGGCGGAGCGCACTCTCCCACTCCTCCCGCCACGCTGACGCCGATTGGCTGTCACTAGATAATGAATATCTCGTTATCGGTGCGTCCGATAAAAAAACTGCTGAGGACTTTTCTTTGCGGAATTGCGTGTCCTACAAACTCGTGTAATCGGTCAACCGACCCCTGCAATTTTTAGGACAAAATCATTCAAAAAATGCAGTTTTTGCGTCAAACCGACGCAACAGACGATGCTTCGACTGCTCTAGTGCCTTCAGCTCGTTGCTAGCTCCACGGAGGACGCTTCGTATAGTTATAATGCTGCACACACGCGATGGCCTCTCGCTCTCCCTCGCACTGTCTGTCTCTTATTCTCCTCTACGTATTGCCTGACGTAATAGAAAGTGGAGTCGCCGCAAGGCTGTTACCACTTCTCCATATCGCGGATGTCTGATGGCGGTTTACTCGCGTACATATTTCTTCGTATATCAATATTTTCCTCAAACGTGCTCTAAATTGTGCTTAAACATCACGTCCCACTTACAAACATTGCCTACACGCGGAATATCGATTAAAAGTTCATTTCGGAGCCTTGGACACTCCTTTTGACAAACTTTCTACGAACAAGCGATTGAAATTTATTTTTCACAAAAATGGATTCAAAAAATGAGAGTAAAGTCCGAAACTCCAAATTCTTAGACGCGGTTAATTGAACAAGCTCATTTTTTGTTTATGTTTTCTTGTTCTTTTTACGACTGACTCGTGAGTCTCGGAGCGTTTTGCCTCGTTATCTTTTTGGATGAATTTGTCGTTATTGCTCACGAGAGTTCGCGCCGTACAAATGTTCGCGAGGCCTCGATACCGGAACCTTACGACGTGAGAGAGCGCCAACGTCAAGGCCGAATCGACGATGACGTCCAACTTTTTGTTGCACCTTTTTTCTCGTTTTGTTTTAGTCTCGTCAGCTGCTCCACTCGCTGCTGCTATCAAACGCGAATGACTCGCTTTGCTCGATTCATTTTTCGAGATATATTTATTTGTATTTCTAAAATTTGTAAAAAAAAAAAAAATCGATGATTTTTCAAACTTTCCAGAACATTTTAAAGCCTGCAACTTTAGAGCTGCCGTAAAATAAAAAAATCCGGCATTTGCTACTGAAATGCTATTTTAATAATTAATCGAATGGAAACCGTGAGTCGAGTCGTGGGCGTTTGATTATCCTCCTCGAAGGGTTGATGAATAAATGAGAAAAAGCAAATTTGGAGGCTCAACGAATCTTTGGTGAATCGTTGGAGGAACGAAAGTAATTTTGACCGGTAGTGCACAGTTCGGAGAGTCGTGGACTATGCCAGCCTCTCGTGGGAGGCAAAATGGTGTATCGATCTTTGAGAATCGACGACTGGAATTCACCGAGCGAGCAGGAGGAGCTCCGCGTGCTTCGAAACGCGAAGTTCGTGCTTCGAGCACGGTTCCATCTTTTTGGCATTTCTTGCACTTTTATTTCTTGGGCGTTACGACTTTGTGTTTTAGGGTTTCTTGAGCGTGGAATCGCTGTTTCTGGTGTCAAAAATGTGCACGTCGAAGGGAGCGTGTCAAAATATTTTCTCGCTGTCTATTTAAAATACGATCGGGGCTCAACCACGAGGAAAAGGTCCGGGTCAAAATTTCTTTCGTCCACGTTCGTCACGAAATTCTCTTCAGAGACATTTCTTTTCTGTCCATACAAATTTGTGTCTATACCTGTATCTTTTTTTTTTTGTTGACTTTTTCATCGTCGTTTCGACTCGGTCGTTTCTACATTTTCGGGTCAGGTCGTAGGAGATCGTTCCATTCCGATAACCCCACTCTCCTTGTTTAACCATGGATTTTGAGGATCGCCCTCGCCATCGCCCACCGTTTATCTCCTCGTTTCGTTCCCCCAATCGTTTGACAAGCGCTCAACATTGATTCGAAGCTTTGATTCCGAGCAGGAAGCGATCTCAACAGCGTAATTATTCACTTTTCGATTCTCTCGCTTTTCACTTATGCAAACGAAGAATCGTCAAAGAATTTTTATCGATTTTGGTTCTCAAGGTATTGTTACGCACTCGTGAACCATCGGAAGCATATTTCGATGTTTAAAAATGGATTTTTCTTCTCGATAAAGGAGAAAATCTCGGTTGTGATAGAATTTTGGTTCTGTAAGGCACAGAATAATATCGAGGCCAAGAATTCACGCGATTACACGATCAATGATCGGCTTATTGCCATCTTAAGAGATGAAAAAAGGGACAGTGTACTTTCTCGCTCTCTCTCGTGGTCTTTACCTCCGTGACTATTTTTCCTCCTCTCTTCCGTGTCCTCTTTATGGATTCTTTGTTACACTTTCCCCCACCATTCAATCCTCGTGTCCCTCCGATATTATGGCCCTTTCACGCCAAGCGGATTTAGTGCGATACTCGCACGTCAGGGGGTTTCTCATGGCGCTACGATCATCAATATTCACGCTAAGGGCCAAAATCCATATACACTCACATACATGTATACACACGCTATCGACCATCTCGAGTTATTTAAGGACCAACGACTTTTCCGATATCTCATAACAATGAGAATGAAAATCCCAGCACTACAAAATAATTGATAATCACGATGTTATCGATAATAATTTTGCTCCTTCGTGTACCGAAAAACCACGAATTCTGAGAGTAAAAAAACCGTGGCGAACCAACTGGAATTTGTCGACGTAAAATTTGCCAATTGGGTCGATGCAACGATTTGCTGATCCTCGTAGCTTCTTGTTGATCCAATAAATTCTATTTTTTCGTCTAACAATACAAATTCGACGAAACGGTTCTTCGTTACTGTAAAATTCAAAATCCGTCTCGAAGACGAAAGATACTTTTTCGAGGCTCATGTCGCTCATTTACAATGCAAAACATACGCTCCTTTCATGTTAATTTTATAGTGGTTGGAAAAAAGATCGATATCCTGATCTTTGGCTTCGAAAATTTAAGCTCCAAGTCCAAAGGGATGTGAGCCTCTCTTGTACTTTGTATTTCCCATCAAACGAATTTACGATGACGGAGAAATTATTCGATGATTTCAATTGAAACAGCTCAGAGATTAATTAAACATTTTATGAACTTTCGATCACGAAAAATAGTGAAAATTTTAGTTTGTGTTAAAAGCACAACAACTTATTGTCAGTGTCAAGAAAATGTTTTTCGAAAACTCTGATGAATCTTTGAAAAATTGAGACTTTTGAGGATTCCGGAGTCGAATTAACTTTATCCAGTCAAGAAATTAGTTCGAACGTGAAAAATAGTGGCAGGAGGCAAGAGCGAAAAGTCTTGGAACAGCGTCGTATGGAACAGCCAGCGTCTAATGTACGTTACACTCGTGGCAGAAACCCGACGAGGTGAAATCATCAAGGCTAACGCATCCACTGAAAACTTAGTGTAATTACTCCAGTTTGTACAACGTCAAGCTCGTGCTGATGTTGCTGCTGCTCCTACGGGTATATAATTGGGAAGTGGCCTCGGACTCAATTGAACGTGTACCGGAAACGATCGCAGACTCGCGACGAGTCTGTGTATTACGACGTGTCTTTCTATATATGTGTATTTACGATGTTGAAAGCTTCGGAAGCAACTTCGCCTTAATATGTAAACGAAACGTTCGAATTGCCATTTTGCAAATTCCCAATTAGTCTCAGGCGTTTTAATAAATTATGAATATCATTGACAGAGAGTCCCAGCACAATTTTTTGGTCTTCATAATATTTTTCAAGGTGCTCCCGAGTTTCATTGTTCATTTTTTTTAAGGGGGTGGGGGCACTCACTGTCGAAGGCTACATCGTAATCGATTTTATCAAGTTCGAAGCTCACGTTTTCCATTCGTGTTTCATCTATTTCGTTAATTTTAATATTGTACTCGATATTGTAAACAATTAAGCATATTTACGTAATATTGATGCAACTTGATTTATATTTTGATGTAATTACGTGAATTAATGGATTATGTGTATTTATGAAATAAACGTAACAGAGGATGTGGAAATATTTGATAAAGATTGGCTTTGTAAAGAGGAAAACGGAACGAGGATAAAATAATGGAAGAAAAAATGTGGATTTCTCGCGGTGACAATTGACGAGCGAAACGGAATGGCGAAATAAATGTGGAATTAAACGACCCTGTAAGGGTCAAAGTACCGGGTAATTATTCGGGATTTGTCGAATCGAAAATTCACGACCTACGAGAGAGTGGAAACAGCTGTGGGTCGACCGGACGTTCGTACACATAACCCTGCCTTTTTATTTCTTTATCTTCCTCTCTCCCTCTTTCCCTCTCTCCACTCACAATTGGCCTCTCTCTCTCTCTCTCTCTCTCTCGCTTTCGGCATTTCCTCTCCGTTTCTCTCTCTCTCTCTCTCTCCTCCGGGAAATCGGGAACGAATTAGGTAACTCGTTGATTTCGCTTTTAATTCGGACGAAAGTGGGTTTCTGGGTCAGTAACAGCACGAGGCGAAAAGTAGGATCGACTAATACGACCGGTGTGTGTACTACGACGTAGACGAAGATAACGACGATGAGCTACGAGAAAACACAACGTTCTCTAGTCTTCTTGCATCATGAAACTCCGACTGCTCACTCGTAGGATCAACCAGACTCTCGACAAATCAAAAAACTCTTTCTCCAAATACCGTCTGCTTTCAATTTTCTTTGATTTGCATCGATATTTCGAAAAAACCGGCTTTGAATTAACAATTACCATGGATGACGTCGATTTTCCTTGGTATCTTTCAAAATTACTAAATTTTATAAATTTTTCGTTCCTTTCAACCAAAGTTCTCAGACAAATGATACGTCAAAATTTATCGATGATAAAAACGCGTGACACACACACAGATAATGAAAATCGAAAATATACCGTTACGGAATAAAATCGGATGACCTTGAATTTTGAGTAATTTTTACTGCGCACAATGTGAATTTTTATGGAAATGAAATAAATGCGAATGCACAGAAATAATTTTATTGGTTTTTTATGAAAGTTTACACAGTAGAAATTGCCCAGATTTCAAGGTCATCTCCCGATCGTATTCTGAAACGATAATTTTTCGATTTTCATTATCCCGGAAGAAGTAAAGTCATAAATGGTTCAAGAAATGATTGGGAACGTGAATAAAGATCGAAAAATATCGATCGATTCGTTCCCTCAAAGGAAACGAATCGGCAATTGCGATTCTGGTTGCAGGGTGCTTGAGATTATCGTCGAGCATGGAGATGACGCTCGCAGGTGAGGACGAAGCGAGTTGAAATGACGAGGAGCTCCATCGAGAAGGCGCGACAACTCGGTGCGACTGCATCTGTGTGCATTCGCACATTCGTGTTTGTACATGTGGAACAAAGGATCTGGCGAGTTTTTGTTTCGCTCGAGCCTCCATGCGAGTTTGTCGTCGAGTCTCACTCTCGTTGGAGCCGACGAAACACATGGCCGTTCGCGTACATTTTTCAAGCTGGAAATGAGAATGGCGCAAGTTGCACAAATTCGCTAGTTAAATCGTGAGGATTTTGCTCTTTCGCGATTTATTACTTGCGCTGTGTAAGGTTCGCAGGAGGAAAACGTGTGTTGGTAAGCCTCGTGTTGTTTCCCGTTCGCTTGTAATTCTCCCTTTCCCTGCTCTCGCCTTTTCTCCCTTCCTCTCTCTCTCTCTCTCTCTCTCTGTCCCAATGCTTCTCGTCGAGCTCGGATATCCTCGAGACGGTTCGATCCTGTCGTGTGCACTTGCATTCTCCCTCCTTCTCGTTCGCTCTCCCTTTTCCATTCTTTCTATATCCGTTCGCTGCACACAAATCTCATGCAAACTCGAGGAAGAAAGGCACGCGAGAGAGACAGAGACGAGGAGACATGCAGTTGAACCTGCGGGAATCTAACTGTACAATGAGAGAGTGCACAGGTGAACGAAAGAACGAAAGAAAAGTTATCGAACATGAAAGGAACTGGTGAAGAAATCATTCTCCCAATTAATTTATAATTTGCATCGTCAACTTTTAAATCTTTCGAATTTCACGAGTGTCAGAAAATCGAGGGTTGGATTTGATATTAGAATCGCAATTTCTCACGATTCGTTACAATCCTCGCGAAATTATAGTCATGACAGCGTTCGCACTAGAAATTACTGACCTCGTCGTTTATCAATGATAAAATATCGTCTAAATTATTTGCAGGATTTTTTTTTTGCTGTAGAATACAGCAAACGCTTTCTCGATCGATGCCGAATCGTCTGTACTACGTTGTATATATAGTTATGGACGTGGATATACATGTGTGTATACATATTGGTGCGTGAGGTCGAAGGGTCTGACAATGGCGACTGAATTTACAGCTCACGGCTTACTACATCAAAGAGAGAGAGAGAGAGAGAGAGAGAGAGAGAGAGAGACTGGGAGAGGGGGAGCTGTGAAACGTAATATATTTACACGATCTCATGAACTCTCTTTTTCCGTCTATTTCTCCTCACGGTCGCCTCTCTCTCTCTCGCTCTGTCGCCTAATTCATCAATTTTCGTAAATTTCTTCCTTGTTTTTCTACTGCTCTAAATTTTTGGGTCTTGTCGCGTTTTTTTCCGGTGTTTGCAGATCGTTTCAATAGTTCCACCAACGCACAAAGCCATTGCACGATTTACCAATAGAGAGCTCACGCGTATAGTGACGTAAACGAATTACCAAACGCGATAGTTTCGTTCGACCCACGTAACATTTATACGCATCGAACGAAATTTCTATTTTAATCCATCATCAGCCTCGTTCGCGCCAGCTTCTCACAATATCGAGATACGCCTTTACGGTATTCGATGCTTCCACTTTTTTGCCTATTCGACCTCCTGGATTTTCAGCTTATTGTCTAGCGAGATATTTCGAATAAAATTCCCTTGAAACACGGTTCGGTGCAATTGTCATCGAAATGTAAAGGGTCTGCAGATTAGTTGTTTATTCGTTTGTTTTTTGGAGCAACGACGATAAAATCGTTCGGAACGTTTCGCTCTTTTTTGCACGAAATTCAAAGGGAGATCGTAATTCCAAATTATTTCATCAACTGCAACGTGGCAGGCTGGTGCATTGCATAATCTTGGCAACATAACGATTTTTTTTTCTGTGTCCTCGCTCAACCGACAAAGCCGCGGCTCCTGGCTCATTGGATCGCGAGATCAATCAGAAGTTTTCATCGCGATAATATATTTAATGCTCGCGACTCTCATTCACGGAAATGGATCGATGGTGGATCCGGAAAGGAAAAAAGAAAGGAGGAAAAGGAAAAAAGAAAGGAGGAAAATACAAAAACAAAACATTGTCGAGGATGTAACAATATCGATCTCGGGAGAGGCGCAATTATCGTTGCAGCTGCGGCAACCAAAGTGCAAGCGGCAAAGTGCATCAACACCGTGGCGGTTCATAAACGTGTGTATCTGTATGTGCACTCGCGTGCATATGTGCCCGCACGTTCGTATATCCAACGGGACGAGTTTATACACAGTAGAGAATTTACGGTCTCTCGCAAGAGTCCGCGCCCGCGCACCGAGAACGCCACGGATTTCCGTCTATGTGTGAATGTGTGAGCGTTCCTGCCGGTTCTTTGACGTGTCTCGTCTACAGGTCATCCCAAAACTCATTCCTTATGGCACGGATCTTTACATTCATCCATTTCCCTCCGGCAGCGTTGTCGGGCGACCTTATAGGCGCGAAAATCCACGCTTTTCTCTCAGCGACAATGAAACTGACATTTTTTTTCGAAAAAACCCGAATAACAGTCTGGGTCAATATGACCCGATGTAGGAACACCGTAGTACGGGAAATTACGCAGAGTAGCAAACTTTACTTGAGAAAACTTTGAAAATCGATTGATAATCGAAAAACTTTCACGCGGACGCTAGATCCTCATACTTTCGGGAGATTTTACGAAAAAACTTGGTTCCCTGGGAGCCTTGAACTTTACATCACCCTCGTGACGATCCGATTGACGGCGAAAATTTATTAACAAGTCGATGGAATGGAATTTAAAAAATTGAAAATAGTTTTTCAATTATTTTTCGTCTCTGCGAGTTTTGAGACGTTCTGTATGTCTCTGTATATGTATATTGTCGTGTGTACCGCAATACCGAACGTTGCAAAGGAGAGAGAGCGAGAGAGAGAGAGAGAGAAAGAAAGAGGGAGAGTGAGAGTGAGAGGGGGAGAGAAATAAAGACTCGGCGGAAGAGACGCAAAGGGTTACGGTGATTGGCCACTTGGTGGGAGCAGAAAAAAAGTCACAGTCGTTGACACTATCGCGTTTCTCTTGGTTCAAGGCGATTTGCAATTTTGCCAGGGACTGGACTTGCGGCCAATCGTTGTGCACGAGCCTTCCTTGGGCTTGGAAGAGCACACGCTAATAAACGAAACGCTCACGAAGCGTGGAAATTGTCCGTTAGGTGTCTCTAGCTAGACTACCTAACTGTATCTCGTGCTTTTTTTTCAATTAATTGCTCGAATATACCAGAGCCGGACTAGAGCCCCGAGGGACTTGGGATTTTTAAACTCAAACTAGCCTCCCGCTTGCTTAAATTATGAATTTCCCCCTGGCGTATTCTTTCCCTTCGGAAAAATAAAGCATACTGAGCCCTTAATACAGTGCGAAGTTATTTGTTTGCCTTAGAAGTGGATTCCATTTTATAGAAAACGAAAAATAATCAATGAAACAATCCGCGGGAGCTCGGAGACTTCGAGCTATGATTTTCAAGTTTTTACCCCCTTAACATATCGCTGAGCTTCGCAAGGATAGCGTGCAAATGCGTGTATGCTTATTGCGACTTTTTTGCAGCTCGTCATTACCGGTTTTTCTCTAGATTACCGAGTTCAGGTATGTAATGAGTCCTACTGGGGTCAGTGCGTGCATACGACGACGAATACCACAGAGAAAAAGATGTACAGTGCGTCGTAGAATCGCTCGAAGAAGCTACGTGAAGAAATTCACCTCGTCTTGCTTCGTGGGCATGGATACATGATAATATTATAGGCTGTGTTAAAACTACCCACGAAGCGAAGAAGTCAACGTTTAGATGGTGAAATTTCAAGAAGAAAAGTCCTCGGGCATTTTTTTCTCCGATGCACCGTTCACGAGCTACGAACGATTCGGCGACGACCAATCCCCGGAGCGTCGGTGGGCGGAGTGCGCTTCCCCCACTCCTCGTGTGATCGACGCACTCCGCTTCATTGGCTGCGATTAATCGATCGATAGCTCATCAATGGTCCGTCGGACAAAAAAATACCCAAAGACTTTTCTCTTCAGAATTTCGCGATCTACTTGCTCCATGAGCAACAAATGCAAGTTATAAAGTGTACTGAGTATATAAGGCAGAAATGAGAGGATAACTACAGAGGCGTAACCCAAGGGACGCGTCCACGACGAAGTTTGCTTTGCACACAGTGAATTAACTGTAGTTTTAGCGTTGCATTGCTCGCGAGCGAGAACAGGCCGTCCAGATTCTTCTCTGGTTTCTGTTCCTCTTTCTATATACATATATATATGTGTATAAATGTATGTGAGAGAAAACAGAGTTCAGAAACGATTATTCGAAACTGAAGAGTGAGCTCATGACTAGCTGCTTAATATATACGTATATATTTAAACACACTCGTACACATAATATGTATATTGCGATTGTGTTGAGTGTGTCTTTGCCTTGAAGAAGGCCTCTGCATCCTCGTCGCTTCCCCTCCTCGTTGCTGCTGCGATCCTTTGCCTCTGTTTCTCTCCTTTTTCTGCTGCTCCTCTATATCTGTGTGTATGCTTTTTTTTTGTTCGTTGGCTTGCTCAGCCTCGACGACTCTGTGCAGTATAAAACGACTCCGGGCTTCTCCACGATCGAGGGAGTCTCGATCGAATCTTTTATTCACTCGGGATATTATGAATTTTGTTGGTGGGAGAACGTGGATGGATTTTGGAGGTTATTGTCCATTTTAAAGGCCTGCATGCACATTTTTCGACCAATGAGGAAAGAGCGAAGCGGCTTAATTATGCGCATTAGATTGCATTATCTCAATGTTTTTTTTTTTTGAGCAAGCTAATTATCTGGATAATTAGACCCATGAGATGAAAAAATTTTGTTTTTTAGGATCATGGGGCTCATGGGAATCGCAGGTTCTTTGAAAATGTCTGAGCGATTGTTGAATAATTGTAATCGTTGGAAAAGATTGATGCTGGTCGATTGGAAATTCATTAACGGATCATCGCTTCATTAATTAATAAACAATTAACAATCCCAACCAAAGTTTTGTTTTTTTCGAGCGAATGATTAACGCGTTTCGATGAAAAAAGTGTCGGTTCTGAAGAAGAAATAAAAATATATCGAGCAACGACTCGAACGACGGATCATCCAACATGACGCGGAGGAAACGATAATACAGCGGAGAGGCGATAAAGAATGGAAAGCACGCTACAGAGATATGACACGTGGCACATTTTTGAGATAAGCAGCTCCGCCGTTCCTCTCTTCCCAGCAGCTACGACTCTTGTCGTCTTTTCTCTCAATCTCTTTTCTCCTCTTTTTCTTTTTCTCTCTTAAAAGCTTGTCGAGCAATGTTCAGAGTGCATTTAAAGGAAGTGGGGAACATTGATCTCATTCTCTTTTCATTCACCCTCCAAATTCATCCATTTTCACATTCGATTTCCCATGGAATTTTCTTTCCTCCGAATCTCATCGTCTCCCAATCAAATTCACAAACCGCATTCAACGATTCGAAAATGCAGTTAATTTTTTTCCACAATTCCCGGTTATGTAGTTAATTTCATTGAAGAAAAAAAAAAGAAAATTGATTTTATTTTTCAGGAAAAACAATTAGTTGAACTTTACGTGGAATTGATTTTTTCCGGTATATTACGAGAGGATATCGTGTTACACAAGTGGATTATAGATCGTTTGGTTTTATATATGATACAATATCACTGACACAGAGTCACCGACAGGGTAAATGTTTGGTCAATATCCGTTGCCCTGCGCTCGACCAATCCCTTCTGTATATTTCGTGCCATACGTACGTATAGATATACACATGCATTTCCGCACACGTATACATTTTGATATACATAAATAAACACATACGTTTTCATTCTATTGCTTTGTTTTGTGTTTGTATACATATGTATTCGTGTGACATATGTAACATGTATTCGGAAATAACTCTGCGATATGTATTCAATACATATTTGTAACTATCACGTTTAACCGGCGGATGGAAAACATTTTTGGTCAATATTCGTGTTGCTCGCGAACTACGGACGAGAGGCTTTTGATACGGAGAGAAAGAGCGAGAGAGAAAGAGAAAGAGAGAGAGAGCCTGACCAGCCTGAATTCCATTCCCATTCTCCATGGCTACGAGAGGACTCTATACTTTGCTAACCGATGGGTGCAATGGAATATATACACTGAGCCCTGAGTAGCCAGCGAAAGAGTCAGAGATAGTTAGAGAAGCGAGGAGCACGAGAGGAGGAGGAGGACGACGACGACGACGACGACGACGACGACGACGACGACGACGACGTGATCACGGTCCACGCCAGTGAGAACCCCGATGTATACTCCGATTGTGGAAGGACATCCCCATTGTGTCTGTCGATCGTTCGTTCCACGTTACTGCGAGCTCTTCGAGCTAACCTCCCACCAAAATGCCTTTTACATCCTTCTCAAGATATTCTTGATGTTGACGCTCCGATCTTTACATGTCTTTTCCTCAAACACGTGTCTTCGTATATCTGCGCCTGTTCTCATGGACGAGCCTCGCTGGCTTCGAGATATGCCACGAACAAAGTCTCTCGGGGATGCTAAGTGGATAAATATATTGGAATGATCTCGAAGGATCAAGGAAATTCGGCCCGAGGTTTACAGACGAAGAAAGATCGCAAAATTCTGAAGAAAAAAGTCTCTGGGTCATTCTCTCGAAGAACTACCGTTGATGAGATATTAATTGTTCGCTCGTAGCCAATCATTGACGTCGTGAAATCGAACCACGTGGCCCTGGCAACCAATCCAATTGGCTGGCCCTTATCCGTTCGCGTTTCTCCGCAACGATACGTCGCAGAATAACATGCTCCTCCATTTTTCCCCACGGATTTTCAACAACCAAATCGCTTTAATAGCTTTTGAGACATCCTGTACGCCTGTCTGGAGATTTTTTTTCTAATCGAAGGCAAGAAACTCTCAGACCAAGGCGAACACCTCGCCGAACTGCTGTTGCTGACCGAATACCCTTGAATCCCTATACTTAAATTTGCCGCTCTTTCAAGAGCCTAAGAAATGTCTCGATATCCGGCGATACTCACATTTTTATGCGCCGTTCACACCAAGCTTCGTCAATCTCCACAGAATCGCGTCAAAAAGGAAAATTCCCACAGCCCATTAATTTTCATTTTTATAATTCGCACATTCGTTTTTTTTTTTTTTTTTTTTTTTTACCAAACTTCGTGGACTTTATTCATGATTTTCGACATTATTTTTTTTTTCGTATAAGGATCGTTGGTAATGGGGATAGAAAATATTTTGAGATTTACTCGAAGAACGTATGGCTGGAGCGTTTGGTCGAAGGATTGTCGTATACATTGTGAGGGGTTGGTTCGAGACTAGCGAGGGCGATGCGTAATAGAAACGAGAGAGGGTCGAATATGCATTCGTCTTCTTCTCGTATGTATGTGTGTCATGGGTCGAACGGATAATATATAAAGGAAGACGAAACGAGCGAGAAAAAGATAAGCTATTGAGACAGAGAAAAATCATGGGAGAAAAAACAAGTTAGAGGATAAAAAGAAGAGAGAGAGGGAGGATTGTAAGGCAAAGAAGAACGGAGGCAGGCAGAGCGAGCTCGTAACTTGGGAGGCGGACGTATAGCGACCGCGAGAGAGAATACGATAATGCACGAAACGTTTTTCTCTTTCTATATCTCCCTGCCACAATCTTTCGGTCTCATTTCTCTCGAGCTGTTGCTCGTCGAGAGTAGAATTTGTGCGCGCGCCAGTCGTCGAGGCCACTTTGACTCGTAACACGTTATCTATATAATGCCGACCACCAAAATAACAACAACAACAATACAAACAACTCGATTCAAATATTTCGAAAATATGCTTGATCTTTTTGTAATTATTTGCATTTACAAAATCGTACACGAATCAATATCGACCGGAAACCCTTGAAACAGAGTAATGATGTCAATTTTCTTAGTAACGAATTTTTTTCCCAGACTTTGACGAACCTTTCTGACGTTTTATAGAATTTTCCCATTTAATGTTGATCGAATGCCAATGACTCATACACCATTCGCTTCGTTACAAAAAAACGAAGAGAACGATGTACATTTGAACTTGATAATCGCAGAAGAAGAAAATTTTATGCTAAAGAGAAAATTAGCGTCGTTTTTGGATTCGTGCGAGTCCCAATTTCCGGCGGAAAAGACTGGAGGAGCTAAGGTTAATTTTATTTTTATTAAAACAGTTTAATCAATCTGCATTTTTTTGTAGGCTATGAGTCCAAATGGACGGACGCGAGGTTCAGACTTCAGAGATCGAGTAATCGTTAGCCAATTACTCAGCGATAATTTACTGAGTATTGTTAGCAATAAAAAATAACGATTTAATCGTTTTTTAATTGTTGGCCATTTCTAACAGTCCAAGAGCGTTTCTATGTGCCCCTATATCTTGGAATCTTCGTAATAGTGTGTGCATCGCACGCCTGAATCATCGTCCTCACGCTGACGCGCGTGACTCAATAAGAAATGTTGGATTTTCGTATAGATGTAGGTATTGCTTATATGTATTCATATATACACTCGTGTACCCTGCGCATACGCTTGTGATCTGTTTCGTGTAAGCATTCGTGTGCCTGCTCTCCGGCTTGCTTGCCTTTGTTTTTCTTTTTTTCTTTCGTTCTTTATTTAAACCTCGATTCGTCCGAAACTCGTATTTATGCTGACACGATGAAAGAAAAATCGTCACCAGAGTTCTCGACGCTCGGACCGAGCGTCGATACGATTTTATAAATCTTCCAAATACGTTCACTTCCAAGGGAAGTCTATTTTCTAAGTATTCTTTACGATTAATTAATGGAATTATGAATTTTTGAGATATTTGTGCAGAAGAATGCTCGAATGAGAAATTTCTCTTCTTTAATTGACTCTCGTTCGGTGATGTCGATTTTTTCATTATTGGCCATCGAGAAGCCACTGAATTTTGTTGTAAAATTCATTGAGCCAGTCATCCGGTTTGCGAAGCCGAGGAAAAAGGTAATTTTCGTACTCGATATTTTATGGAATGAAGAATCAAACAAATACCTAGTTTCAAGGTTAAGAATGGTACGCCGTGATAGGATTATGTTTTGGGTGAAAGAATTTCCTTCAACGTCGAAGAAGGATCAAACGTTTAAAGGTCTCGTCTGGGGGAACGGTTTTCCTTCGGGTGTCCCTGACCGGCCAGGTTAAAAGGCTACACATACTTTTGGAACCAAGTCGACGAGACAGGGACATCGGGACACGCGGGAAAGAGTGTCGGTGAGAGGGAGAGAGAGAGAGAGAGACAGAGGGATGGAAGAGACGAAGAGAAACAGGACGAAAGAGAAAGAGAGGGACGTGAGGTTTAGGAAGGCGGTGGACATCGAAAAATGCTTGTAAACGAATGAGGTATAAATGTTTTTACGAGAGCGAGAGGCGACGAAGCTCCACGAGGATAGTTTCGGCCGAAATATGTACACAAAATAGGAGATTGCCAGACGAGTAGTGGGGGCGAGAGATACAGAGAGGGGGGGGGGAGTTGAAATGGTAGGAATCGTGGAGTAGTGGTGAACATGCGCGAACGGCCACACATAGAGCGGCAACGAGACCGTACGAAGGCAGGTATAAGAAAAGAACGACCAGCTGTTTCCTTGGTGTGACGTCACGCAGGTGCTAGCGGAGGGAGTCGCGCGCGCGCGTGCGGCGGAAAGAGAACGAGCGCGTCGCGTAGTGGGGGAAATACGCGGGAGTCGGCCGCGCGACTGAGACAGTGAGAGTGCGGCGAGCGCGAGGAAAGGGGAGGGCAACGAGTCGGAGTGGGGAGCGGGGACAGGTGGACAATGCTCTCCTCGGCTCCCGCGCTCTCTCTCGCTCGCACGCGCACTCGTCACCCGAGGTTTATGCACTTTTGCATACTTCGTGTCCGCTTTTCATCCTCGTTGCACATTTCAACTTTTTTCTTTTTCTCACTCCATATTCCTTTGAATACAAATGATACTTTTTCCAAAACAAAATATTTGTTTTTTTTAATGGACAGTCCGAATATCGACAAATATTCGGTTTTTCATTCATCGATTCATTTGTTTCTAATTTTGTTGTAAATTCTCTAATGACAATTATTACTTTTTTATCCTTTTTTTTTGACGTCGGTCGCATTTCGTTTCTCTACTTTTTGTTACCGTATGTCGCTGATTTGATTATGATAAAATTAATAATAATAATGATAATGGTACAGCTGTATCGGAGGCAGGCTATACGATAGGCGGGGTCACGTTAGCCCGACAGATGATTAAGTGCGGGTAATTCTTGGTCCTCGGGAACGCCGCACAGCGGTCCCTGCCATACTCTACGCATGATATATTTCTATGGGCCGTTTAATGTCAGTCGGAACGAGCGTGGACCGGAAGTATAACGATTTCTGACAGTTTTACGCGCTGAAAATCACTCCCGAGTCTTGAGAATCGAGGATAATTTTAAGCGATGGAAAAATGAGTGTACCCATGAATTTTTATGGCATTTCATTTGCCCAGCGATTTTATTATGGGCTGAGAAAATCATTTTCATTTCTTCACGCGAACTCCGAGCCCGCGAGTGCGAGAGGGAAAGCTGCCAATTTCGTAGTAACATTTCTCCAGACTGCTCATCCGTACGGAATAAAAAAGTTGGAACCCTTTCGTGACGTTTTTCTGCGTGGGCTCGAACTTTTTTTTTCGATCACCCAAAAATTATTTAAACAAAATTTTTTGATCGTCCGATAGTATTGAAAAGGTTTGAGCCCATTTTTACCATCTTTCCGCGTGGCTTCAACTTTTTATTCCGATCGCACGGAACATTTTGATTCCAAAAATCCAAATTGAGTTCTAGTGACTGATCCGAACCCTTAATTGAAGTTAAATCACTTGAAATTTCGACAAAATCCGTTCGATATAAATGATAAATAATTTAATCGAAAAATAATAATAAACGACCAAATAATCGCAACAAAGCAAGTTGTTTGTTGGAACATGACTGACTAAATATTCCTCCGTGTGTTCTCCGTTACGAAAAATGCGCGTCGTTTTTAACTAACTCGAAAAATACTCGACCAATGATCGCAAAACCGTTCCATCCATCGAAGTGTCCAAGCTGACGATTCAAAAACCTGGACAAAGTGGATTTTCCCATGTAAAAAAGTCCAGTCGACTTTGGCGTGTCTTACACCTTAGGCCCATAAGGCCCAAACGGACTCATTCATGATTTTCAGATCGTAAAACCGTACACTGAGAAAAAAAATTTGTAGATTCAACAAAGCCAGGGCGAACGAGGTCCATTTTGTAAATTTGATAAAAAAAGTTATTGCCTCGACTATACATATGCGCTCACCGCCTCATTACCTTTTTTTTCTCAATGTGGCGGTTTTGTCAAATAAATAAAATGTTTTGTCAAATTTACAAAATTGATTTCGTTCGCCCTGGCTTTGTTGAATCTACAAATTTTTGTTCTCACTGTACGATTTTTTGTTACGCACGTTGTTTTTCCTGCTCCGGTCCTTCCGAGGCAGTGGCTTGTATGATTCTTCGATTCGGGACACCCTGTATATACGGATACGCGATTTCCAGCCGGGGCATAACCCGGTGTGAGAATTCCTCGGAGCCTCAGCCGCTGAGGAACTCACTCGGTAGAAAGAGACTCCAAAGAGTACAACACCGACGGAATATATACATATATATATATTAATATGTATTTGTATCAAGATATATATTTACACAAAGACAAGATTTCACGTTGTACATAAAAGACCTTCCAGGATTGGTTGTATGAGTGCTTGTCTGTGCGGCAAACCGCTTCGACACCGATGCGCAAACGTCCGACGCCGCCGCCACATATTTCGTCGAAGGTAGAGACAGCCAGTAAGAGAGACGGAGAGAGAAACAGAGTGAGACAGAGAGGGGGGGGGGGAGGGTGCAAAGATAGGTATATGGATACAGATAGAGCGAGAGGATCGACCCGAAGTTGGCTATAGTGAAAAGCCTCTTCGCTTCCCCCGTCGACCCACTGTGTGCTCGAGTTTCGAGTCACATGTATATATATATACCGACAGACAGGCGCACATGCTTCCGTAGCCACACACAATCGTACACGATTTTCGAGGGCTCGCTATCGGAAGAGCGTATATGTAAAAGATTCCCTAATAATTTTTTTGTTGTTGAAAAAAGAATTTTTTCTGTGAAAGGACTTGACGAATAAAAATCTTGAGGGGAAGTATTTTATCCAGGCGATATACACCGAGGGTTTATTCCAAATCTCAGATTTAGGGCTTGACGTATGTTTGCACAGTTATTCAAGTGGAAAACACCTTCGGGGTCGGAGTTGAAACTCGGAACATGCCCCGTCAAATATCAACACAAATAAACCTCACGATTCTGGAGTACATAAACGTACGACCACTTGATTGTCGGGTTAAGGAAATTTACGAATGTTTAGAAATTATTTTTCCTTAGAGATTTCAACACTTTGTGCTTGATTTAAATTCAATTATACTTTATCGTTGACGCCCTTTTTGTGGCCGGAATTTAATACGTTGCTGGAAAAACTTTCTCGTTAAGAAATTTCGTCAAGGTGGTTTCCTTTCACAGATGTAACACACGCCAACGTCGCCAAGAACGCCAGGTGCGTTGATTGGTGCTCTTTTATACACCACGCATACACCATTCTCCGATGCGACTTCCCGTATTTAGAACTAGAGATTATCACGTTTTTTAAACAATTGATTTTTCGGTTCTTGGCCACGTAACGCACGCAATAATTCGAAGATTTTCTCCTACATTCCTCGATCTTAATAAATCCTCGTTGAATCTCGTTTTATTTGTCCATTAAATCAGTCAAAATGATATTTTTGTTACCTCGTTGTTACCAATTAGCTTTATTATTAATTACGATCATTTGCTAATTGAAATAAATAATTACAAGGATGGTAACTATTTCGTGAGGCATCTCCCGATAAATAGAACACATAACGGACTCGTACGTGTAATTTATCAATCTACGCTGATGTGCACACTCGTATTACGATATAAAAGTATGAAACATCGCAGACGCGTCGAGGCTATCGCCAAGAGTTGGCCTCTCCCTTCTTTTTTAGCTAATATACTTGTATTTATACGCATGTGCGTGTGTACATAATTGTATGCATTAGAATACTGCGTACAGAGACTTTTGATGGTCGTACTGAATTGTTGTAATATAAAGTTTCTCTCTCTCTCTCTCTCTCTCTCTCTCTCTCGCTCTCTCTCTCTCTCTCTCTCTCTCTCTCTCTCTCTCTATCTCTTTTTCTCTCTCTCTCAGTGCGGCTCACTCTTTTCCTCGCCATACTTGGTTTCGAATTCACTGTCGAGGATCGGCGTGTGTAGGTTCTAGCAACTGCTATATCTTTCTCTTGGAGTTGGCATTTACGCATGTGACTAAGAGAGCATCTATACACTGTGTACGTGCCTCCGGACATTGAGATATTTTTATCTTTCTCATTTCTTTCTTTCTTTCTCGTTATTCTCTCTCTTTTCCCCGTTTTCTCTTTTACTCTTTCGTTCCCTCAAACTGTCTCTACTTTAATTCTTTCTCTACCTTCTTTTCTCTTCCCACATTTCCATCACTTTTGACAAACGCGTCGGAGAAAGATGGAGTGGAGGAAGGGATTACTCATTCGCTCGTAGCAGGACACATTGATTTCACGTTGCCTGTTTCTCTGTCTCTCTCCATTTTTCTTTCTCACGTTCATTGTATTTTTTTCGTAATCTTTCATTTTACCAGTTTTTTTTTTTTTATACTATTTTTTTATCTTCCTTTTCTTTTTTCTGTCCTTCTCGCGCTCTCGCTTCGTATCGTGGATTCCGAGGCTTGGCTTACTTGCAAAATTGTGAGCTCACTCCCCATTGCGATCGTGATGATGCGACGCACAATTATTCTCTCTCCATTTACATACAAACGTGTAATGAAGAATATGGTGGGCAAGCAGCTCGTGCGGGGATATTTCATATGGAAGGACACAGTACGAGGATGAATAAACTCGAGTCGGATGTATTTAATTTTGAATTTCTGGAGTTGTCCAGATTTTTCGAAAATCCAAAATCAATACAGGCTCGTGCGAAGTTGCAGTGATTTTTGAATCGTCATTCAGATTTTCGTTACGTACTTGGCCGACTTGCGCAGGAGAAATCTGTTGAGAAATAACGTTTTGACAATTCGGCTTTCATCTTGTTTTATTTATTCAAGTGCCATTGAAAAATTTGACTATCATTTCATTTTGAACGTCACGACGTTTTATTGCTCGTGAATCGTGATCGAGGATCGTTCGATAAATAATATCACTTTTTTTTTTCATATAGATTTTAAATGTAGTTCGTGGATTTGGTCGTCGAACGTCGACGTAGTACGCGCTATTTAAACAGCTGCACGATTCTCTTACTCCCTCTTTTTATTCCCCTCTCTTCTTTTTCCCCGCTGTACTTACGAGATGACTTCTTCTTCTCCTTCTTCTTCTTCTTCTTCTTCTCTCTTTATCTCACTCGATCTGTGTACCTCTCTTTATCTTTACTACACTTGAGAATCACTATCTCTTTCTCTATCTCTCTCTCTCTCTCTCTCTCTCTCTCTCTCTCTCTCTCTCTCTCTCTCTCTCTCGGACTCGTTCCTCGTCACTCTTGACGAGAATCACCACAGCAACCTCGCGAACTATAATTAAATGCTGCGTTTTTCGCTATTTCGATACAGACAAGATCGGCAGAGAGTTCTCGATGCCTCGACCTCTCGTCTTCGGTCGTATAAAAAAAAATCTTTGGCCAATTTCACTTTCACGGTGCGACAGGACAATTTTTCGATTTTCTGATCGCTTCGTCCTACGAGAAATTCATCAGACAATAACGTTTTATCAATGACTTTCTCGAAAATAATCATAATTTTTCTTATTGTACGAAAATGTTCGACGTTTAGAAAAATCTCTTTTGAAACTCGATTTTAAACACGTGAGTCAACAACTCCCGAGTCTATAAAAAGTCGAAATTAGATCAGTTTTCGTTATCGTAATACGGATTAGCCTTTTTGACTGAATGCTTTCTCGAACGATCTCGAGTCTGATTGCTTTGTAATCAATCGCGAAAAAACGTCACATCTGTTGTCAAAATTTAATCAGTCGCTGCTTTTTTTCCCTCGGAAATAACAGTCTCAATCGATTGATGCTCAACAGAATTATTACACGCATATAAAAATATCTGTGCAAATTTATAGGTACGAAATGAATCTATAACACAGTGGCATAGAAATATTCACGAATGGGGCTTCTGATCGATCGCTCAATCTGGTTCACTCAGTGAACGAAAGGAGAAATACTGTCGATATAAAATTTCATTATGTTATTTCGTTATCACGTACGATACTTCTTTCCAGCAGTGATAACGATTGCTCGTATTTATCGTACGAGTATTTAAAAAATTTAATTTCCTCCATACACTTTCTGTCTTTCATTCTTTACTCTGTAATTGCAAAGAGTTTTTTTTTTCTTTTATGGCTTGATGGCATTTTCGAGGTCATTTTCTATTGCTCATTCTGCGGTGAATTCTGCGTATGCAGACTCAGGCGAAATTTATATTCAATGCAAATCGAGGGAAAGTCCTCGGGAATTATAAAATATGCTTCAAGGTCATTGACTCGCATTTTTCGCCAGTCCAGCTTCCTTGAAATAATTGATAATTTAATCGGCGATTGTTCTCGTTGAATTTTAAAGAAACGTCCGGGTCAATAATAATTGGCTTTTTGGTTTTTGCGGTCGACATTTTTTCCGGTACATATTTTCTTTGATTTTGGGAATAAAAATGATTTATCGACTCGGTAATGATCAAAGTTAATAAATTTTTACAACGCTTCGGTCATTCGATAATTTAATAAAATGTCTGGTGCTTTTTTTTTTTTGGAGTATCCAATAGAGCTGGCAAGATCACTGACTCCGCGAAGTTGCCCGCGAGTCTATATCCTCCTCGAGGATCGTCGAGTCATTTAAAAAACGCGAGACTTTCTTCGACCATATGGAAGTTTTCGTCGCCGGCGTGTACACGTTATACAGGGTGTCTCGAATTTAAATAATCAAACTTTGAAAACGTGTGAGGAATCGTTGAGCTACGAAATAAAATTGTTGTCCGACTATTTATTTATTTATTCGTCAGGAAACTTTCCTCTCGTTTCTTTTAAAACTTTTTTTTTTTTTTTAATTCTTTAATTTTTTCTTGTTGTTTAATTTGATCATCAATCCTTTTTTTTCCATCCCTCAGAGATTTTGTTCCTTTCCTCACCGTTGACTCGTTGGTTTGATTTTCTAATTTAGGATTTTTCTCGGTTTTGGAGCTTTAATTCGGGGTCACTCGGTTTACGCAGTCGTTATCTCTTGTTACTCTTTTCTCTCTTTCCTTCTTTCTCTATCGGGCGTTACATCTCGGCTCATCTCGTGTCGTACACCCGTTGAACGAGATGAGCGAACGAGAGGGGCGCACATGCGAGGGTGACCGTAGCATACTAAGAATAGTGCGTGCCATCCTCTCTCTTCCTCTCGCTATTCTCTCTTTTTTTCTTTCCCTCCGTCTATCTTACTTTGCCCACTGAAAATAAAGACGAATTCCAGCCGACAGGCGATAGGATCTCGATGCACGAGACGTTCAAATCTCGAGACATTGTTACATATACGCATGCACATTACTCATCTTTGAAAAATGTTATTTATCTTTTCCTCCAATCGTTTTTCCTTCGAATATGCTTGAGAGAAAATTGATGATAACGAATGAGCTCGGTGCCTCAATTTTCAGGGGTAGACCGGTCGCTTTTGAACAAAAAAATTCTTTTCCCTGTTGAGAATAAAAATCAATGGAAAAAAAAGTTTGTAACAAAAATCATTGAAACTTTGTGAGATCCTCGAAAAGTTTTTGAAAATTTTTGGAAACTCTTTTCGACCAAATCGAACGAAAAATCATCACATTATTTCGGTTGAATACAATTAATTTTTAAAAAACTCGATTTTTAATCGATTTTTTGAGTTTTTTCGTCATGATTTTTGTAGCACTACGGGTGTTTTTATTCTTTCTCGAGCGTTCCTTTCAAGCAGCGGCAAAACGAATTTCTTATCTGAAGACTCACGCGCTAGCAAGTGCGCGAAAAGGTGATAAGATGTTGTCGGAGGAGCTCAGGGAGGGATATTTGGTCTCGACCGTGAAATATTTCGAACATAACGTTCATTGTTATACTCATTTGCGAAATTATTATTAACGCTTGATGAATATTTCGGGAGAATATTCATATCGAACTTCCTTCGATGGTGCATAACCATCGCTCCTGTATATCTGTACAAATTTAGGTTTACCATAAACAGATGGAAATCAATACTAATTACGTAATCATTATTATTATATAAATTAATTGTTGTACGTTGTAGAAATCCCTTAGTGTTTATTGATTGAATATTATCTCTTGGTCTATTTATACATACGTCTGCGTATTTCATGACTTCGATGTATGCGGATTTGCTGCTTTTTTATTTTCCACCACAGTGAAAAAACGACGTGCAAGAAATCGCGGTCGATATTTGGGAAAAAAAACTGTAAAATCTACAATTTATCTTTGTGAATATATTTTTTTTCTTCGTTCGAATTTTTGTATATTTTCATTTATGAGATCAAATTGAAAATCGAAATAATCATCGGCAATTCTACAATTTCGAAGTATTTACATGCTGTCGGGGAATTCTGGATTTCGTCCGTACTCAATGCAGCTCCGTAATGATACAAAGCCGGTGTTATTATTGTTATATAATTCGTGCCAAGCACAGAGTCAGCGATCAAGTCCGTGATACTCCCTCTCCGATATTTTGTGAATTTTGAAGCGCAGTTTCTATTTTTGGTTCGACGCCCCTCCCCCCCCCCCCCCCCCCCTCGGATTTTGGAGAAAGAAACGTAGGTCGTTTGAAGAAAAAAAAAAACGATTGATCGCGAAGTCATTTCGTTTCGAACTATCGGTGGCCTTCACTACCGATAATTGAATCATCTGCGGCGTATCGTAGAGATAAATAAATAAATTAATAAATCAATTAATTCGAATGATATTTTGGAAATAAGAAGAAATTTCATTTTTTTTTCTGTGTTTTTGAACTTTTTCCATTGTGCAAAAATAATGAAAATTTTGATGAAAAGAATATTTGTCGAATTTCGGCCATTTTTGTTTCGGTCTCGAGAATAAGGGTTGAAAGAATGGCCCCGTTTGTGAACATATCATACGTACGTGTATACATCAGCCTAGGGGAATGAGAAGGAGGAGGGAGAGGAGAGAGAGAGAGAGAGAGAGAAAGAGAAGGGCCGTTCGCACTCATCGATCTTCCGGTTAGGCGTCTAACCATGAAAACGTGTACGGTCCTCGACTCACCGATGGCCTGGCCTACTATACACGTCGTCGAGTAGCACGACGGCGAAGACAATGTCGTGGAGTCGACGCCGTTGAATTCACTGCGAGAGAGTCTCACTCTCTGACGATTTCGGGGAGAAATGAGAAAAAAACAGGCGCGAGAGAAAGAGAGAAAAAGAAAGACACGGAACGAGAAAAATCCGAGAACACGAAAAGAATGACGATTTCAGAGAAATGGTGAGAAAATATAATCGAATATGAACCAGAAAGAGAAAAGAAAGAAATTAGGAGAGGCGAAGGCAAAAGGATGTAAAAAAAACAATGAAAGAAAAAACGAAAGTGGGTGAGAAGAGGGACAGAAAAAGGGAGGAAACTTGGACTACCGATAACAAGCGTTCCTTACACGCCGCACGAAAATAATCGGATTACGAGAGTGAGCTGCACACCGAAAGAGAGCGAAAAAAACCTCGTTTACTCCGAGAAAGAACAAAATAAAAGAGAGCGGAAAGGAAAGGAGAAGAATTCCAAATAGAGCTTTAATCACCCTAATCGAGCAAATGAATAATTAAATCTTCCGTTCAACATCCGACTGAAATTTCATTCATTTAAAAACTTTGTAATCCTCCCAATCATTTCTACATTTTCTTTCCTTCCCCTCGATCCTCTAATATAATTTGAAACATGATCCTCGATCAATGCAAACTGACCAGCGTAAAAAATAATACGAAACATAATTTTTGATTGAGTGAAACGTCAAATAATTTTAATCACAGTTCAGATCAAAATCAAGAAAATTGGAGAATTCCTTAAACAGTTGCAAACGTCGAATAAATTGAATTTTTCGTCGTCCGCTCGAATTAGGTCAATATTCGATTTTTCATTAAATTTTTCGATGTCACCGCAATTAGAAAAGTCATTTCGAAACAGTCACGAAATCTAACGAAGAAACACAGATAGTGTGAGCGGAAGTGAACCTGCGGAATTTGCGAGCAAAAAGCAAAATTTGCCGAATTAAATCGGGGCTTTTATACGAGAGCATAGGGTTCTGTATGTATGCGAGTGTGTTCGAGGCTTCGTGGACATACGCCTTGGGGAGAATAACATGAAAACGACCCGCTCGACCCCTGCAGACGACCCCGACGCCGGTTCGCCGCTACGGCGTCACGTAGGCACAGCCATTGCGTCCGCTCACCCCTAACCACCCTTTTCTCTCTCCATCTCGTCCTTTTGCTCCCTTTTTTCTCTCCATTTCTTTACCCGCTATTTATACCACCTAATACCGAGTACTTTGATGTGATTACCTGAAAAATCACTCCGATGTACACACTTCCAAATACGAATCTCAATCCTGCATGTAATTTTGTTTACAATCGATTATTCAATTCGACCCTCGAATCAAAAGTATTTGTAAAAAAGTAGTTTTTCACTTTATAAATTCGAATTTATTTCAATTATTCAATTATTCGTTGATTGACCAACGTTCGGCTGCATCATCGATTATTTTGAACAATCTCAAAAAATTTCACAAGAGTCGTCACTAATGAAGCCGCTCAACATTGTTTGTTCGTTAATACGATCGAGGTAAAGGCGAGTAAATCATGACGAATCTCATAGAAACAAGGTCTCAAATTCTTGTTGATTAAAATCTGTAAAATAATTTACACGCAATATTCTTCTATGAAAATCAGTTTGAAATGATATGGAGAGGAGCGCTCGTACTAATTGAATGCCAGAGTGTAATTCCGGGAACACGATAACGCCGAATCAGATTATCGAACGCGTCCTTTCCTTCGTTTCGTCACACCCTCACGTTTGTCTTTACCACATTTCTCCACACAGGGGGAGGGGATCAACAACATCGTGTGTATCCAGACTGGCTATTTTGCTCAAGTTCTTTAGTCGTCATTTTCTACCTATTTCTCTCTCTCTCTCTCTCTATCTCTCTTGAGGGGATCGGTATAGACGCTATATAATTCCTGGGCGCTCAATAATCGATCCCAAACTCCCCTATAATGCGCCAGGCCTATAGCACAAAGCGACCAAGGGTGAGTCCAGAATGATATCGAGTTAAGGGTGCGAGAGAGAGAGAGAGAGAGAGAGCGGCAGAGAGAGAGATTGTATTATATGTACACGGATACATGTATACATTGAGGCGTATGACCCGTGGAGTAATTACAACAACTGGGCCATTGCGGGAGAGGCGAGAGATGAGACCCGAGAGGACGAGAGAATGGGAAACAAAATGTTATAGAGAAAGCGACACGGAGTAAGAAAAATCTTCCTCGTCGCCTCAACGTCGACATAGTCTCATTAGCATTATTGATGCTTTTTCTTCGTTTTCTCAAGCCAGCTCGCCTTAATGTTCTCATATCGTTAGAGAAAGAAACCTATCCTTCGAAATAATGGCTCGATTTGCTCGGTTCTTCCACAAATTTCCAAAACTCATGATTCGTCACCAAATTCATTGTCGAGTTTCCCTTCTAAAGTCATTAAAAAAAGAATGAGCAGTTAAAAATTTTTTTTATATTGTTTCTCAAAAATGTGTGTTTTCGAAGAAACAATAAAAACGCGTACGAATTTCAACTTTTTTTGGACAAAAATTCACGTTTGAAAATGTCGTTCCAGACAACAATGCGGTCTCGAATGGAATCGATTCCGTTCTTACGTTCAATTCTGATCATTCCTGTCGGTAGGTCCGTTGTCGGAAATCTCCGAATCCGTGAATGGAAAAATTTTCAGCAAGATTCGATTGATTTGTCATTCAAATGTCGATTCTGTTCGTAGCCACGAATAAAAAATGGCAATTTTTCTTTTTATCCACAAGAATTAATTAATTAGATAAGAAAGTGGATAATGATTAATTTAATGAAGAAACAAAACGTGGATAATTCCACTGTTGTATCTGGCAAAGGAAACAGGAAATCGTGTTCATTGATATTTCATTGCTGGGTTTGCGTCGGTATTCGTTAATCGACAAAGTGTCGCTACGTCATAATATATCGATGAAAAGGTTACGCGTAGGTTTGCCCTACGATGGTAAGAGCGTCACTTGCCCCGTTTTGTGTGTATACACGTGTTATATACATATATCCGATATAAGCGATGACGAACCGAGGCATTTACCGCACGGTGAGTGAGCACGAGAGAGTCGAACAAGAGGAAGAGAGAGAGGGGGGCGTGCGCAGAGTTTTTCGTCCCCGATCCCATATACAGTGTGTATCATAGAACTATGTACTTTCGTATGTATATGTATACAAAGTAATGGTGTATATATGACGTCCTAAGCCCCATTGAGAACCTTCAAAGCAGCTCCTGGTATCGAGGAAAGTGCAAGAGAGAAAGAAAAGCAAAGATGGAGTGAGAGACTGTGAGAGAGAGAGAGAGAGAGAGGGAGAAAGAGAGCGAGGGTGATGCTGTGGGACTGAGAGTTTCAAAGTCTGACGAAGGGTCGCAGTCGTCGACGTCGTAGTCGTCGTCGTCGTCGTCGTCGTCGTCGTCGACCTCGTATACCAGCCTCGAAAACCTCGGGGTAATGCTCGTGATGGTTAGAAAAGAGAATGAGGCCCGAGGAGAGAGGGAAAAACTGAAAAAGGGGAAGCAATAGGGGGATAGCAGTGAAGAGCACAGGAAAAAGATGCCACCGCAATGAAGCCACGCTAAACACGCTTTTCAATATTTACGAATAACCGAGCACACGATTAACCCTCTGGTTATTCAGAAGTAAATGGACGAACACAAAAGAACAAGTCTTTTACAAATTCTTTTCACCGACGAGCTACATTATTTTTCGTCCACTTCCCTCTCTTTTTGTTCCACGACTTTCACCGAGTTATGCGAGTCCGAAGTTCATTTTCTAATGAGTTTGGAATTTTTAGCTGTTCACTAATTTTTCTCTGCCAAGATTTTATACTTGCGTAGAAAAATAAAAATGGATAATGCAAATGAAAAAAATAATTCACTGTATCCAAATTCCGGGCGAACGAATCTGTCCGAAAATTCAAGTCAATATTGTGAGCAGTCATTTAATTCTCTGTGCAGTAAACACACCGAAGAAAGAGGCCCTTGGTGGCTGGGCGCGCACGCAGCTTGTCCTGTAGGACTGTTGGCCAACAGCAGCAGCGGCGCCCACACATACACACACCGATAATATTCCATAATGCGAGAGAACGTAGCGCGCTGTTGGTTAAGCCTTTCGGCCAGCAACGAGGCTCTGTACGACATGCAAAACTTTTGTCTCCACAGGAGAGGGAGAAGGTGTTTGTCGTACGATCGAAATTCCCTAGTACACATGACGACCTCCATATTTCCACGTCCCTCCATTTCGTTAACAACGCGGCAAATTAATTTTCGACTCGAAAATCATTCGCTCGGCTAATGCCACGATAATCAACACCCTCGCGACCTCCGAAAACCGATTAAACGAGCTGATCATTTTTCGGTTTCGATTCTCCGCGCTTTGCCATCGAAATATTAACGTCGTGCAGTTCTTCGAGAATATGGAAATCGAGGAAACTGTCGATTACTCATTTTTGCACGCTCATCTAATTGCGAGGATCATTACGAACGAATATCAACAGAAAATTCACAATTTTCATGGCCGGTTCGACTCGAAAATTTCATCGGTAATGGAAAAATGCAAATGAGTGGAAAATGTGAATTGTTGCTTCGAGATAATTCGAATACAAAGAGTCGTGGCTGGAGTTTCAATTTCGAATAGAAAAAAAGTTACAGCACTTTTCGTAAATTGTCGAAAAAAAACTTTTTTCAGTGATTTAGAGAGAAATGATCTCAAAAGTACTTGAAACAAAAGTATTCATCGAAATCTGCGGCTGGTGGTGAGCAATGGAGTAGAAAACAATTTTCTCTACATACGCATTATGCTCTGCGTATGCATACAAAGATTTCTTTACACAACGATGAGCGATAGCCTTGAAACTCGATGAAAATCGATCGGATGTGTGGCCCTTCTCGTCTTCTTTTCTCGTCCTTTTTATTTCGTCGGAGTACAATTGGCCCATCCTCAGGGCCGTCGTGTTACTACCCTTTCCCTCGATCGGTCTTCACCCTCTTTAGCCTAGCTGGTTAACGGGGTGTCCATACGGATTCTCAGCGGCTGCTTGCTCCCTCTCTCAGCTTCGTTCTCACTCTGCTCAGCATAAAAAGCACGTGTCTGGGTAAGCAACTCGTACGCGGACATTCGAGCAAGTCTAAACTACGCCGGAATCGATTGCGACCACTAAAAATAGCGTAATTGCAAAATTTACCAATCAAATTATTTCGGCCAAGTCCTGGTAACGTTTGACCTTGAAATTAACGTCTATAAAAAAGCACGTCTCGTTATTTTTCATTGCTTTCACGTCAGACTGAGCAAGACGAACATTGGTGGAGAGAATAAATTGTGAATATGGATGGCAAAAGCGAGCAAAACTATTTTTGGACTAGAAAATTAAAGAAATTTCGAAAGAAAAATCAGAGAAAAACTGAGATACGAATTATTCAATCATAATCATTGGGCGATGCTTTGAGCCGCCTGTTCAAGCCCATTGGATTAGTCGTCGAGCAATGATTCCGAGCAACGTTCAATAAGTTTTCTCGCTTAGCTTTACGATTTAATGATCCTGGAAAATTCAAAGGCGACTAACTCAGCATGTTGTGTGAGGCAGTGAGGTTTTTTTCATGGGGAAATTCAAAGGTTCGAGGTACGAGGAACCAAGAGGCATTAACGCAAAAGATTCCGCAGGTAAACGACTGCGGACTCTACTTTCTTCTGCTTTTAGGGATTCGTATGAAGTTGTGGATGTGTTCAGTTTGAATATCAAGGGACAAAAAGGCTCCCCGGAGGCCAAGCCATGGAAAAAACAAAACGCATACATAGGTAAATACACATAAGTACATATTTTTGTGTAGCTGAAGGATCGAAACTCTCTGGTTGAAAAAAGAGAAAAAATATAATATTCCGGCTTCTCTCGTTCCTGCTCTTTCTACGTCTCCCGTTTATGCGCTCGCTTGCTGGCTTATGGGCTCTCCCGTTGCACTCTCCCGTTCTCTTTTCCGGGTCTACGTGATCGAGCCGAGTATCACTAACACACGCACGCGCGTGCGCACACAAACTCGCACTGACGCTCACGTACGTGTACAAATACAGATCAACATGTTACACAGGCATTGCAGGTTATACAAGAGACGCTCGAGCGACGACTAAGAGCCTCATAATCCATACATCCAAGTAATATTTGTACGCGATACATTATGTGCTCGGAATCTCATTCTCATGCGGAGTATTATATCGAGGCCATGACGAAAATACGATTATCATTATTTCTCAATATTTCGTTTTTATAATATTGTTCCCTCGTTATTATTTTTGCATTAAATTAATTATTTATCATCAACCACGAAAGGATTATTGCATTGGAATTTCCTTTTCCCATAAAAAAAAGAAAACATTCATTAATCCGTTGACTCTCAAAATTTCAATAAATAATTAATTAACTTGTGCGAATAATCTAATAATCAATTAAAAGCTCCCGAATAGATTGTCAATCCTTTCACTCGATATGGTCATCGAATAGTCAACCAATTACTCGGATAAACGAATCAAAATCCAACAATAAATCGACAAAAAACTCATTCGGTAAATACATTTTTGAAATCATCGATTAATAAAGGCGAATTTGATGAAAAAATGTGAGAAATACGGTAGCGACTGAAATTATTGGAATTTGGGCTAAAAAATTCAACGGCGCGTTCATAACCGTCTGTCCCATCGGACAATGCAAAAAATGTATTTTTGGTCAATCCCCTAATTAACCTCGCAACGACATGTAAAAATTAATTTTATCCCCTCAATAACAAGTGTGACTTTGTTGAATGTCCTCAAAATGCACTCGACACTATTTCGGATTTTTGTTCCGTGAATCGAGGTGAAAAGAAACGAAGAAGAAAAAATCACTATCGCGTGTCCCTGTTTTCTCGTGACCGCACGTCCCTCGTTCGCTCTCATATGGCATTTTTACACATACAGATATATCCGACATAGTATACACGTGGAGGAAAAGAGAAAGAAGTAAGAAAAAGGGAGAGAGAATGCTGCGAGCATCCCCATATAGTGACATGGCCCGGTGCCGTGAAAAATGGCGTTGCCCGAAGCGGGGAGGAAAAAAATATCGTCCTAACTTCAGAGCACAACGACGACGAACAACGGAGTAAGAAAGAGGGAAAGACGATGAGAGAAAGAGAAATATTGCGTTTGGCGTTGAGGAAGAACGGTGAAAAAGGAAGTGGAGGGGGGGGGGGGGAGGAGGATAAGAACGAGAGCGAACGTGACAGAAACAGGGAGAAAAGAGTGACGACTATATACATCAATATGTATATATACACATATACTCATGCATGTAAAACAGACGAGTATTACTTCGAACGCGATGAACCGAGATCGAAAAAAGGGACGATGACGAACTAGACGAGGACGAAAACATACGTGGACTTGAAACTTATACTTCGAACCTTAAAAGCTCCCTCTTTACTTTTCTTTCCCTCTCTTTCTCTTTCGCTGGCTCTGTATTTTTCTTTTTCGAATTTTTCCTTCTGTTTTATTTTCCATTGAATTGCTTTCCTTGTTTTGCATAAATTTCAACTGCGATGCGATGCAAAAATAAAATAAACTCGAGTTTACATTTTTTTCCGACATCTTTGAATTCCAATGAAAAAATCGATTTTTCGTGGAACAGGAAAACAAATTTTTCCTAATAATTTTCGTCATAATGACGAAAATGATGATAATGAAAAATTAAATTATTATTGTTCATTAATTTGAAAATCGAGAGAAAAACACGAACGTGACAATGATTCAGGGATAAAATCTGAGGGAAAAAAAGGAAGAGAGATGTGTTGAGTGTGTGCAACAAACTTCGTTGGAGATGCGAGCTCCTCCACTTCAAATTCGGTCGTTCCACTCGGTTCGCGATGCTTGGTCGTTCGCCCCGCGGCTTGTGGGAAGCCGAGAGAACGAAAGAGAGAAAGAAAGAGGAGAAAAGATTATCGGCAGTCAGAGAGGAGACGAGATGGAAGGAGAAAGAGTGTGGAAGAGAGTGAGAGTTCGAGGGAGGAGATGAACGGAGGGAAGGACATGGTAAAGAGTAAAAAAAAGGGGACCCTGAGGATAGTGTTCCTCTTAGTATTGTGTCGGTGGTTTCGAATCTGAAACGAAAAAATCTAAACGACTCTGAACCCAAAATTGTACCAACGAATAAAGCCAAGCTTCCTGCGATTATTTTTTTTTTTTTAATGGGAACAAAAAAAACAACAAAACGAGATAATTTTTGTTTTTGCGAGAAGTGGTAAAGGATAAAAATATTTTGCTGTCTGATGAAAATGTATTCGGGAACAGGGATATTTCGTCCTTCCGAGTCTGTGAATATCGAAATTAGTTTACGTGAAAGAATAAATAAATATTCATTTGTTAGGGCCGAAAAAAGTGGCGAGTATAAATCCTTTGTATAGAGTTCCGAAGCGTGACCCGAATTACCCCGAGTGGTTCTCTCGTTAGCCCGTTGGCGCGATCGTATAAGAGAGCGCGCGTGCCCCCGCGAGGAGGATCTCCAGAGAAGTGGAGAAGGAGCGAGAAAGAGAGAGAAGAGAAAAAAGTAAGAAAAAAAGGTATAAATAAAGACCGCGAGAGAGGAGCCACAAGCAGGCATCAAGCAGTCGAAGTAGCGACAGGGGGGACGGACAAGCTGAGCGAAAAGTGCGGGGGTGGTGGGGGAGACACATCGGAGAGGCAAAATCCGGGGGTGAAAAGTGTATAGGAACACCAGCAGGCAAACTCGTCCCACTCTGTCTCTCTCCTCTCTCCTTTCTGACAGGAAGATAGGGAGAGAGAGAGAGAGAGAGATAAGTTTGAGCACTACTCGTGTCGTGGTGTGGTATACACACGAAGAGAAGAGTCGTAGCAAGACCGGTGTGGGGTCGCATCTTCTCCGGATCGTGCACTGGCTTCGGTCGTTTGCTGCTACTCGCGCGAACCACCCGAAGCAAGAGAATATATACAATATCCTCGAGCATATATTTGTATATATGGGCGTGCATAGAAGCCTTCGAATTTTGGAAGAGTCTAGGCAAATTGTAAGCTTCTGCGACATAAGAATACTCGAACGATCGTGCTACGAAATTAAAGTAATTAAAAAAACAAAAGAGAATCCGGAATATTATTTTCTTTTGAAAAATAATCGTCGATTCATATTTTTACTAGTCATATTAGTTTTAATCTGGTCGAAAAAAAACTGAAATAATTTGCAGCCATGCTCAATGATGTGATCAATGAGACAACAAAGTTTTAGGCAAATAGAAAAATGTGAGGAGTGTCGGGAATTGGTAGAATCACCCATGTAGATAAAGAAGGATGTTCCATCTTGCTTCTTCTCATATTCATTTCCCCTCCTCCTTTCTCTCTTTCTCTTTCCGTCTTGCTGTCAAGCACGTACGGTATCTTTCTCTTTCGGCCGGTGTGTGTTAACCAGGCGAGAGATCCACTGGTTTCGTACGGTGTGTCCTCACGGCGCGGCCGCGCGCAACTACCTACTACACTGTGTGTATAGCGTAGTGAAACGCCACGGCGGTGACGGTAGCGACGACGGCGGCGGCTCCGGCGGCGGCGACAGCGGAAAGACTCGCGGTAGTGGTCGGGCGCTGGGCCAGTAACCAGTCAGTCGCGCACGGTCCTTGGTGGCGTACGGAGCTCCTTTGGACACAGCGCTTATTCGACGACCCCTCTTGTTACGTCGTTACGGTACGTCGTACCCGAACCTACCCCTCTTTCGCCTCTTATTCTTGGCGGCCCTCGTCTCCTTCGTTTCTCCTCTGCCCCTCGCTCTCCTGTCGTTTTTGCCCGCTAACACACAACTGGACGAGTGAGCAAGAGAGTGAGTGAGTGAGCGAGCGAGAGAGAGACACTCAAGGAATATTGCTTGTTTACGTGTCGCGTCGCGTGAAGAAAAAAGAGAGGGGGGACACCCGCGCGCACGAGAGTTAATCCTCATTCGCTTCGCATTCGTGTGCAATCATTTATAATATATGTCAATGCGAAATACCTTTAAAAAAACAACAAAGTATATATCTTTTTGAAAATCGCATTCGACAGATGGGACATATCTGTTTTCGTCTGCGTTTTCGTGTTCGTGCAAATAACTAAGAGTGTTAGAATATTTATAAAGTGATACAAATCTCTTTGAAAAAAGAAAAGAAAAGAAAAACATAAACGATACACTGACGGACAGTGATTGAGCAAACAGAAAAAAAGCATTCTTTTGTGCCCGAATTCTGATGTGTCAATCGTGAAATTGTATCGACCGAAACTGTGTACAAAGAAGTTTACAAAACAACAACTAAATCAGAGAAAAGCGTTGATCAAGTGAGACACGCGTTAATATATATACAAACGCTTGAGAAGACTGGATAAATCTTTCACGTTTGCCCGGAAGAATCATCGATCGATCGGACAAACGGATAGCAATCGGCTTATATAGATCGTGGTGAGTTTTTTTCTGTACAAGTACAAATATATATAAATGAAAAAAAATGTTCAAATCGCTACACGGCCCATTGGACACCAGTGGAGTGGACATCGACGCCATTGACGTTGCTCTGTTCTCGATTACCTATAGTAGTTTAACAGTCCCGTTATACCCCTGCGTGATAACCACTACAAAGAGAGAAAGAGAGAAACAGACAGACCGAGAAGCAAAGAGAAATTCAGAGTCTTTTATTTTCTGCAATTCGATTTTTTAATCGTTGTAATTTATCAACGAGTCGACCGATTTTTATCTTCAATTGGAACGAACAAAAGAATTGAAATATTCGCAGAATTTGGTTAATCTCGGCCTCGCTCAACTAAATGTAAACAGTTGGAAAAAAAACGTGTTTTTATTCTTATTACGTATCAAATGGAACGACGATTTCGAGTCGAACAAAGAAGACCAAATGTTTTGGCATTGTCATACATTTGTATGCACGTTTACACATCGATATAGATATGAGTCATTTATATATTTTATTATATATATATTTCTATGTGACACAATTAAGAACTGAGACAGAGAAAAGAGAATCGAAACTGTTATGAAGCAGGACTATATAAAAATGAAATTATCGTGTAGGTAATCACAATTGGTAATTAGGTAAGAAAGCCAGACTTATTGCGATAGGTTTCTATTTCGTTTTCTTTTTGTTCGTAAAAGGCAAGAACGTAGATTTTTTGGGTTTTAATGAAAGATGATAAAAGCAAAGGAGGAGAAAATCACACGTCGTTGTTCTTGTTTCTCCACTGCAAAGTGTGGAAGGAACAGGGGGAAGTGATTTTTTGGTAACTCGAAGAGACGCAGGCCTTGCTGTGTTGTGTGTAAACCCCACCGTAAAGCAGCAACAGCAGAGGCTGCCCCCTTCCCCCAAGAGTTGGCCCTTCCCCTCCACTTTGGTCGCCTCTCTATCGGAGCGTCGTGCGGCGTTTCGACTCCCGAGGTAATGTAATTTCCGTGACGCTTGGGCGTTATATGGAGAGTTGAGCAACCTCGACGTTTACCACCCGCTCTCTTTCTCTCTTGCGCGCTCTCTCTCTCTCTCTCTCTCTTTTTCAATCTTTCTCTCTCTTCCATCTGTTAACCAACTCTTCGCTCCCCCTCCTTCCTTATATCCCTTTCCATTTTTTTTTCTTTCTTTTCCCCTCTCGGCCCCTTTTTGTTCCCACTTTATCCCCACCTGCGATCTCCCTGTGCACTCAGAAAAAAAAAGCTTTTGTCGTTCTTAAATATTGGTTCCGGTGTTTATGGATATATCAACTTATACAGATATACTTATACAGACATATATGTATGAGTGTTTTTAAATATTTTTATTCGAATCGATCGATCTGAAGTTTCATTCTTCTCTGTAATTCATTCTTTGAGTTGAATCGTTCTGCATTTCTGTCGAAATTTAATCAAATTATCCATGAGCCTTCGATTCATATTTTCGATCTAAAATCCGTTTTTTTTTTCCTTCGGGAATACTCGTTTTGCATTCATTTGTATTTCGATGCTCAGTTCATTTTCTCACTTTTTATAGCGTCGAAATTTTTTTTTCCTCCTGTGTAAAACGCAATGTCATTTGTTTGTGATTAATTAATTGATTTTCTTTTTCATCGCAAACAACGCTGCATTTTTTTAAATAAAAATAACCTTACAACAATGTTTCATTGAAACTCGCGAATATTTGTTCAGTTCCAAGTGAAACAATTGTGAGCAGAAAAAAACAAAGCAAACAACAATAGTGAAATTTTTTTCTTTCTGTTCATATTTAAATACGCTGTTTGCTGTCAAGTGTTTTGAACGCAAGAATTATTCGATAAGCACTGTTTTGGTGTGTGCGTGACACGAGCCTTCCGTTTGTGCGTTCTTTCAATATGGCTTGAAATTACGGAATCGGGCGAGGGCAGAGGAGGGGTGGGGGGGGGAGCGTCTGGCGGCGTTGAGACGCAATCCAAACAGTCTCGACAATTCGTACGTGCCGAAAATCACGAAATTCGTTTTAAATACAAATCAATAAAAGAGAGAAAAGAAAAGAAAATTAAATATGAAATGAAACTCATCGACAAAAATACTATTCACGTAATTTTTTTAAATCCTTCGCACGCTCGAACGTGGTATTCGTATTTTTGTGACGTCAGACGTCACGTCCGATTGAGCAATCCCGTGTTGTCGTCACTCGTGTGTAGTGTATAGCAATCCTCATCCCTCCTCCTCCTCCTCCTCCTCCCCCCTTCCCCCACCGCGGCTTCCCTTCTTCCTCTTCTCGTTCCTTCAACAAACTACTCGATATATTACTTTAGCGTACGTATCGCGATTAGGTGTACGCCATTTTTTCCCCTCTCGATCTCCCGGACACTCGTAAACTACTCATATATCACAAGTGTCTATTAAGTAGATATACGTACACTCGATGTGTCTATAGATATATTATGGAAGCCGAAGTATCTCTCAATTCTTGCCATACTTATTTCTCGAGGACGTTGAAGAAAATTATCGGATTATCGAGCTACGCAAAGCAAAGAGTCTCGCCGTAGAGAGAAAAAAAAATAGCTCTCGATGACGCCTGCGAAAAATGACGCGTCTCATTTATTTGATTTCGTTTTTTTTTTTTTCACCGCGCTTTTTTTTCTCCCCTTCAAACCTGATGGTTCTCTCGGTACTCGGGGAAATCCCCGCGGTACTTGAAACTCGATACGATTACGGAACATCGAGTGACGTCACGAGTGCTCGTTTTTGGCCAATTAATTATTTCATTTATCACACATTTCTTGATTTTTTTCATCGTTTTCGCTTGGACTCGTTTTTTTTAGGGTTTTTCGAATATAAACGTTTGGAGGGGCAGGTCGCGAATATATATTAAAAGAAAAAAAAAGGATTGATGCATTGGCGCGCGTCAGATTGGTGTAGAAATAGTACAGACCATCGGCCCCCGCCTTCCTCTACTCCTCCTTTCCGCACCTCTCCCCTCTTTGGCCTCATCCCTCGCTAGAAGGAGATTGAGAGGTTCGTGGCAATTGTACAGAGATATAGAGAGACCAGACCTACTTCTTTCGCGTGTATAACCTCGCGAGGAATCGACTCGTCGCACGAGCGGGAACACGTCCGTCTTTTTTTTCCCTCTCTCACTCTTTGCGCCTCCTCCTTTCATCCTTTGCGTCTCCCACTCTCTCGCCCGTTCTTTCTCTCTCTCTCTCTCGGACCCACAGCTAAGGAGACCTCGGCAATTACGTTGCGACACATCTCTCGCGTAGTTTCCTAATCTTTCGACGCTGCGATACTCATTATATTAACCGTTACGGTCTTAAATGTAGGCTATGCTCGGTTTCGCCTGCAATACGTACCCGTGTTTATTTTTCGCTTATTTATTTCGTTTTTTTTTTGCAAACGAACAAATAAATACTCCAGGATTCCGTGGCTTGACTCCTTCCGAGCTCACGAAATAGCATTTTTCATTCGTAGTTTTTTATCCTCTTGGAATATTTTTATGATTTTACTTGAAAATCAAATTATTATTGAATTTTTATATTTTTTTTTTTTTACGATTTTCGAAAATCTGTTCCTCTTGCCGTTCTCTCGGCGTTTCTTCTCCTTGATATCGTTGGGGGGACAGAGAATATGCGAGAGAGGTGTCAGACAGGAGAACGTCGCGGTCGCGGACGTGAAAGTAAAGAAAGTGGGCCGTGATCCCTCCCGCGGTGTTGTCGCTAAGGTAGACACTTTTCAAGCTGAATTCTATATCACTATCGTACATGCTTTGCCATTCTCACGAGCCCCTTTCCCTCGTACACACTTGTAAACTCCTCTCCACATTTCACACGTACTATTAATTCCGCTTTTTATCATTATTATGAAAGATAACAATGCAATAAGTAGCAACGATGATTTTACATTCTAATACCTTTTGTTCTCCAAGAATTTCCGGTTAGAATGGATCGTTCGATTTTTTCTTGCTCTTTTTCTTACCGACGCAAGGGAGACAGAAATCACTTCTTCTCCGCGAAGGAAAAATATTCTCGGAGCCTTCTCCGATCGATGATACTTCACTGTTCCCCTTTTTACGATCTCTAAATACGAGCAGCACGGATTTACTATCATTCATTATACCGCACTCTACAGTTTTATTTTTTTATCGCGCATATTTATTACAAAGTCATGAATACAGACATACGTTATTAATATTTATTCAGTATATGTGTAAATAGCTTCAAAGACCCGCGTCAAGCTGTTATTTGGAGCGAAATACACCGCAGCAGCCTTTGTGTTACACGATTTTGTTTTTTTTTTCTCTTCTTTTTGTTTCTTCAATAATTCTCGTTCGTTTAGTTGCTGATTTTTCTGATCTCGTGAAACTGGCGCCTAATCCTCCGGTCGCTTAAGGCAACGTTTTCCTATTTATTTTGCCCGCAGTCACGAATTTTGTAGACACTAAAAACATGCTGGGATTTTATTGCCGATCGCAAATCTCGCGAGTTTATTATCGTTCCGGAATCTTTGAAATCGGATTTATCAAAAAGTTTGAGAATTTCTATGCCACTCGGAAAGTTATAATTTTTCAGCCATTAAAAAGTTTCGCAAAGTTGGGGCCACGGCTAACGGAAAAATATCGAAATGTTATTGCCACTTGGGAATTTCGTGAGGTCGCTGTCATCCAACGAACTCCCAACTTTGAAATAGTCGATTGTATAATTTCGTTTTAATAAACAAATGTAAATAATTTTGTACTATGATGATTTTCAATGTTTATTGTTTTTGCGAGGATACGCGGAATATTGTTGAATCTTAGTGACGCAGGAAAATCGTAGGATCGAGGAGTCACCGAGAGCGAAGTATTATCATGGGAGATAAGAGAGGGAAAGAGATGGGGAAACTATTCGTGTTCTTCTATATAAAGTACATATACGGCGAGGCCGAAGCATAGGTGGAATCAAAGGATTTCAATTTCGCGAGGCTTCGGCGAGGCTCTAATGGCTGGCTTGGCTAGCAGACTCCGTACTCTGTGTCCTTCTCTCCTCTTGCCCCTTTCTCCTCTGCCCCCCCTTTTGCTCCCTGTACTTTCGTCTCTCTGTACTCGACAGTCGGAGAACGGGAGATGAGGAGAGAAAGAGAATGAGGGAGAACGAGATGCACCGCGCCGGAACTTCCTAGTGCAAAGTTATTCGGCCGTGCTCGCTCTCAACGTTATACATTCGTATGGGTATGTGTGTGTGTGCGTCTGTGTACCAGAGAGTCTTTGTATATATATATGTGTACATGATACTTTACTGTATGTACCTGGAACGGAGCACTGGCCTGCGAATCACCGGGGCCCTTGCCTCGGGATCTCGTCTTTTTTGCTTGTATCTTTTTTTTCAACGTTTTTGCTTCTCTCTCACTCTCTCTCTCTTGATTTTCTCGTCCACACACCAACGAGAGCCGGTCATTTGTAGAAAAATCTATACACATCGAAAACTTCCGCAGCTATTCGTTTTCTTCGGCACATTTTTTTTTAACGATTCGTCATTTTTTTCTCGTTGCTTCTCAGCAATTCGATCTTTCGATGATTTCGACGAAAACTACGAAAGTTTATACGTTTCTTGCGTATCGAGTAGCGGGAGTGCAACACATTTTGCTGATTATTCATTTTTTATTAATTTTCATTCAAATTCAGAATTCGACAAGCGAGTCAACGATTTTCAGCCACATTCCAATGGAGCCAACGACGAAATTATTTTTAAAAAATGTAAAATTGTTGAAAAGCGAATGTTGAAAGATTTTCTTATCTGAAATTGAACGCTTTCCATGTGTGTTTGTGCTTTTTCTTTTTTATGCGGTTTTCAAGTCGCGATTCTTTGATGCTTGGCTCCAACGGCCAGGAGAAAGGTTAACACCAGCGCGCTGCACTGAGCACGGAAACGCGGCTCTCTTGTTTGAACCGCTCTCTCTCTCTCTCTCTCTCTCTCCCTCTCTCTCTCGTTCTCTCCTTAACTATAGCTCGTCTTATATTATGTGAAGTATGGTGCATGAAGCCACTAGTGCTTCATAGTAGTCTGACTGCTTTGCGCAGTTCAGTATCGCGCATTTATATATCCATGTACATGTATAATCGTTTCTGCAGTGTATCCTGGGTCTAGAATTTCTCGAACGGTACTTGGATGCCATAGACGTGGCTTTATACGTGTATATAAATTTATATAAAGTAGTTAACATGGTACAATGATACACCTGAGATATTTCTCGTTCCCTGCGTTCGCCCAGCCAGAGACGTACGTGAATCTTCGCTCTCGTACCAACTGCTATCACGTCCACTCGTTATTTCTCATCGATATATTTGTATATCGCACATTCGTATGCATGCAACCCTTCCGCACGAATAAATGCATCGTATTGAAGTTCGGATCGTTGAAAAGCATCCAAAAATTATTCGTTTACTCCATCCTTCAATTTTTCAATTTTTCTCGATCTTTTTCGTCGATACAGTGTCGAGGTTTCGATGCAAAAATCGTTTTATCATTCTAACTACGATACGAACTTCTACGACGTGCACACATGACATCGCTATACATTTCGGTTTATATGCCGATGGGAGGGCAGGAGAGAATCGTAAATTTAGCTCACTGATCTCATTCTACGATGAATCCGTTCATTAAAATAACTCGAGTACTTCGTAAACGCCAATGACGAGAATATAACACCGTGTAACCGATGAACCTAGGGGACTCTGTTCTACTTTCCTGTCGTCATCGTCTTTTTGTCTCGATCGTTCCTGCTTCCACGAGGACAGAGCGTTCTGAGGGAAAAGAGTGTTGATTTTCTGGATAAAAATGAGACAAGAAATTTTGGTGAATTATCCAATTACCCGCGAGGTTTACGTGTTTTCTCTTATTTTGCGGAGCCCACTTTTGGTCACTTCGGTGCTTTTCGTTGCACGAATTAACAATTAGAAAAAAATACTGACGCTAGCTCGTGCAGCTTCCCTTTCGCGAGTATAAGGTTAACGACGAGCGAAGCGAGGAGAGCGAAAAAGAAAGAAAGGGAAAAAAGGAAACAACAACAACGTAGGTGGAATAAGTGAAGAGGGGCTTTCGCAAAGAGCGATATGTACCGCGAAGCGGTGCAAGAAAGATCAAAGGATTTTTGCTCAGAGAGATAAAGAGTGAAATAGAAATACGACAAAAAGGCGGGAGAAAGAGATGGAGAAAGAGAGAGAGAGAGAGGGAGAACTTTGTGCTCGTGTTTCTTTCTCGCCTGTGAGCTTGGAAACAAACGCTTTGGAGAAGCTTCCATCTCATCCCTTCACAGTTTTTTCTTCTTTACATTCTTCTTCTCTCTTCTGCTTGGATCCGTCTCTACCGCACGATTTTACCGCTTCTGCGGGGCTTCGTAACGATCTGTAAAGGACTAGCACGAATAAATTTGCTACTCGCTCCGTCCACCGAACCAAAACCGAGCTATACATTCGTCGCTCACGTTCATCACTTCTACATTAATTTTTATCCGCATTTCTAAACTTTACAACTTACTTTCCGAAAGATTTAACTTCACTGTAAACCATTAAGTATCGAGTATCTCAGTAACGTCGAAGTTTTCATCAAAATTGGTGCGATGAATGAAGAAAAATAATAATAATGAGTTTCGTCGATGCTCATTTCGATTCAGTGCGTTCCAATGGAAAGCCACCGCGGGACCAATACTCCGTAGGGAGCAAGCCTCGTAGGCGTGTGGGGGTAGAAAATAACAAAGGAGGGGGAAAAGCGAGGGCGTGTGGACAGGTGACGCGTGCACGGGCTACAGCAAAGGACAAAGGCACGTGCATATGTGTTCTTATTATACGAGAGTGAGAGGTGTGACGTACGAGATACGTATATCTCGAACTTGTCTCGCGGATATTGGCGCGCGGGAATCGTAATCGACCCACGCCTGTGTTACGAGCATTTCTCTCTCTCTCTCTCTCTCTCTCCCTCTCCCTTACCCTCTTCGATCGGCGGGAAGCAAACTACTCCTTGATTGGTTATCGTTACTGGCCAGAATTTCAATGTCACCGGTGGATGTGAGATTGAAACGATATGAACCGGTGTAATAATTACAATTACTATCGTAATCCTTATCATCCTACTTCCGATAATAATCGGAAGTGAAGTTTTTCGAAACTCGATCAAAATTTGACGATTTTTTTCGAAAGTAGAGGAAACGTAATTACAAGAAGAAGAAACATTTTTACATGGTTGATTAAGAACGTTGTATGCAAAATTTTCTATCGATTAAATTCTTTTAAATTTCCACCACACCAAGAATAGTGACATCTAATAGCTCGTGCAATTTTAAGAGGTTTCACCATGTAGAAATCGAGATATTTATTTATGAAAATCACTATTTTCAGTAGTTTCTCATAAGAGCGTGTGTTAAAAGTTGCAATTTTCAACATTAAATATTTCGATTTTTAAATGGTGAAGCCTCTTAAAACTTTGCATACACTTTTATGTAACATCGAAGAAGCTTTATTTAGTTTTTCAAATAAATCGGTCCTCAATTTTTTTCGAAATTTTGTTTATTATATAACAAATACGATTTACCTCGGACAATCTTGGGTTTAAAGTATTTTGTCGTTTAGTCAATTTGTAACAACTTTTTTTAATGAACTTAGACTCGCAAACCATTTTGTATATGTAAGAAAAACTGAAAACAAAAATTTAGATTTGACCGTCGCCATATACAACGTCCTTAAGTATCGAGGTCAATGCAATGGAGCTAAGGAATAAAACGGCGATGATAATTCCCACTTGGAATATATTCAATCGGAAAATTGACTCGATTCTTATCTCTCGGTAAAGTCCATCAGACAGTTTCCCATATATATATATACGTGTACGTTTCTTTTGTATGCGATGAAGGAATGTCTGACAGAAAGTCAGAGCAAGGGCTTATCACTCTAGACAATCGTTATCATCGCCGCGCTGGTGCGAGGAGATCAAGGGAGAGGGACACGAAATAGTAAAGGAGTAGGAGGATCGAAGGAGGCGCGCGCGCTTCTACTCGAATTCGCGCGTGCGCGACTTAAATTAACGGCTCTCGTCTACACGCTACACACATGCGTTCATACGTCTTTGTGCCTCTATCTATGTATGCGATATTCTCTCGTGATATTACGTGCAACATACGAGAATTCCTTTTTCACTCTTTCCCTCACTTTTTCGTTACTCACACGTTCATATCTATATAGACGCGTTTGTGTTCACGTGTGTGGTTATGTATCGTACAGTTTGCACTACCAGCCATTATATACCGTATAATACTACGGTATCCGCTCTCCTGGACTTTCCCGCGTGAGAAAGAAATGCAAAGCCAGCCCCGAAGAGACGCGGGCACACACACCGCGCGCTCGGTGCATTCGGGTTAATGCACTGCCGCCGAAGATCAACTGGACCTCGACCTCCGAGTATCAATCACACGGTTCTTTTTTTTGTTTTACTTTTTCAACCAATTTTTCAGTTTTTTATTTTGAAACAGTCGGAAAATCGAGATTTCGATAAATTAATTAGTTAATTAATTAATCTTGATTATATGTCCCTTTCTTCGAAGCCACGTTTTTGGTTTTAGTTTTGCTACAATTTTTTCGATAAATTTTGAGACACCGCGTAGATGAAAAAATATACGTATGAACGAATTTGAAACTGGAGATGGAAGGACAGTGAGAAATCGTCAGAGGGGGCAGCTCGCAGGGGAAATGAAGAAGCCGAAGTAGATATGTGTCGGGGAGAGAAAGAACGGCGCCCCGACCAGGACTCAACCAAGTGGGGATAACATCTGCTCTTAGCGTGATTGCCGTGTATTGATGTGGCTTTATGGCTCGCGCCGGCCACGCCAGCAAAGTATAGAGATGCTCTCTTTCTTTCTTTTTGCCTCTGTGTTCGTTTTTTTTGTTGTTGTTATTCTTATCAATTTTTTCAGGAAATTTTGCGACTTTTCATCAATTGGAATTCGATCTTTTTGACGAAAATTCTTCGTAATTGCAAATCGCGCATTGCAATTACAGAAAACATGAATTATTTAGCCTCAATGACACGAATTGTTATGCAAATTCGAGCAAAGTTCGGAAAGATCGAATTTTCCGGTATTCGAAAATTCCTTTGAAGATAGAAATTTGAAAATAATGTTCGTGCATTAGATGCAAATAAAAATATTATGAATGCAAGAAAGAAAATTAGACAACGGTTGACGTGGAAACGATTGTTTTTTGGAAACTTTAAAAAATGACAATTAGACGTTGAGTGATCGAGATTTTTGGCCTTCGAGGCTAAAAATACATTGAAATCGGAGAAGAAACTTTTCTGGATACATGTTGAGAGCGAAGAACGAAGGCATCTTCGAAGTGACGATCCGAGCAACTTTTTTTTTTGGAGATGCTTACGTTTGAAAAAAAATGTCGTCAATTCTATATTTATCTCAGCATTGATATTGCGTTTTGCCATTATCGTGAATCCGTTCTTTCCGAGCAAGTAAGAGAAAAAAGGCCAGACTCATTTTGAGGCGAATTGTTGGCTCGCCACATTGAATACGTGTGCGTATACCGAACAAACAAGTCTGTGGCGAGGGCGTACGAAGTTTAATCGTAAAACGCAACAAAAAAACATGTTTTCCGATATTTCAAGGTCTGGAGACTCCACAGTTGTTTCATCAAAACAATAATAAATAATAATGACAATATTAATGAACGTGTCCATTGAAACACCTCTTCAATTGCGTATTGGACTAATTAAAACAGGAATAATTCGCCAGTTTTAAAGATCAATTGTGCCACGCCGAACGGTCCTTACCTGCCTCAATTTTTTTCGTCTCGTCTGTGCGACGTTTTTTCTCGTTGTCTCTTTCTCTGCTTCTCTCTCTCTCTTTCTCTTTCAAAGCGCGGCTCTTCCTCCTTCCCCACTCGCAGAGCTCTGGGTTCGCTTTCCGCGAATCTCGTTCGCGATTCCCCGAAATTCTCCGCGCGCTTTTGTTCCATCTCTATAGATATTCATAACCTTTATTGGTCGAGTCTCTCTCTTTTTTTTTCTTTTGATCCACAGTTCGTATCGGACGCTGAAATGTGAAATATTCTTGGATAAGTTGCGCCAGTTTTTTTCGGACGGCTGTACCAGTTCGAACCTTGACCCCTTGTCCCAACTTTTTCACTCCGCGCTCCTTCTTGCCAAGCTTCATAATTAATCTTCGAGGACGTCACCTCCATGACGTTTGATACACTGCGTGTGTAAACAAGACACTCTCGCGATATCCAAACAATTATGAGCGTTGCAAAAAAAAGACGATTCACCTCAGTTTTTTTTTTTTTAAATCTCTCATGGAATCCGCGGTATTTCTAAATAATGGTAACAAAGCTTAGGAGCCTGTGGTAAAAGGCGAGCGGAGAAAGTGAGTGTTCAGCCATCAGCTCGCTTGCCTTAGAGTGAACGAGGAAAAAAAAATGATTGCTCTACGTTGGGTTTCCTTTTTATCCCTTTCCATCGTTTTTAAACCTTCCAGAAAATTTCGTTTTTCTCATAGTTCCTAATTTTGCTTCTCAGACGAGAATAATGACGAAATGAAAAGTAGTCGAAAATGAGAGACATTTAAATTCGCGTAATAAAAAAAGTTTTCCCGAGTTGTTGAGTAGAGGAGGAAAATGAAAGGTTTGGGGGAGTGAGAGAACGGTTTCAGGGGTTAATATTCTCGCTGCGAAGCAAAGCGGAGAGGAGAGCTGCTTTTTTTCGTATTTTTTTGTTTATTTTTTTTTTTTCTCGTTCGTTCGCTATACACACGGTCCAAACGGATCGTTGCGGTAGATGTATATTATGCATGGGAACGAATAAGAGAGAGAAAGAGGGAGACACACTGCCAGAGGGAGAGTAGAGAAGAGGAAAAAGGAAGTGGGAGGAGGAACGTTGCTGGCAAGTTACTCGGTGATTCTCTCTCCCTCTCTCTCTCTCTCTCATTATTTTTTTCTTTTTCTCTCGGTTTCGGGCGACGTAACTCTGTCTCGTTCCTCGCAAGCACGAGCGCTTGCGCCCGATGCACTTCTCCTCGTCTTCGTCCCCCAAGGGTCGCACCTGCGTATACCCGAAAGAGCCGCTGCTGCAGTCTATGCACTCTCGATCCGATCGCTGACCGTTTCCGACCTGACGACTCGATAAACACACACTACATGACCGAACAAACTGACGCCGCTCTCTTCAAACGTAATACACACACAAACACACATACATCTGTAAAGATTATACACAATACTTCGCGCATATTTGCTAGACATTTCGTATTCTCACTAATTATTACGTAAATCGATAAGTGGACGTTTTGTTGAATAACAAAAAATTAAATAAAACTGAAAGGCAGACAACAATGTAGAAATATGAAAATCAAATGTATGTAATTTCTTTTTATTTTATTATTCTTTCAAATGCACGAAACTTTAAACGTTTTATAGTCATTAATAAATTGTTTAATAAACTAAATAATAAATAGTTCCGTATAATAGGTGAAGGAAAATGAATTGAGTCAATTTCGTTTACCCACCCGCGATATCAGGCGCGAATGATAAGAAAATCGCGGACAAATGCTTCTCTACGTGTTTCCCCTCTGCATCGCGCGATTTTATATAATCTCTCGTGAATGCTCTTTAAAAGTGGGTCACGTGACCTCCCGGAGCGAACCAACTCGCGCTCATATACACACTCACCTGCCATTTATTATTGCAAAAAGGTGTCGAAAATAATTTCTAATTCGCCCAGCAGGCAAATTATCGTCATCACAACGTCGATGCTTACAACGCTTTTGGAAAATTGTTAATTATACCGGACCCAATCAACTTACAACAATGCACACTGAATAATTTCTTGTTTTCTGTTTCCTTTTTCTCACCATGTACTTTGTGCGCTCGTGTTTGTACACTTTGATAGAGCGAACGATCGTTGCGGTTGTCCCGCTGTTGCGAAGCCTATGATGCGAGAGAAAGTCGCGCGAATGGTCACGGCCTATTTAACGAGGGCCAAGCGCACACCGTGCTAAGCAATATCGCGAGCACACTCTTGCCAGTCACACAACGCAACACTCATTCGTCACACGCTCCCAAATAGTACTGCTTTTCATTTATGGATAAAGACCTTCTTTCCGGGTAGAGACAAAAAAGTTATGTGGCATTCTTGGCCGATTGCGTAAACGGTAAATATGTTTTTTTTTTTTTCTTATTTCGTTTAGTTTCTGTGGATTTTCAGGATTTTATATTATTCAGTGCCCTACATTTTGGAATTTGTCGTGCTTGGGAGCTTTGAACTTGTTTCAATTCTTACGCTCCTCAGCAGGCTCCTTTCATGATCGTTGTCTCGTTGTGTTAAATTTTCCGGAAATGATGAAGAAACAAAAAAAAAGGTTTGAAACGATTGTACGGAAGTGATGCCTCGAAACGGATGCAAAAATCATAACGGGCTCCCCGTTGTACGGTATCGCGTCCCACATGAAATCAAGTCCCTCCAACCGTGTCTTCCCCCTTCCATCGTCAATTCGCAGCGGTGTATCGCGCGGTATGAACGCTTAATCTGGAAACATAGAGAGAGGACAGAGGGAGGGAAGAGAAAAAAGAGGCTTTCCATCTTAAGATAAAAGTGTTTATTTTTTTCAGGGTTCTACATTTTCTTACAGATCTATTTTTGTAAGTGATTTGAGCTTTCGAGATAATCGAGTCACACGTCGTCAAGGTTCCGAGAACTTTTAAGTAGCTGCCTCAAAATACACGGTCAATTTTTTTTTGCTCGCATCGCTCGTGGACTAAAAGTGCAACAGGCGCGACAAGTCGAAGCTCGACAATGTCGTCGTTTAGTGGGGGAAAAAACAATTGATAAGAAATTGGAAAAAAAAATATTACGACCGACACTTGGCGGTCACGAATATTCGTAAGAGCTTTTGCCACCGTGTGAGTGTCTGCGTCGTGTGTGTTTTATTTTCATCCGTGGAAGGCAAACCAAACATGGAAAATATTCCACTGTCAATGAATTATTATTAACGGAGATATTTGTTTGAACTTCGAAACATAATTTCCGCGTATCCTCACAATTCACGATAATCGCTCATCATTATCGAGGCCTCGTATAAAAACGTTACTATACCTCGGCGGGTTTTCTCTTGTCTATTCGCGCTGTCGCGTATGGTCAGCACATTTTGCATGACGTAACATAATGGTAAATATTATCTGGTAGCGCGAACTATTATTTTTCGTCATCGTTAATGTACACAACAATCTTGAAACGTATAACTTTTTTTTTGCTTCGTGAATTTACACTTTTAAAAAAGTTATAAAACATAAAAATGATACAATTAATTTTAATCTTTTTTTAATAAGATATTCTAATGGTTTTTGTTGCATTTTTAAAAAGTAATAAAAGACGATGAATCTCTGAATCGTTCATCATATATATATACGGCACAGAGGATATATGGGCATACACAGGAAAATGTATTTCGAGATCATTCCAAAGGCAAAGTGAGTTTAAAAGCGAGCGGACACGCGTATCCAAATTTATTTATAAACGCGGACGGGTACACGTTTAAGCATTCGGTAATTTTCTTGAGCTCTCCCGCAACCCCCTTCCTCCTTCTCCACACCATTTTTCCCCTCCTTATTCGTTCGCCCGAGAACGTTCGCGCATTCCATCCAAGGCCCTTTGCGAGCACCGACATAGCGAGAGAAAAAGAGAGAGACAGAGCCAGAGAGAAAAATACTCCAGAGTGAACGGCCACACTCGCTACTCTATCCTTTCGACGAGAAGCCACTTTCTATTTCGATTGGGGCAACATGGCCGCCAATATCCCTCCTCCCCCTTCTCGCCCCTTCGCCACTCGTTCCGTTCCAAGAGATTCTCTGCCTTCGCACTCTCAACCTCAGCCGCATACTAATTATAAAATCATTTCTTCCGTTTTACACTAATCCCTCCAAGTCGAAATAATTGACCCCGATTATATACTCCATCAATTTCATTCTCGATTTATTCTAATTACACTTTTCCCTTCAAAATGGAAAGTTTCTACGATTTCCAGATGTCAACTGAACCTAAAAATTGCCTTTTTATTCACTTTTTTTCTTAAGCCATCAGTGTAAATGGACTTTTCTGGTACATCCTGAATTTCAGACTCGATTTGCACGCTTCTTCTGCTCGCTATCGGCTTTCAAAATTCGAACAATTATTCCTCGTTTTTCTAGTAATTTACATGTTTTTTTTTCAACCTGCGACAGTAAATTATTCCGTTCTTGAGAATAAGATGAAATTTTCTCAAGAGACCGGAATTTCTTTTGGGCGAGCGATCAATAGTATTTGAACAATTGGGTTTTTTCCTCGAGTTTCCTGTTAAATACGAGATATCTGATTTTTTATCCTCGAGGAACAATAAATTACTCATAAATCTTGATACCCGTTATCGCGCAAATTGATTGCACTATACTACGCAATTTTATTTGTCAGGAAATTTCAATAATTCCCAACGATTTTTAAATCCAGGATTCGTGTCTTTTCATTTGAAACAATTTTTCGATCGTCGACCTCCGGAATAATAAAAGATCTTAAGTCCATCTTCCAGTTAATTATACATCGGTCGAAGTCCGAGTAAGTTGTAATGATCTTCAGCTAATTGAGGTCATCGAGTTTTCTCATTTCGTCGTACCGTTCGATCAGCAAGACGCCAATTTTTGTTGCTTGCAATTTTGTTGCTCGCAATTGCAATGGCGACAAGAAATTCATTTTATTTTTTCTCATCCAAATCATTTTTTATCCACGGAATTCAGGAGTACGAAGAAACTCGAACGTGTCAAGAATTCTCGCGGATTGAGTTAGATAATCTCTTCTGTGAACAACTTACCTTTTTTCTTCTAAATCGGTTTTTTTTTTCTTCATTTTGCCTCATTTCCCTCCCTTCACCCGGAGAAAGTTCGTCTAGGATCGCTTCGAGCATAAAGTCACGTCTTGGCTCACGCGTTTTACTTTATTTTCCTTCGAAATGTCTCAATTTCACGATTTTTAACGCATGGGAATCGAAATTAATTGACAATCAATCTCATTGTACGTAAGAGTCGAAAAAAACTCTTTGAATTGGATTATTATTTTTATTGAAATGCTGAAACAACAATTAGTGAAAATGGAGATCGATCTCGTATCATTTTATCGATGCTTCTGTTTTTTCCTCCTTCTCGATTTTTTTTCTCTATCTGTTGTGATTCTATTTGTTACTTGCCAGTTACAACAAAACTAAATTGTCTGAGTCACGAAATAAACGCTCAAAAGTCGCGCCTTATCGTCAGAAACTACATTTATATTTGTATATATACACATACACAGATTTTAATGCGTCATCAACTTCTCGTACTCACAGCTCCATAATAGATTCTGTTTCATTCCGCTCGTCGAGGAGAAACACTTTTCCATAGAAATTCGTAACAGAACTTATCGCTGCGTAGTTTTCTCGAAATTAACTCGAAAATGATTTAATTGTTTATCTCATTTTTCGCCATCCATTGGGATTCTGTTAAATCTCCATTTAATTCCGTGTTCATGGCAGAATGTGGTTTTTGTTTCGTCGTTTCAAAAATGTGGAAAATAGTAAAAATTTTGTTCATGTATTTATACGTTTGTGCGAATGGGTTCGCACATGTGTCTCTTTTTTTCTCATTTAGTTGACACTTCCGTCGCGTGCCCGCGTTTTGCCCAGATGTGTTCGTGGTCCGATCCCCTCGCGTTGATTTACCGTGACCCACGCAATTGTATATTCGCGAGCCTCATCCTCTGCTCGTAAATCCCTCCGATAATCTCCAGTTACAGCATATATCAATATGTAGTTTGGGCTTTTTATATATTTTATTGAAATCGAATGGCGAATGTGATTGCCCCTTAATGTAGCGCGTGGTGCTTAAAATAAACATTTTTATTAAACCTTTACTTATAAACTCTTCATTCTCTCTCTTTCTTTCTCTATGAGTCTGCCTAGTTGAGAGCAGGTATAATTAATTAGTAGGAATTCTTTTACTCCCTTTCGGTGTCCCAAATATTTTTTCCCGAAACATAAAAACGAAAATTTTTCTTCTTCACGTTGCGACTTGATTAATTAGTCGATTCTTGGATCGATGGTTCATTTCGTTTTTTATTATTTTTACGAAAGTCACTCGGAGGTGAATCTTCGAAATTTTTTACTCAAAGTAGAATATTTTCTTCTTTTTCCGTACTTCCTTGGGCTTGTTGGATTGAACGCGGTCGGAAAGTCTGCTATGTGGGTCACTCAACGAGGAGTTAGTGTACGAGGGGGAAAAAGTAGAGGGAGAAAAGCTGAGAGAGTCCTACGCCCAGAGAGTGATCGGTGAGCTCGAGAGCTTCGAGACACATGGTCACATCGAACTATTCTTCTCTCTTTCTTCTCTCCCCCCCCCCCTCCCCTTCCTTTCTTTCGTGTACATAAATGTATATAATACATTTACTCACGGTATGAAACGTGCCCACGTACCGCTAGCCGGGAGGGACGAAAAGAGGAGAGTAAGAAGTAAAACAAAAAAAAAACATAACAACGCACGAAGACGAGCTACAGTGGCATTGCGTTACTATCGTTTTATACCGTTACTCGAAAAATGTCGAGCCTTCGAGTTCAACTCACGAGCTCATGCACATATTCCACGAGAATTCTCACAATTCTCGACGATTTTTTACAACTCATTTTTAAATAAATATAGAAAAATTGATCGTACGACAATATATCGATAATTAATTGTCTTTCTCCTTGTTTTTTAGATTTATTCAATTCTATAAATTAACAAGGTTTTTAACAATTTTATGGAACACGGAGTCATAATTATGATCGAACATTGACAATAGAAAATTAAATCTAAATATACGATGACATTTTTGATTGCAGATATTAAGATGAGATTGGAGGAAGATCTGGTGATTCGAAGGAGTCGACCAACCATGATATCTGCCAAGTACCGTGCACGTGAGGAACGCAGGCGTTTGTTGAAAATATCGGCTGGCAAATTGCGACGTATTGAAGATCCCGAGGCGAGCCTATGTCGTTCGGTACTAATTAATAATGCCGTCAGACGCCTCCAGCGTGAGAACAGAGACGAAAAGACACGGAATTACGGATTACCCATCGTCAGTTATCTCGATGATTCCTCCAAGGAAAATAACCTCAATGGAAACCACATGGACACCGACAATTCCTCCAAAAAAAGGTGAGAATTGAAAACACTGCAAATTTTTAAGCTTTTCATAAAATATTTCAAAATATTCCGATTTTTTTAACGTGTAGCGACAATTTTCGGCAAATTAGCTTGAAATTTTTCTTTGGAAACTTTGAAGGAAACAATAAATGTGTTATGACTTATTTTTCATTCATAAAATTGCAGATTGGGCGAAGAGATGAGAAGCAACGAGAGCCTAAGTCCGAAGCGGCAAAGGCACGACGATTTGGATCTCCAGGACGATGTATTCAGTGAATTTTACATATTGCCACCGACCCCCCGTTTATTGTCGCACATCGACGACGTGCCCGAGCAGCAAACATCACCCCATTCGATACAAAATTATCACGAGGATCGTTTGTGCACGAGTGAGTTGCGAGGTGTGACGTCATCGTCGTCAAGCAGCTCGAGCGGTTTATATTGCTCGCAGGATCTGGTCGATTCAGGAATCGGAAGATCGAGCAGCAGCGACGTGAGTCTGATGGACGTCAGCGACGAGGCCGACAGAATTTGCGACTTTGCAAGATTCGCTGACTCGGCAAAGAGCCTCGAGGAACGTTTGGTCGAGCTTCAAACTCTCGACGAACACTTTGATCTTGCGAAATTCGAGAGAAACAACAATCAGAGCTGCGGACGAGCCTTCCACGACATTCAAACGTTTCACAGTCTCGTACCAGGCCTTGAGACCTAGAGTGAAAATAACAAAACTGGACTAAATAGAACCGAGAACGAGACGAATGAAAACAAAAAGTATAGTAAAAGGAGAAGAAGAAAAAAGCATTTCGATATTTTTCTTCCATTCTTCGTCGTTGTGGAAACGCCAAGGTTTTCAAAAAGAAACCGATCCCCTCGCAAGGAACATGAGACTGGATAGAAATTCGACGGTTAATCAGAAGACACTCGTTCAAAAATTAAACAAAAAAAGCAACAAATATATATGTACATATATATATTGAAGAACAACAATAATGGAGGACACAAAAACGACCTTTTTCTATACATAGAAGAGACTGCGAGATGCGAAAACTCAAAGTCACTTTCGGAGCGGAGAAAGAGACGGCTAGGGGAAGTTCGACTCCGGAAATGAACATACCTGACGAATCCATTCGTCATCGAACGAGAGTTTTTGGACGACTTAGACAATTAACGAGGATACAAAAGCTTTCCGGAGCTCTCGCTTGAGAATATCCTCGACACGTATTTCCAAAAACCTAATCTCGTAATTCGTTTTCTGTTTCCTCGTCAAAGGAATCGAGTATTCACAACGATGGCGGACAGGATGTTCCACGCTCGAGAACGAAAACTTCTCGTTGCGCCGCTGGAAAGTTCGGAACCATTATTCTTTTTTTATTTAATGCTTTTCTTTTCGATTTAATTCCCCTGACACCGAAATTCAACGCACACGGAATGAACACACACACACACACGCGCGCGCACACACACACACACACACACACACACACACACACACACACACACACACACACACACACACACACACACAAGCACATGACGTAAATATGCGATGACGACCTCTGGTGAAAACCATCTCGCGATCTATCGACACTCGCTCCGGCGACGATTACGAGTCTTTTCCTTGCCGTAGCGAGTGATCCGAGAGAGATTTTATATTTGATCCTTCGAGGAGCTTCGGGTCGATAAACAAAACTCCCTGTTTCGTAATACTCAATTTGGAGTGTTTACAAAAATTAATGACACATGAACCAACAACTTTTTAACGAAGAATTCCCAAAGAATCAAATTTCTGTAGTCCAGACAACTCGCGTTGAGTTTTAACGATTTTTTCAAATCGGGTCATTTTTATTTCCTTTTTTTTACATTTGATACTTTTGGATCATTAGCCATTTATTCGATCGAAATATTCTTTGCTCTGGACAGAGATTTCTGAACGTAAAGGAAAAAAATCGAATTGTGGCCTGCGTGATTCACGATTTTTGTTTGCTCGGCTCTGGCATCGATTACCGGGGCTCCTCCAAACACGTCTCAAAAAACTAAGGACCATCCGTCATTTACGAATGTTTAATATATTGATTATATAAACATATATATATATATATATATATATACATTTTCGTAAATAGAAAACACTGTACACATACTGTTTGTATATATAGAGATACTATTTTAAGAGCGCGTTTTCCCATCGCTTCTCGCACGATATTTATACATATATATGATCGGTCACGTGGCCGATCCATCCGAACTTTGGACACGACTCGCCCGGGATTATCGATGTAACTTTGCGGGAATTTTTTTTTTCATATTTTTTTTTCTTCGATCGAACGCCAAACGGATTTCCAACTGGCATGCGGGAAAACGCGCATCCCTGTACATACAGAAAATATGAAATAACAACAACAACTACAATAATAATAATAATGGTAATTGAAATAAGAGATAATGAAAGAAAAAACTTAACAAAAAAAGAGAATGGAATCCAACTGCGTCGCTACGCGCGCTATCGATTTAAATTCAAAATGCACGGAAAAAAAACGAGCATATGAAAAAAAAAAGATTATCGTCGCGCGAATGCGACAGGGGCTTAGTTAATTTACATTTATATAAAACTATTTCTGTTACTCGTAATGATGTTCCATTATTTTTAAAGAAAGAATGAAAAATAAAAAAAGAGAAAAAAATCGAACCGTAGCTTCTGGAGCTAAACATGTATTCTCGCGTTTCCCCCGCACGATTAATTTCATTATTATATATTTATATTATTATTATTCATAATATATGGATATTCATATATAATAATTTTATACTTTTGGTCGTGGCAAAACAAAATTCGTTTACGCTCATGTTAAACGAGCCTTCTCGATCGCGTGTAGCAAGCATTTATATATTTATTTTGAAAACTATAAAAATGAGAGAAAATCTACGAATTTGTTTGCCAAACATCTTTGTTTTGTGTTTTCCAACGATTTGTGTACTATGCGTAGAATGTAATTTTTTTACAGTGCAATTCTCGATAGCGAAAACAACCATGCAAACAAAATGGCAAACGATCAAATAAATTAATTGATAAAGTAATGAAAAAAAGAGAGAAAAAAAAATTCTACAAATCGCAACATGATACTTTTTAATTCCTAATCCGATCGTACGAATAAGAACATGGAATGTGGAGAAATAATTGTATAAAGCCAATCATACCGCAAATCAACTTCGCACTTCGAAGTGTATTCGATTTACCTTTTTTGTATTGTTTTAAAACAGACCGACGATTTTTGTTTTCAATGCATTTTTGCGTTTGCTACGAATTATTTATGTATATATATTTTTTTGGCCTGTTACGAAACTCCGATGTCACGACTTTACACGCAAATATGTACTAACCGCGTAACATGTGTGGTTTCGCATGATCTCGAGTCGCGACTCTGTTTCTTTCTTTCTCTCTCTCTCTCTCTCTCTCTCGTCGAAGACTTCTTTGCGTACGACTCCATTATACGAGACACTCTATCGGTCATCGTCAAGTCTGGAATTCCGAGATCAGAGTTCAGGTCAATTGGTCGATTGTGTACGTTCTCCGGTATATGAAATTTATGCGATGATCGAAGTCTTGGTAGTCAGAAAAAGAGGAAAAATACAAGAGAGAAAGCAAGAAAGGGAGTGACTTGGTAAGATCGACGAAAAATCAAAAAATGGCGAAAAATTTAAACAAACTGTAAAAATGTTTAAGACAAAAATTTAATCCAGATCCAGCGGCCGGGAGATTTTTCATCTCCGCACAATAAAATGTACACTAATGCAGATGAATTTCGTACGAATTGCAAACAAATGGAAAATAAAAAAAAAAAAACAGGGACTATTTCTTGTCTCTGTTACTTTTTAAAATTTTATGAGTACTTAAAAACGAATTGTACTTGCCTGTACTTGAACGAATATTTCAATCCGTACGCTGGATCGGACATTCCAACGAAACACATCAATACACACCAAGACACATGAGAAAAATAAAGAAAGGATGAAAATAAGAACGCAAAATGTCAAAAACAAATATCATCTTTATAAAGAGAACAGGCAATTTATAGATCGCGCGGGGGAAGAGATACACACAAATCTAATCTTCCGTAGAGTGCCCGAATCATGCCGTGATTTGCTTAAGAATTTTGCGGTTTGAGCGAAAAGAAAGAAAAACCAGACCCTCTCGGTCGTTTTTTCCCCAGCGATGATCGGCGTGGTTCAAACAATTTTTTTATAAATAGCTATCGTAAAAACAACAACAAGAAACAACAAAAAATCGAAAATCCTCAAAACACAACAAAATTCGCTATGTATAAAGTTTCGTACATTGTTTAGATTTTTAGTATACTAGTTATCCAAAATCAGTTACCAATTATACGAGAAAACTGCAAATAAACATGAAAAAAACGATATATGATAAATCTTGCGTCATGATCAATTTTTATTTCCTTCTGTCTTTTCCTCAACGCTTCCCAATTCATACGCAGAACCAAACTCTCGCGCGTTCCGTTCAAGTAGTAATACCCCGTTCAGGTCGGACTACTCAGCTGCGCCAGTAGTAAAAACCGGACCAGGTTCTCGGACTCTTTTTTTTCCTTTTTTTTTTTCTTCAATAACCGGATTGAAGTCACGATGGATATTGAATCGTTTCGTCGTCTAACATTTATTCGGTTGATATTTAAAGGAGGATTTTTTTTCAATTATTTACTGTTTGGATTGAAAATTAATGAAATTTATTTCGAGCTGTCTTTTTAAAATATAAAATAATTAAGGGATAATTATTAATTCACTCTTTTTTCGATATCGACCGAAACATATCGCTGTGTACTCAGGTTGTTTCGGGCCTTTAGGCAGTTGACGATTTTTCATCATTTTATTAACACCGTGATCTTTTTTTTGTGTTTTTATTGAGTGTTGCGAATATATACAAAGGATGGAGAACCTAAATAGCTATTACAATTTTATAACTAAATAAACAAAGGCTGTTTAATAAGATATAACGTGTTGTTAATATTAATTTAAATAACATAATATAATAAATGGCGGTATCTCGTGACCGCTGAAAATGAAATTAACGATCGATCGTCGTCCGTACACGTATCGCTCTCAGGTGTCTTTATTTATTCGTTCGAATTGCTTCTTTTCGCTTTATCATTTTTTTTCAAATGTTTTTGTTTGAAAAACGAAGAAAAAAACTTTGCCTGAGTGCTCGTCGAGATCAATTTCTCATTCTCGTTCACCCGTGAAATTTCGTCGTAAGCCCCGAGTTTCGCTCTCCCTGCGAACGACCGATACCGGGTAAAAAACAAAAAAAAAGATAAAAAAAAAGGGAGATATTTTCATTATTAGCTCGGATCGAAATTTCAGTTTAGCGAACGAGAAGGCTCAAATTTTGGCGAGCCAAGACGAACGATCATCGTTTAAATGTTTCACTTAAAAAAAAAAGTCCACTAAAAAATTCATTCAAGGCAGACATCATGATCCTTTCGCCCGCTCCTTTTCTCTCTCTCTCTCTCTCTCTCTCTTGCTCTCTTTCTATCTCTCTGTCCTCCTTACGTTCCATTATCAATCGGTCAAATTATTGCTTGTGTAAAATATCATCGCTCGTTGAATCGACGACACAACATGTTTCACATCCTCAAAAAAATCAACTTTTCGTCTCGCTATCACTCTCTCGCTCTGTCATTCTATAAACCTCTCTTATAATCATCATTTAACCATTCTTATTTTTATTTTTTCTCACTTCTGTTTTTTTTTATCGTCTCGTTGGTCCATTATTCCGTAAAAAAATGTTCAGCCAATTGGAACCAGCGCTCGAGCAATGCCTCCGTTTCGCATTTGGCAAATGATTTTCCATGGAGAAAAAAATGCCATAAAAGATGTATACAAAATAATATCTTGGCTCACGTTTTCTACGAATAAAGTGTTATCTCAATATATTTTCGAAAATCAGCAAAATATACGGGAGCAAATATCAGGCACTTGTAAAAAAAAAGAATATATTCCAATATATAACGGACGAAAATATTCGTTCGCTTTTTTTTTTATCCATGGAAAATAATACTTATTGGATCTCAATAGAGTGTAAAATCAAGAGACGCTAAAAAAATACTTGATTCTCTGGACAATCGACGCAAAATCAATTTTTCCTCTCATTCACTTAACTCCACAGATTTCTCTATCTCTCTCGCTCTCTTTCTTTAATCTCAATCTCACAATAATTATACCCTCTGCCACCAGAAAAATAGAATTCTTAAAACTTAAACTCAGTTCGCGTTCGCTTTACTCCGCATACAACTTGCGCCGTTTTATTTCGATACGTTTTTTTTTTTATATTTTCATGTCTCTCAAAATTTCGTCGATTTGCCAGGCACTCATGAATTGTTGAATTTACATATTAGTAGTAGTTCGAGGTTGAACGATTCCTCGCTGACGATTTTTCATTTCATTTTCTACATCATTTTCTTTCGTGTCTGAAGACAATTACTTTTGGCTACAATTCTTTTCTCCGGGAAACAAGCCTCCGCGAATACGTATATTTAGAAGGTAGAAAAAAAAGAGGAAAAGAAACGAAAAAAAAAAAAAACAAGTTTCGTACACGATTAGAGAGTGCAATGTCGAGGCGCTGGCAAATCGCGCCAATAACAATTGATTATCAAGCGACTGCAATAATTAATTTCTTTCTTCTTTTTTGTTTAGATCGATATACATATATTTATATATATATATTTATATATATATAGATATATCAAAAATATCCTTAGTAAAATAGAGCATTTTATATATATATAATGTGTACCGGTCAAGTACCTTTCTATTTTAGTCACTAACTATATATATATATATTTATATATATAACACTTCGTCTGCAAGGGTGGGTATTTCATGTCCGAGCAAAAACAATTTCGGTTTGTACTTGTAAAATAAGGGAAGGGCGGACGCTCCCTCCTGTTCTAAAAAAAGTTATGTCCAAGTTCAAAATTTATAGTACCTCCCAGGCAGTGGTGATAGGCGTATAATTTTCATAGTGGACACGAAAGACCCAGGTTTACAGACGGCGTGTAGTAAGCAAATAAGTTAGTGAAATATTTTTTTTATGTTGTATCGTGTTTTTGAAATTCGTGATTCTGAATGTATGCCTAAGAAAAATTTTGAATTGTTTTTTCAAGTATTTTTTAAAAATGAAGCAATGATTGGCTGAAGAAATCACGGCCGTAATGCGTCAACGGGAAGAAATTCATTATTTTCGAGGTGAAAACAGCGAAGATGGAATAGACTCAATTGAAGAAGAAAAACAAATACGACTTTTGCTCTAACAAAACGTGTCAATAGCAATGCATCGTATGTAATTTTTTGTCTTTTTTAACTTAAGCATTTAGCTTTGAACAATCGGAACGGAATAATTTTTCTCTTAAAGCTACATTATTCACCTTTAATTTTCAATTTGGAAAATGATGCTATCTTTATTTTTCTCTGAGTTACAATTTCTTTGTCAATCAAATTTTTTTTTTTTGAACTTATTCATTTATTTGACGGAAAACGCATGATGGAAGAAAATTTTTCGAAAATTTCACAATTGAGATGTGCGGAAAAAACGTTTACAGACGAAGTGTTAACAAGAAAACAGTGAAAAATAGGAGTAATTTTTAGTTTTCGGAGAAAAAAAGACGCGTTAGATGGCTTTTTCGTTCAAACATTCGACGTGGTTTTTTGGTGACGAGGGAAGAAAAGGAAGTTGCAAGGTAGCGGGAAAATCGCATTTGAAACGAGAAGCGTTGACAAGGATTACGTAAACTTGAGAGAAAAAAGTGATACGAAGCCGCGGGATCAAGCGAGAAAGATAAAAGAAAAAAAGGAATAATTGACTAGTAAAAGTCGAAAGTTCGTTGCGATGAGAAAACGTCATATTGTTCACGTAAAAAAATACTGCGTGAGAAGTCGCGAAATAAATAATAAACAGAGAAAGAAAGATTCGAGGGACTTCAAATTAAGGAACAATAATGTGGAAAAAAATCAATACAGCAATTGCTGCCTCGCGAGTGATAAAACGTAGGGATGTAAATAATTTAGTAATCAGGTTGAATAAACATACAGGGGCAAACAGTGGGTGGCTGGAGGGAGCAAGCGAACCAAAAATATTAATTAAAACAAGCCACTTCGAAACCACCCATTAGTTATTCGAGAGAGGAGGTAAAGATACAAAAAAAAAACCGGTGATGGCTTCCAAACTTGTTGGATAGTTTGTTAAGATTTGGGAACGTACACTAAGACAGGCTCAATCCGGTTTGTCGATGAAAAAGGGGGGGGGGGAGGGAGTAAATAAAGTGAGAGGACAAAATTTCGAGGTCCCGATGGTTGCAGATTGTCGAGAAGCTCTCTGCGGGCCCTCGAACGATCTGTTTTATTTCTATCGCCCTTCCATCTTTTTTGCTGTTTACCCACGTGAAGTAAGAATTTAAAAGCGATAAAGAGAAATGAGAATGAAAGAAGGGGAAGATATGGATAAAGATAAGGAACGAGAGAGCTGCGAAACGGGAAGAAAGGAAAACACGTTTGAGGCGAACGGAGCTCAACAGAGCGCGATGGAACTCGCTGAAGAGAGACTCGTGTGCCCCATCACGATCTGTCCGAGGAGAACGACTCGCTTTTCCGCGAGACTGCGAACCGCAGCTATATATACATATGTATATGTATATTTTCGTATATAATTAAATATACGCTTATATATATATATATGCATATAAGATATATATATTTATCATTTCCTCTTTAAACGTGAATTTTTTGCGTCCGGTGATTATTTCATCCCCTTAACACACTGCAAAAAGTATTCATTTTGCAGTGCCAATTGTAAAAATTTCGAAAATTCAATTTTCGCATACGTTTTCCGTCGAATAAATGGAGAAATTCAGAAAAAAAATTGTTACTCAGTGAAAAATAAAAAGAGCGTAATTTTACAAATAATGTAGCTTTAAGAGAAAAATTATTCTATTCTATTATTATTAGGCAATAAATTACGTACGATGTATTGCTATTGACACATTTTGTTAGTCATATTCGTATTCTTTTTTCTTCTTCGATTGAATCTATTTTATCTTCGCTGTTTTCACGAAAAAAAAATTCAAAATTTTTCTTCGGCATTCATTCAGAATCACAAATGCCAAAAACACGATACAACATAAAAAAAATATTTCACTAACTTATCTGTTTACTACTCGCCGTCTGTAAGCCTGGGTCTTTCGTGTCCACTATGAAAATTGTGCGCCCATCACCACTGCCTGGAAGGGGCTACAAATTTTGAACTTAAACATTAGTTCCTCCTTCTATATTACTTTTTCGAGGGAGAGGAGCGTGGTCCCTTCCCTTACTTCACAAGTACAAACCAAAAATTTTTTCGCTCAAACACGAAATACCCCCGTTTACGGACGAAGAGTTAATGATAATTCTTTTTCTTTTTTTCGTGCCATAAGCATTTTTGTTTACAGTGTATAAATTCTGTGTACGTGGTCGTGGGGTGTATCGTAAAAATACAAATATATTTTATTTTTTTCTTTCCCTGCTTTCCTCTCGCCCTGCTCCTGCGCCTTGCCAGCTGGTTCATAAATCTCCTGTGTATCTCTTTCGCGTTAACGATCAGGCCAGAATATCCGTGCTAAAATTTTCATATTTGATCGTTTTTTGGTCGCTCGACAAACAAAAATCACTCGATATGAGTGGAATTGAAGAATTTGGCGTTTACGAGAAAGACCAAGGGAACATTATCGCGTACATTCGACTTCACCACTTCCGCTCTTTATAGATGCATTGATATATATTTATATCTATGCGCCTGTATGTGTAATAAAATAAAATATCAAGCAAGTTAAAATTGGATTTTGCATTGATTAAAAGGCTCTAATTGTTGAGGTCGTCGAGCGCGTCCAAGTGCAAGAAAAGAAAAAAAAAATGTTAAGCGTTCCATCGCTACCGAAACTTTCCCCTGCGTATTCGCAATAAAATTCCATTCGAAACGCAAAGACAGAAAAAAAAAGAGACGTGCTAAGGTGACTGATTTCTTGTGAAAGATATTTCCTAATGATAATGATATTAATTAATCGATCAATTATTCAATGATAATAATAATAATGATAATAATAATGATGATAATAATAATAATAATAATAATAATAATAATAATAATAATAATAATAATATGTATTCCATCCTATAGCTCACTTTCTTCATCGTACCGTGCAAGGTAATCTAAAAATTAACGCTTCCCTAGGTCTCTTTCTCTCCTACTCGGTACAATCTCGCAATCTCACTTTATTTGTGACGATTAGGCACTTTTTTCTATTTTTTTTCAGTATTTAAAAAAAAATCTTGTCGGTAGGCGTACCCGCACACACCATTTGATATCGACGAGGCACGATTGGCATAACCGTCGAGATTCGAGCGCAACCTGTTAATTCATTTTGTTTTTGTTTCTCCAATTTAGCCTTAGAAGAGCCTCGTCGACGAACGGGTCTCATCCGCGATTCATTTGTTTGTCTTGATAAATGTTTTGTTGAACGCGAGCTCTGTACGTGAGCTGCTGGACAATGTTCACAGACGTTAATATGTATGGTTTATCTCACTTTTTGTTTTAGTTATTCTTTTTGTTAAGCCTCTCTCTCTCATTCTTCCTCGAAGTCACGAAGCAATGGCAGAGTGCTTAGTTGTCGTGGCGAGTGTTTGGGCAACGTTTTTCGTCGCAATCGAATTAAAGATTAAGATAAAAATAATAATGTTAAGAATAATGATAATAATGAAGAGTTTTTCCTTTCGTATCTCCTCGTCGTTTCGGAACGATACACTCTGAATTTTTGTCGACTTTTCGTCGATGCTATTGTCAACAATGCGTCGTTGACGAGGACTAACAGACGAGAATCCCTTCGTCAAACCACAATCTCGTCGGCTACTCTCGCTTCCTCAACTTCCAGCCCCTGTCACTTGTCCAATGGTCTTGATACCGTTTGCGGTATGACGGTAAGAGATTTTGGAATTTTTGGCAATATTGGAATTGGATTCGAGGGCTTGGTTGTCACCTGTATCGATTTTGGGAGATTTAAGGTGTTTATGAGATTTTGCGTCGGGGTATTTTCGTTCGATGAGGAACGTACGTCACATATGAGCGGCTCGAAATCACCGCGTGACTGTCTATTGAGCATCTCTTGCTGTATTCTCAGGTGTTTCTGAAATTGCGTTTGTGCGGCGATTTGTGCCTTATCATACTGTGACGGAACGGCCGCCGGTTTGAGACTTATAGTTGTGCTAGCGTTCGGCGACGAGGAACCAGCGCTCGGACTCGGCGATTTTTGCTGCTGTTCGGACAACAATTGCTTTTGCTTCTTCAAATTTTGCAAACGACGGAATTCCGACTCGCTCAGTTGAAAAACTTTGCCACCCGAGGTAATCGGTATTTTGTTTGGTTCCTTGCGCGGTTTGTTCGCTGACGAAGGGCCCCCGTTGCTCGACGAACTACCCGAAGGTAAATTTAATCGCTGCAAACTCGGCGGTGGTTTCTTTATTATCGAAACCCCTGAGGTGAGTTTTAAAGCGCGTCGACGGGCTGCCTCTTCGGGAGAAATTAAGGTAGCGCTTGCGTTCGAACCCAATCGAACCGGAACGCTAGTCACGCTCGTACTCGTTTTTGCCGTTGGCGATGTCGTCCCCGTCGTTTTTGGCGTCGACACCGCCAACAATGACGTACTCGTGCCTGGCAACGAAAGTCTGTCTCTCTCCATCACATAACCACCGCTCAAACGCCTCGAACTATTGTACTCCGAGGATATTGGCTCCATTATTGGCTCATCCATTTTTTCCGGTCCCTCGTAAGATATCAAACGATTTTGCACCGATGTAGAATAATTAATTGCATTCCGCGACGCGTTCGGCGCTAATACGAGGTCACCCGATCTGTAATACTTTTCAAGAAGTATTAAATGTCGCAGGAAGGAACTTTGATTGCCGTAAGGCCTCTGTAACTCCTGCCACAGGAGTTTCGTGTCACGGTCGTACTGTATCATCGTCGCGCATTTTTCCCAACCCTGTGGCGTTATTTCACGCACATTCGCAAACTCCACGTTCGCATGAAGATTCATTTCTTCCTCACCAGGAAACAGAGTGCGCACGCTTATCGAAGGATTCGCACCGAGTCTCTGAACCACCGGTGTTATGTCGTTACTCACTCTTGGCCTTTTTGGCAACCTTGTCAACGTCACCTCTTTGTCCATCGCCAGTATCTCCACCACGTCGCTGCTACTTCTCGACTCCGAGGCCGTCGTCAATGGCTCACTCGTGTAAACCAATTGTTCCAAAGCTTTTCGCTTCTTTAGCTTTGCCACCGTACTTTCGAGGTCCATCAACTGGACCTCCCTACCTATCGCCTCCTCACTCGGCGTTATTGTTACACCACGATTCTCATGTTCCGTCTCGGAATTTCCACTCTCTGAATTTTTCGGTATCGGCTCCGGTGTCGATTTCTCAGATGCCGAGTTGTTCAGCCCATCTGGAGATTTCGACATACTTGTGTTTTTGCTCGTACTGCACTTTGCTTTTTTATTACGCTTTTCCTTGTCCTTCGATGTGCTCGCTGTCGCATCATCCTCCTCCGCTTCGAATACCTCGATGTCGTGACAGTGCAAGATTCTGAAAAATACGTGACAATGTAAAAAATTTATTATTTAGCGCCATTCCAAGGAAAATTTACGATTTTCGGGAAGACAATTTTGAGAAATTCATTTTCAATATTTCGAGAAGATTCCAGATTTTCCTGGATACCGAATTTTGACTAGCGAGGAATTTGGAATTGGCCAAACGGTTTACAAAGAATAAAAGTAAAATAAAGGGTGAATTTGACTTGGAAAATACAATCGATTCGATTCTCACTCACCTGATACGATAAGTCTTGCAAAAAGTCTTGTGACTTGCGTTCATGTTCTCGGCGTATTTGTATTTGAGCTGGAGCTGAGTAAAGTATCGGCACAGCTTGCAGACGAAAGTACCGGCCACAAGATGAACAGGGATTCCCTGACCATAGAGACGCTGATTCAGCTCCGTGATCTCGGACGCCGCGATCGGATGCGTGTGATTTTTTGCCAGGCGGCGCTTGCACAGTGCACATGTCAAGAAAGGTTCGATCTTCGAGTAATGGTCGACGCAGAATGACATCGAGGTGTGTTGACTCAGGTCCCAATTGATGTCCACCTTGATTCAAATTTTTATTATTTACGTATTGAGAAAAGAAAAAAAAAAAAAACTATTGTAAAAGACAATTTGTGAGAAAATTTGTAACGAAAATTCAGAAATTTGGGAAAATCTTTCGTTCGTATTTCTCCGAGCAAAATCATCGAGACATTTTCATCCAGATTCCACGAAGGGGGATTTTACAAATAATGTTAAATTTAGAACAAGCTCGAGGCGAAACGAGGATTGTACCTGAGGTTGAACAACAGCTTTGACTTTTAGTAGCCATCGTCGTTTAATATGATGTCTCGCTGGCTCTCTACAATCTCGGGCTAAACATTTGGAAACCATCAACTGGCGATGCTGACGTTGTGGTTTTGTCTGCATATTCGTAGGACTCGTATTCGCCTACGAAAAGAATCGACGACAAAACAAAAATTCTTCGTCAGTCTCGACACTAACTTTTCTCTGCTTTAAACTTTTGCTTGCCACAAATCGAAGCTTTTCATTAATTGCAATAAAATAATTTATGCAACAACAAGCCCTATTTCCCGAATATTGAGAATCGCGAGTTTCAATTATTTTTGCGAAATTTGTATTTCTTAGTCCGAGACTATCATTTTAATGATTATAAGTAAATTCAGGCCTTTCAGTAAGAAAAGATGCGGCAAGTTTTCAACCGATCGCCCGCCTGATAAATCATCATAACTATGTAACAAGATTGGAGGGGATGAAAATGCAAAGTTAATTGTCTTACCCTTCGGTCGACGTGGCGATAACAAGCGTCGCAAAGGCAAGAGTCCTTGTTGAGGTGTTTTTCGATGCTGAGTATCTTCTGTCGTCTCTCATCGGATTTCATTTGAGCTAGATGCATGGGAGTGTCGAGAGAGCCAAATTTGCCAAAGCAGTAGCAACATACATCGGCGCAGAGTCGACCTGGATGAATTGAGAAGGACGAGGATTTTTCAGGTATGACGAGAGACTGACGATCCTTGGGAGGTGCTTCTTCGGTGTCTTCGTCTGTGGTGACAAAATCCGAGGTTAAAAAATGGATCGAACTACGAGTCGTTATCGTTAATTTGTTTTCAATGAGGGATCAATTTTGAAGGATGAGGATTTGCGTGCAAAGGTATGTAAAATCATAAGAAAAAAAAAACGTCATACGTGCCAGGGTGTGAATAGAATCGCGTTGCGCGATGCAAAGCTCGGAGGATCGATGATTTTTAAGGAATATTTTTCGATCGACATGCAGGACGGGGAGGTACGTGCTTTTCATTATTTTCATTTCGTTTCCTCAACGTCGACGTCCATCAGGGAAAAATCTTCACGATTTTTTCATGCGCGAAGTTTTTAAATAATTTAAAAAAAATGCTACAACCAAACAATCCACTTTTTTAAAATAAAGCCAGAGTTAGCCGGGAACGGGAAACGATTAATATTGTAGTTATGCCCGCAACCAGGATTACCGCAAGAGTGTCTGTGGTTAGTAGAGAACTTTCGGTTCGCACCAGAGCTGCTATCTCCCAAACCACTGGTTCCAAACTGAAACAATGAGAACAGAAGAAAAAACAATTAGAGTCCGATTTTTTCTGTGGATTCGAGTACTCGTTGGCTTTGATTGAAAATTATTACGAAATATATATTTTTATATAGGAAGAAAAAATACAAAAAAAAAAAATAGAAACAAACTTCATTTTTCTATGTGATTATATTTCTTAACGCGGCTGCAGCCACGCGGACGGGCATCAAATTATTAAAAGAGTTTCTCTTTTTTTTTGCCTCGTCATTAAATAGTGGATGCCACGTAATTAGAACTTTAACGATGGGGAAGAAGATAGAAAAGATAAACGTACCTCCTTCTGAATGGTGTAAAATTCCGGCGAGTCTCCGTCACCATCGCCACGTCCCTGCTTCAGCACCATTTTCAAAGGCGATCTCGATCTCTTCTTGTCCTTGTCTTTCTGTACGCGGATAACGGTTTTGAGAGTTCCAGTGTACTGCTCTTTCTTAGCTAATTTTTGATGATTCAATCTTTCAGCAGCTTTCTCGAGAGGCTCGAGTCCAAGCAGTCGTAGGATATCTTCTTTTTTGACTTTGTCTTCGGGACTTTCGTCGATTTTGCCAAGAGTAAGGCTGCTCGAGGATTCCCCAGAAGTGGATGCTTCATCGGAGTCTTTTTGGGGTGTTTCCGGTGTTTTAGCGATTTTGGAATCGAGGTCTGAGACCCCATCAACGTTTTCGTTCTCTTTGAGGGTATCGCTTTCGGCTCGTTGACGAGACAAGCGATCGCTGCACTCGGATTTGCCCTTAACATCTTCAATGTCGTTTTCAGATTTGCTACGGTTACTGTCTGCGCTGGCCTGAACTTTTTCCACTGGACCTCTTCCACCTTCGGAGAATCCACGAAGATTGTCTTTGCCTCCGAGCACTTTGTCGTATTTGTCAACGAGGGAACAGTTGTTTTCGTTGATCGTTGCCACTTCGTCGTCCAGTAGCGTCTCCTCTTTGTTTTGCTGTTCCGATTTCCTCACGTCCTTACGACTGCGCTTGTTCTTTAGAGTATTTTGCGGCACTGTCGTAAGTTCCTCCTTGCGTCTCTTCACCTCGCGACTTCGTCTCGTGCGCGCTGGAATTTCCGGTTCTTCTAGTTTTATCGTCACTTCTCCTGTTTCAGAGTTCTCCGTTTCTTTCCTCGATTTCTCCTCTACTCCGGACGAAAAGTCTTGTAGTTCGTCCCGCTCTTGATGAAGTTCTGGCTCGAGTTTTACTTCAACGCTTTCGGTTCCTCGCGAGCTGGTTTGTTTCGCTTCAGCCTTTTTTAACTTGTCCCGGGCTCTCAAAACTCGACGATTTTCTTCAGCCGCCAACTTTTGATCCTCTTCTTCCTTGTTTCTCGAGTTTTTAGATTTGTTCGGATCGGCTCGCGACTCTTGACCGCAATCGGATGTTTCCTTCGTCGGAATCTTTTCCGCGTTCTCCAAGGTTTCTGCTTCGCTCTCGGTCGAGGTAGTTGTTTTGTGCAATTTGGTGGATCCGTTTTCAGGATTTTCGGCATCGTTTTCAGGATTTGTCACAGTCTGTTCTGTCGATGGCGAGGATACATCGATCTTTCCACCGCTGCAGGTCGATCCAGGAGTTTCTAGCTTTTGCATTTCGGGTTTTTCTTTATTTACACTCGTGGCTTTTCCTTCAACAGGATTTCTTTCATTTTCAGATGATTCTTGCTCCTTTTTATCGAGTTTATCCTCGTCCACGGTGTTCGTGGGTGGAGTCTCACCCACGAGTCTTTCAACCTCTTTCGATATGCTTTCCAGAGTTTCAGAATCCTCGAGAACGTTTGATATATTGAGATCTGTAGTGTCTTTCTCCTCTTCAAGATTTTGAGTGCGGGGATCGGAAAAGGAGGATTCGGCGGTGTTTTCGCCTTCGGTACTCATCTGCGAACTCGTAGTTTCGTTAATCGCTGATTCGATCGTTTCTGCGGAGCTGGAAGTTGGTTCTTTTGGATCGGCACTCGGATTTTCCTCGTTGGGAGAATCTTCGGCACGGGATTTCGCCTTTTCTCCATCTTCGGTGCTGGTCGATGTCGCACTGGTGTTAAGGTCAAGAATGCTTTCGCTAGAGCTCTTGATTCGCAAAGATTTTCTGGTTACCATCGATTTCCTAGCTTCTCTTTGATGCTCGTTGGAAATCTCTTCTTCGGCGAGCCTCTCTTCAGGAACTTTGTCACACTCGTTAGCGCACTTGTCCTGAAGAAGATTTTCAGACTTTTCACTCGTTCCATTACTCTCCTCGTTCGTCTCGACGCTCTCAGGATTATCACTTGTTCGCGGTTGCTGCTCGTTGATCTGTTGCTCGACTTTGGGAGGTTCGCTGCTCGCTGATTCGCTGTTTTGCGTTTCTACGAGCTCGGTCTCACCCATGACTAGCTTTTCGATCTCTTTGGCAGTATCGGCTACTTTAGGCACTGAATTATCGGAACTGTTTGAGGCGGTGACCTCGCTTTTCGAAACATTGGGCTTGTCGTTATCCTCGACGAGGCTGTCGTCGAGGATTCCAATTTTCTGAGACTCGGCGCTGAGAGGAGCAACGATTTCTTCGGTTTTTGGTACCTCGAAGTTTTTATTACGTACGAGATTATTCTCGGGACCGAATATTTTGCTCTCGATCGATTTGGCAATCGTCAGCTTAATATTCTCAATCATTTGGTCGATGTGTGATTTGGACGAGTTGTCGGTTCTTTCATTCGTGTAAAACGTGCTCATGGTCTTTTTAACATCGATGTTTAGACTACTGCGACGTGATTTTGGGGATTTGTTGTCAATCGTGATTTTGGACAAATTATCTTTTCTCAATTGATCCAAACTTCCACTTTTGCGTGGCTCCAGTTGACCGGCTAAGCCAACATTTCCACCTCGTCCACCCAGTGGCCTCAGTTCATCGTTTTCCGGATCTTCGATCTTCATCTCGATCTCGGTACTTTTGGCTTTCGTTTTCGAGCGCAATATCGGCCCAACTTCACCGCCTGCTATTCTGTCGCATCTCTCCCCATTGTTGTTGTTCTCGAGTTCCATACTCGAGTCAATGACGCCATCAAAGTCGCTCGGGGAATCTAGTTTTATAGGAGATGTTTCGTCCTTGCTGGATGGTAAACTGCCGCCGCTTTGATTATCATTTCCGCTTGATTCGGAGAACGAGGATTCGGCGTCGATCGTCACGTCGGAAACATTGTCTACGCTCATTTCCCCGGACTCCATGGTCGTCGGTGACTCGTCCATGTTGAGCCAACGACGTTTTTTCGTCACTTCCGTGTCCAACGATATTCCGGAATCGCTGAGTTGTCGCAACTTGCCGTTTCTCAAGCTACGCTGACCAAACGAATTGCCCGATCGATTTCTTAGCTGAATCGAAGTCTGAGAATCTTGAGGCGTTTGCGGACGATCTTCCTCGTGGTTCGATCGTGTTTCCTCGCTCTCTAAAATTTCTTTCTTTATCTCAACGTCGGTGAACAATGGTTTCTCGTCGATGAGCATTTTACGACTCCTCGTCAATTTGCCGGCCACCACTTGGCAATCTTCGTTCTCAGTGTCGCTCAACATCGAAGCTACAACTTCTTCGATCGTCAGATCGACCGAGCTGTTAGTAGTCGGTGATTTCTTAAGATTTTTTGTCTCTGGAGATATCGTAGTATTTCCTCCGACGGTCTTCAAGTTTATTGCGTTTTTAACGTTGGATTCGCGCTCTTTGCTCGCGTTTCTCTTGGTCGTTAGACTTTTCGGAGTCTTTGAATTTTTCGACGGTGATTCGAGAGGCTCAGTTTTTAATTTTCTCGCAGTTTTTGGACTGTTTCTCGTGCTCGTCGACACGAGATTATCAAAAACTCCGCTTTCACGCTCGTTCGACGCAACGCTCTCAGTCTCTTCGTTCGTTTTCACCGATCCTTTCGTCGGTTTTTTTCTACTGTTACTTTTCTTTGTGCTCGTCTCGTTTTCCGTGTCGTCTTCTTCCTCTCCCTCGGGTGTGACCTCCTCTTCCTCCTCGACAATCTCACGACCCTCCTCCTCCTCCTTTTTCACTTGACGATCGGCCTCGACCAAGCGTTTGACTCGCTTCAATTTCACACCTTTTTTCACGTCCACTGTGATTCTTCTGATATTTTTGATCGGCACTTTTTTCGTTACTTTCGAGTTAATCAAATTCGACTTGGCGTTTCTTAGCTTTTGCTTCCTCCTCAAACTTCTCAGTACTTTCTTGCGAGGCAGCGAAGCCTCCAACCTTGGTGATATTTCGCTACCACCCGCCACTACTTCTAAGATCTCTCTTGCCAACTGTTGTTGCTGTTGTTGTTGCTTATGCATCGGCTGGTTTCTCTTACGATTGTTCTGCGCCGAGCCCAGGATCGATTCCGCATTGTTCGCCTTCTGCTTTGTCTTTGAAGGCGCTAAGGGTCTTTTCTCCCTGGATGCCATCTCACTTCAACCCACATTGGGCTCCTGAAAACGGAATTCCATAACTTTTCTTGTTTCACTTTCTCTCAGTCGAGTATCCGGCGTCTCAGCGAGCTGAAAAATCACACACTCTATGGGTATATGAGTTTGCGTCACTTTACGTTACTTTGAAAAAAATATGAAAAAAAACAAGAAAAGAATGGAAAGGAGAGAAAAGAGTTTTGGCGCTTCGTCAAGAAGAATGAAAGAAAAATGTATATTCTATCTTTGCGACTGAAAAACTACAAAAACTTCAAAGTAGAAAAAATTTCAAGGTTCGCGTCGCAAGAAGAGATTGAAAAAAAAGTCAACGAGCCAGCCGACATAAAATAAAATATGACAACGATGAAAGATTTGAAAAAAATGAGCTTAACCATGCGGAACTGACTGCATTAAGAGTTTCCGAACAAAAAACCAAAGCGATGAAAGAGTATGAAGAAAACAAACGTCGGGGCAAAGGAAATTTTATGGGAAATGAGGTGGAAATTTGTGTGAGAATGATTCAGGATTGAAAAATGAAAAAATTGTATGCAAATGGAAGATGAAGATAAATTTTTGAAAAAGAATAACTTGTGAATTTGTTGTTGAAACGGAGAAGATTAAATTTCCCATGAAATAATAGAATATTCCAGTGATCTAGATCACCATTAATTGAGGTCAGATTTCGAGCGTGTATAGAGAATATATAAAAAGTATATACGTATATATATAAAAGTTCCAGTTCTCGAATTACAACCCTCCATCTCTTTCGCGGGTAGACGAGTGGAAATAGGGGTAGATTACGGTCGAGAAAGCGTCACTCGGCAATAAAAAGAGGGGTTGTTGCAAACCTTCCACGTATTTATATTTTCTTTCGTCGGTTCGGTAGTTTTTTATATTTTCCGCACATTTATCGTATTAGCTCGCGACGTAGATTGAAAAATGATGGAAAAAGGACAATTGCGCTTGTAGTACTCGAGGAAGCGACGAAAAAGGAACGCGGGCAAAGGCGAGTAACGCGAAGAAGCGCACAGAGAGCATAGAGCAAAAGCAGCGCTTAGTGTGGGACGATAAAACGAGAGAGCCTCCATTCCCGTGAGTATCGCTCGAAAGGGAGGAAACGGAGACGAGAGGAACAAAGATCTACGGTAACGCGCAAAGAGAGAGAGAGCGAGAGAGAAAGACCGAGATAGAGATATGAAGCGTGAAGGAGAGAGAGAAAGAGAACGAGAGAGGACGAGTTGCGCGCAAAGGAGAAAGAGAGTGGATAATCCTGAGTGATGAAACCTATATTGAGTCAGGCCCAGGTTACGCGCAACGAGAAAGACCAATTTTCATGGCCCCCGAGTATAATGGCAGAAGCTTGAAAAAATAACCAACTTTGGGGTTGTTCGAGCGACCCTGAGGCGAACAACCGAAAAAACAAAAAAAAACACGATAAAGAAACAAGCGAGAAAGAAAATTACGTGACAAAAGTTTGCATCAACACACGGATGTTACACACCGTGAGCCTCTCAGGTTCTCTAGCCGCCCGTCGTCGAAAAAGCGAGAGACAGAGAGAGAGATAGAGAGTGCGAGAGAGAGAGAGAGAGAGAGAGAGAGAGAAAAAAGAACTAAAGGCTTCCTCATATTTCGAGCGATATTTTACTCGTGAATTGACGTAGACGCGAAATAGTCGCTTCGTCGGAAAGCAGAAAGCTCGTAGTAAGTAACGAGTACCAAATTTAAGGCCCCGGAGAACCGGGTGCAGGGAAAATTGTACGATTTCGTGGTACGAGGGGCAAAAAAAATCGCCACGAATAAACAAAAGGTCGAAACCATGTTGGAGGGAGGGGGGGAAAGGGAGGGGAAAGAGGGGCCCCAAACTTCGAAGACTTATTTCGTGCACTTTGACAATACTTCGATGCTTAATTTCATACGTTCGAGTCGCAATACTCGTTGTACTCACCTCTGAGGCCGAAAATCCTCCCAAAAACCCAACGTTTCGACCGTAAATATCGGGAATAATATCCCCGTGAAAATTACACAGTACCGTTGCACAGGGTGTCTATGCGCTGTTTCACTGTTTTCACACTGACACTATCGCCATCTGACGGACATTGACACTACCTTTCACCGTGTGTAATCCCGCACATAATCCGTTCGTCGTAAATTTCTTCACAATTTTGATGTTACTATTGTTATTATTATTATTGTTCTTATTATTCACGGAGAATCGTGCGAACATCGGTGAAGCTCGCACATTTTTTCGTCACGAGCCACCACCGATGTGTTTTTCCTCACTCGTTCACGATCAACAAGCAGCTCGCACTGACGCACCGAAAACCCTGCGCACCCGAATGTCCACGCCGAAGTGAGAAGGGAAAGAATGAATTGGAAAAAAAAATGAGAGTATCATGCTAAACACGGAACAACGCGGCACTTTTCCCGTACCCTATGGTACATTTGAGCTAACTGTGTGCCCCCAACAATTCCCGATCGAATTTCACGCCCTTGCGTTCAACTTTCCTTCCGAATCCCTTGTTTTAATGTCTCTAACAATAATCTCGTTTCTCCGTAACTACCGAACGATCGAAATATGACGCGAAAAGCGGAAGAAAAAGGAGAAGTTGTCGACGCCTGGGCCCTCGGAAAAGTCGTGACGGAGAGACGTGAGAACGAGGAAGGAAGACGCGCCCGTGTGCACCAATGGCGGCGACCGACCCTTATTTACCCAACTCAAAATGGCGGCCCTTCGGATTTTCGCACGAACCGCATTCACAGGAATTCGCAGATCCCTCACTCACGACCTTTCGAAGAAAAATACTTTTCCGATACTTCAAGAGGTACGATTTACTCTCGTTTTTCCTTTTCTAATTTTATATACGCTTGACAATCTCACCAAACCGCCATTCTCGACCGAGCAATTTAGGCTTTTTTATCACGCCCGTGAGAGGAAAGGGCCTCACAGCAAGCCCTTATCTATCATTTTTTCCTGTTCAACACGTCGCTCGTATTTTTAGACACGCCGCATCGCTCAATCCACGTCCATTATTCTTCAATAAATCCTCCCAAATGCAATAATACGCGTACTTTTTTGATGCACTCACTGAAAACCACATGTTGCTTCGATATTTCATATATCCTGCATCGAAATCATTGTTTTCATCGCGGCCTCAAAACGATTACTCGAAAATGATGACAACGACCGTCCATTTGATATTTCGCTCGGAAATTGATAGATCGAAGAATTCATTTAGATTTCTCCATTAAATTTATGTTCTCTTGCAATTGAAACTACTGTACGTTCACATAACCTCGAAACTTGTTTCTACTGTTTTGTTACTATTAAAATTCCCCTGCACTGCCTTGCAACTTAATTTTACAAAATTCCGATAATCCCACTTGAAAACTGTAATTTATTAATCGATCTTTATTATTTATCAATTACTGCGTTTTCTCCTAACCTGAAAATTTTCGTCTCAATCATTTCTCTTTTTTTTTTCTGTCTGCTATGATACAGGTGCCAAAAAGATGGGCTACCATAACAGTTGGCGTTGGCAGGAAGGAAAAAATGATCGAATTACCCGAGTTCGAAGTTTCAAAAGATCCTGAGGAATGGAAATACGTAGAATGGGCACTGCAACGAAAACTTGTACCGCAGCCACCCAGCGAAGACAAAAAATATCCATCAGGATGGAAACCTCAGTCGAGTAAATTATTGTTTCATTTTTCAAAAGGATTTTCATAGAGAATTATAATAAATTTCCTTATTTGTGATCATTTGACAAAGTCAGATGAAAAATAGAATTTTTCAAGCCAGGCCCAAGCCAAATTTGAATAATTTGAAAATTTCTGTGAATTCTGATCGGCTGCGCTCCTGAAACTATCATTTAGCTTCTACGATAAATTCGCTGTCGAAGAATCGTAATGAAAAAGCAATTTCTTATGTATCGTTCAATTTTCAGAAGAAGTAAAATCGCTTCCGTACCTGGTGGAGCGAACGAAGAACCACATGATACCGGTGTATCTGAGACGAACTCACCGTGGAACACAAAGACAAACGCTGATTCGTAGAGTTCAAGGTGACATAGTGTCGCTGGAGAAAGAATTGAGGAACTACTTAGAGCCGATAGTGGGTAAAACAATAGGATCGCAGATGAATGAGCCAGCTGGAATAATTAAATTCCGCGGAGACTACGTGAATTTGTGTAAAATATATTTGAACGACAAAGGCTTTTAAAGTTCGGAATATGCTTCGGCGAATTGTATTTTTAATTTGAAATATAAATCGTAATTAGGATAACGAAATTGCAGGCGTTGTCATTTCATCCCTTGGTGTCAGCATCGTTTTTTGCAATCGTAGGAGAAAACAAAGAAAAAGTCGAGACTAAGTAAAGTTTAACATGATACTTTGATTGTAACAAGTAGAAAAAAAGAACATAGAAGAATTACACACATTGGACGTTAAAGAATAAAAATCATAAGAAATAATCGCAGTTTTTGGAGAGCAGGATAACAATATGGAAGGGTTATTCGTTTTTCACTTGTTGTTGTTTTCATTTCGTTTTAATTTTACGTACGAATTCGTGCGAAATATGTGTACGACGAAAAGTCACGTTTTTATGTTTTATTTCGTGTGGATAGGGGGACTTGTTTTTTTCGTCTTCTTGTTTTTTCTCTTATTGTAAAGCGTACGACGGATGTTTTTTTACTTGAAAATCTTGCCCTGATTAAATTTACGTCCCTCCTTGTCTTCGCCGGTCCAGCTGAAATATTGCTCGACCAATTTCTTCGTCTTCTCGTCCGATGGGTTGAGCTTCGTCCAGCTGTACGATTCGTAATCGATTTGCCAGTCGGGACTCAACTGTGAATCACGCGAGAAAACAACGAATTAGTCAATTATTCCACGCACGGGTCAACGAATATTTTAAGCATCGTAAACTCACGGGGAAAGCGAGCTCCTGTCCACGCCAGACCCAAATTCCACTGATGGTACTGTTGTCGTCGGTACCGAACAGACAAGCACTCGCAAACGCTGCCTTTCTCATTTTATCCAAACGTTGGAACATTCCACCGATCAGATTACAGGACATGAATACCTAAAATTTAACCGGAAAATTTTGTAGCCCCTCTTTGAAATTATTTACGAGAAAAAGCAACATGGAAAAAAAATAATAACCTTGGTCAATTCGTCGTTGTACTTGTATTCACCGAACCAAATGCTGTAGTGTTCGGGATCGAAGTTCTTCCAGAAATAAGGTATGGATTGGTCGACATCCTGGTTGGAGTAGTAACGCTTGAAATCATCCATATCGAAAGTGCCTTTTGGCATAGAATCAAAGGGATTGGAAGATTTGGGCTCTTTAGCGAGAGCAGCTTCAGCCGCGTCGGGTTCTTCGGCCGGCTCTTCTTTCTTTGCCTCTTTTTCCTTCTTCGCCTCCTTCTTTGAATCTTTCTTCGTGTCCTTTTCTTTCTTTGCGGATTTGCCGCTCGGACGTTGGGCCACTACTTTCTTCGGATCGTACTCTAGTGTCTTATCGGCTAATTTGAAGTTTCCGATAACTGCAACCGCCTCTGGCTGGTACACGATCGTCTGGAACCATCTGTTGACGTTCTGGTACGGAGCACGAAGTTTCGGCTCAAGAACGTATTGGTATAAATGCAAGAGCGTCATTGCGACACTTATGTCGGCCAGTGTCACACGCTCGCCCACCAAATACGTTCGTGTCAACAAATGCGTGTTCAGAGAAGTTAACAAACGTGCAACGTCTTCCTTCGCGTTCTCAACAGTCTGAAAGCCAGTCAATTCGCCTCGTTATCGTATGAAAACCCAAAAATTCTAAAATGTCATAATTGCCCAAAAGAAATTGAAATCCCTTACATAGGCGAATGAAAATTTCAAGCACGGGATATAAAATTTTAGAAATTCATATTTTTTTCATGAGAAAAGCTGCAACACTAAAAATCGAGCTGACAATGTTTTGAGAAAGTTAAACATCGGCTCGAAATTTTTATCGTAAAATACGCTCATTCTCGGCAAGGGACGAGGAAGTATGGACAGAAGAAAATTAAACGTTAAAAAAGCTGATCCTCGATTTAATTGTGAATGGAAATAATTTTTAAAAAAGTTACCACCTGAAAAAACTGTATTGGAAGCATTTTGATTCTTTCTTCTGCATCAGTGTGTTCGCAGCTGGAATCTATTTGTATAAATGTATGCTCGAGCAAAGCCAATGTGAATAACATTGCCAAAATGTGCGCTCGATGCAAATTTTTCTGTCTCTCCTTTCGTTACGAAAAATGATCAGAAACGATCAAAAAGTTCGCCTTTTCAAGGAGATTTTCCACAGTGCAGAAAAAAAAGGATCGCTCGAAAAAAATCTTTCTCTACCTGCTTGTCATAGGGCATTATTCCCAGGAGTGGGAAAACCCAAGTACAGCTGGCCGGAACGATTTCGGAGTCTGCAAAACTCAGCCATTGCACAACTTGTGCTTTTTCGACGTCCGATTTGCCTCTCAGCTGTTCATTGGCCACTATTAGAGGCATCAGAATGATATTTTTAGATCAGACTTGTAGTTTCCAAAATTAGCGATTTTCATGAATGAAAATAAAACGGAAAAGAAATTGGGAGAATTAAACTCACCGTAATACGCAATGGCATTGCTCTCGGTGAGGAATTTTCCATCAGAGGTCTCAAAAGCTGGGACCTTAAAAAAAAAGTAATAATGTCTCAGAATATCGTTCTCTTTTTCTAAATTCTATGCGAAAAAATGTTTGTTGGATTTTTCGACCGACCGCTTTAGGAATGGAAAAAAACGTCAAAACTCGTGGCACATATGTCAAAAAAGTTCGGACCCCCCTCCGAGACGAGTTCTCGAGAATTGGACGTTTTTGGCGATGGAATGCGGCATAAAAATCTTTAAGAATGAAATGAAAAGTTGATGAAAATCCGATTTTTTGAACTCACCTTGCCGAGAGGGAATTTCTTGAGGAAAGCATCGGTCTTGTTGGTCTCTCCGAAGACGAAATCCTTGTCAATCTTGATCTGAGCACCGGAATACTTGGCTGCGATCAAGGCTTTGTAAGCCCTGAAATTTTCCGGGTACGTGTACAGAGTCTGAAAAAAATCATTTTTCCACCGTATAAATAAGGATGTTAGCTTGACAATGAGGAATTCGTAGAAACTTCAAAATCACTCGTAAGCTCGATGTTTTAGGGTGAAAACTACGCATGGGACAGACTTACTCCGGACGCCATTGTATCGTGTCACGGGAAGAGGAAGTCGAAGGCCGGCAAAGATGACACTCTCAAAATACCCAACCGCATTCAAGTGCGCCCCTTGAGTGCGCGAATGAGCTTTATTTTTTTCTCTCGAGTGTAAAAATAAAATTGGATTTTTCAGGGCTAACGGAATGTTTCGTAAGTCACGAAAGATTGCAATTTTCGACTGACTTTGCTCTCGGAAACGAGAGACGTATATTTATTTACTTTGATCAATAATTCGCGGAAAATGTCGAACGTCCTCGATCTCAAAGCAAACCTGACTTTTTCCAGCCTTGTTATTGGCTGCGAGAGCTCCTGAGAAATGCTGCGGGAAACGGCATTGATCAATCATATTCCAAAACGTCAAAATCATTTACATGCGCACGTGGCCTTACAACATTACATCGCTTTTGTGTAAATTTGCCTTGAGTCTCGAGAATGCGCAGTTGATGAAAGAAATCGTAAAAAAATCCGCTTCCTTGCGCACACATTCGGTTCGCGAGGTCGAAGCAGCAAGTACGTACAGACATGGCCGCGCTCAAAGATATGCTCCCGCAATATGAAAATTTGCAACGAGCATGGACGAAAGATCCACCGAATTTGAAGGAATGCGGCGAAATACTCGATCAACTCAAGGTACGATGGTTTTCATGACCTTCAACCCTCTGCAAATGAGATTTATCTACACATAACCTCTCTTTCATTCCTGTCAAAATGGATTGTCATCATTCGAGAGGTTTACTCCGCCAGCATCTTTCCCCATTTCTTTTCTATGCAAACTACGAATCTTTTTAATCGCTGTTAAAAACTCGAATTTCTCTCTTTTCAGCTAACAGTCACGCATATTACGTTTTTATCAACTTCCAGCAGAGTCGCGGCGCCATGCGAATTGATGACCGCACGTACGTAATTTTTTCGTTGTTTTGACTATTCCTATTGTTACATTCGCTCGTACTGCCGACTTGAAAATTCAAAGACCATGAAAAAAATCAACTTCGATCATTTTTCCGTGTACTTGTGTCGAACTATTTGTTGTGAAAATCATTTTCCATCAATTCATGACTGCTGTACATTCAGAAACAGTTGTAAACAGTCAAAAATCAATTTTTTGCGAAAACTGCGCAAAACTGTCGAAAATCAGTCATTTTGAAAGTTTCATGTCGACGGATATTCGGACTTTTAATCGTGAAAAAATAAAATGCAAACGCTAAAGAATAAAAATCGTTTCAGGCCAGATTTTGGAAATCGGAGCTCAGTGGAGCATAGCGTCGGAAGATATTCCCTCGTTCGAGCGTTACATGGCTCAGCTGAAGTGTTATTACTTCGACAACAAATCGGGCCTGCTACAGTCGTCGTACAAGTATAAACTGTTGGGCCTGAATCTCCTGCTCTTACTGTCGCAAAACAGAGTAGCAGAATTCCACACGGAACTGGAGCTTTTGCCGTCGAATCAGATCCAATCGAACGTGTACATAAGGCATCCGTTGAGTTTGGAGCAATGTTTGATGGAGGGATCTTACAACAAAATATTTCTAGCCAAAGGAAATGTGCCAGCAGCTTCTTACAATTTTTTCATTGACATATTGTTGAACACGGTGCGCGACGAAATTGGCGCATGTATGGAGAGCGCTTATGACAAAGTGTCCTTAAAAGATGCCTCGAGAATGCTCAACTTAAGTTCGAAGAAAGAAACTATGGCGTTTGCGACGAAGAAAAATTGGACTCTCAAAAAAGATGGAAACTTTTACTTCACTGCTCAGAACGAGAAAAAATCCGAGGACCCAATTCCCAGCGCCGATCTCGCAACCCTCGCGATCGATTACGCCCGAGAATTGGAAATGATCGTCTAAAGAATTTCTTTTTCTTTTGTTTGTCTTTCCCAACTTTTCTCATCTCACTCATCCACGTATTTTTTTTTCTAATGTGTAAGATCGAATAAATCTTGTAGGATTGATTTCAACAAAGTTCGGACCGATTTCACTACCGATTCCCGCTCTATGAATTTTTTTGTCATTCTTTTTCATCCGAAATTTTTTTTCGCCCGTGACTACTCGACGTATGTTTTTTTTTTTTTATTATTAAATGTAACACCCAATAAATCTCGTCAAATTGATTTAAAAAAAAAAAAAAATGAATTGACCAACCGATTTCAATGCACTTTACGGAATTTTTAGGGCAAGTAGGCAAGCGTTTCATAATAAAATTTTCTAAAAAACATGTCAGAAATTGCATCTGGTTCGAATGAAAGGAATATTTTTTCTCTGACTGCATCAACTGTCCGGAAAGATACCCATCGATCTCGAGGAATAATGAGTTGGGATGTAGCCTTTCGTAGATTTTTAGATAACGCGGTAAATCTAGGGATATTGGAGATAAAGTAACCAGGGAAGGCTGTGCAATCGGAAATAGTAAAATTGATTCGACAGTTATTTTGCCAATGATGATTCGAATCGATTGAACTTGTGAATTACTACGAATTTTGACCATTAAAAATTGTCGAAAAGCTCCAAGAAAGGTAATAAGAAAGTATTGCGACAAGTGGCTCGATGTATTTAGCAATAAAAATGAGAAAGAAGGCGGAGACGCGAAAGGGGGCATTGGAGATGAGGCTTGAGAGAATGCCGATTCGCGGGGTGGCGAGAGAGAAAGAGAACGAGATGCCTGCACATGATTGCCGCGGTGTGTAGAAGTAGAAACAGAAAAGTGAGTAAAGAGAACACAGCAGTAGCAGCAGCAGCGCGCACGTCAAAAAACTACGGTGGGGCGCCGTCAGAAAAGCAACATGGCGTCCGTTAGGTTATCGCCGTGAGGTGTCTGCTCCGTATTATTCGGTTTTATTGATGCGATATATTCGGAGCATTTTGGCGGCCTGACGCGGAATTCCGCGTCTTCGGGGAGGCTGCCGAGTGGCTCAAAAAGTTATAAACTAAATCCCTCCCTCGAGAAGACGATTCGAGGGTTCGGGACGGTTTAAAAAACAGGAGAAAAAAATAAGTAGAAAAAGACGAAGGAAAGGAGTGTAAAAAAAAGCTGGAAAGGTTTGATAACGGGCGCGTAAACAGAAGCTTGTGGGTGTCCATATACACACCCTGACGCGCGAGACGGAGCCCCACCGGGAGAATTTAGTGTTTTTCACGGTGATTTTTTTCTTTTTCCTCGGTTCATCTCTTTCGTTTACCGTGGCTCTTTTCCGAGCGAGACGTTTGCGGACAGACGAGTGTGTGCGTAAGAGAGAGATAGAGCGAGACGGAGTGAAGAGTGACAGAGAAGGAAAATGTCTCAGTGATCGCGCGTCGTTCTGCGATTGTATATTTGGCAAAATTTCTCGGAAAAGGGTTCGCGTAGTTTGAGAAAAACTTATCGAAATGCCGGTGATCGGACAAGTGTTATTGACCATCCGATAAATCCGCGAGTGTTTTCCACCAAACCCCTCGCGCTCCTCGTTTCCTTTTTTTCTCTCTCTATTCTTCCTCTCCTTTCTTTTCTTTCTCCTCGCCCCACTATTGTCTCGCGTGTGCGTACACTTCTCGGGCGCCCTTTAAATTCGTGCAATCCTCATCATTTCCTTCATGTTTCCCGTGTTTTTTATTTCGCTTTTTCAACGTGCTTGATTTTATATACGTGCTTCGTCCGCTCGTTCTACGCGTTCATATGCCCCTGTGTCTATGCGCGCGTGTGTGTGTCTTTCGTGTGCAATCTCGGGAGGTGAACGTCCTAAGAATTCAACGACGATCGTAATGGATGAAGCGAGAAAAAAATACGTGCAATTATGAGCCTCGAGAAATGACGTTTTTTTATATATATTTCAATCTTTCTTTTCATTCGCTATTTTGATCGTAAGTGAATATTGAACATGGGAACCAAGAGAAGAGCCATTTCGTTTGTTGGGTCCTCGAGATTTTGACCCAACAAGTCAACGCTTTTTATATTTTCGGTCCGTTTCCACTGTTCGCGAAACAAGTGTCTCTGTTTCGTTACGAATATTTTTTGTTTTTTGTTTTTTTTTTTTCGTTCTTTCTTCGTGATAACCATCTTTATGAGATTTTTTGGCGATTCCAACGTGGGGAGAAGGACCATTTTGTACGAAATATTTGAACACGGCCCGGGTTTAGCCATATGCCGCCTGCCGGGCTATCGGCCAAAGGCTTGTCTACCTTGATGGACCACGGACAACCCGATGCTCGTCATCGGAGCGAGCGCTTTCTACTTTTCCCGGAGAATGGCTCCTCACACCCCCAAACTCCCAGTACAGCAGCCTCCTCCCCGAGATATCAGAATCCCGCAAGAGGAAACAATTATTCCACCGGGTAAACTTTTACTTTATTTTTCCTCTCAAGAATCTTTCGCTGTATCAAAAGAATTAAGTACAATGATTTATTCTTCCGATTGTTTTATATTGAACTCCCAAAATCAAGATTCAAGAAATCTTATAGACCGGCCTCTATTTTTTTACACGAGTTGTTGAGAAAATTGAGAAAATATTAAAAAGACACTTTTCACGGGCGTGACATTTTTTGGCCGCTTCGGATACAACTAACGATTAACCGCTGCTATGCAGAGGAATGAAAAACATGTTGATTTACAGTTACGCATACTTGTACGGACGTACATCTAGCAACAACATGTCGGACAGCAGCGTATCGGACACTCACAGCGGAGACACAGCAAGGACAGTGTCTCAGCAAACGAGTCCTTCGCACGCCACACATTCATATTCGCACTCGAGGCAGGACAGCAGTTCGACGATATTCACTGCCCTGTTCGATTATGTTGCTCAGGGTGAGGACGAGCTCTCTTTGCAGAGAGGAGAAACAGTGGAGGTAAAGCGAGAAAGTTGTAAAAACGAGCAGAAATAATTTTCATTGATGTCTTCATCATTTTTTTTTTAAATCAATTCTACTGGACTTTTGTGCACAGGTTTTATCCAAAGATTCCAAGATTTCTGGGGACGAGGGTTGGTGGACGGGAAAAATACGGGGTAAGGTCGGAATATTTCCGGCGAATTTTGTCGCCGAGGCGGAAAGCATCGACAGGGTATCGTCGGTGATCGACAAAGTACAACCGATCGAAATTGATTTCGAGGAGTTGCAATTGGAGGAAGTTATAGGCGTCGGTGGTTTCGGCAAAGTTTACAGGTTTGTATTGAACCGGAATTGACAATGTTGCCTTCGAAGATCTCGAAATATTCAACCGCGTGACTTTTATTGACAATCTACCTGACGTTCCCTTCAGAGGATTTTGGCAGAAGCACGAAGTAGCTGTGAAAGCAGCGCGTCAAGATCCAGACGAAGAGCCTAGTGTGATCCTGGAGAACGTGAGGCAAGAGGCCAAGCTCTTTTGGTTGCTAAAACACGAAAATATCGTACAACTCGAAGGCGTTTGCTTAAAAATGCCCAATATGTGTTTGGTCATGGAATACGCGAGGGGCGGAAGTCTCAATAGGGTTTTGAGCGGTCGGAAAATACGACCGGATGTCCTCGTCGATTGGGCGATACAAATTGCCCGCGGCATGGATTATCTTCATAACAAAGCTCCTATAAGTCTCATTCACAGGGACCTGAAGAGTTCGAATGGTATGACCTTTTTTCTGCTTACATAATTTAATAAAATCAATAAAATCAAATTCATTCAAATATTCCACATTGTCGCTCCTTCGAGCAGTATAAGTTCTATGACATCTCAACTTGCCAATCCTGCTGGCTCTTCCTCTATTCCCATGATCGAAATGTCAAACGACCGCATTTTGGTACATCGATCGTTGAAAAAAAAGGCCAAAGTTTGTTGTATCGAACTCTCAAGATTGCCAGCTCGACTCTAATCACACACTGATCCAATTATTGGAGGAGCTAAGAATTGTGTTTTTCTTATTTACAGTATTACTCAGCGAACCCATAGAAAACGACGATCTTCAGTACAAAACCCTGAAGATTACGGACTTTGGTTTAGCCAGAGAAGTTTACAAAACTACCCGGATGTCTGCTGCGGGAACGTACGCGTGGATGGCGCCCGAAGTCATCAAAAATAGTACATTCAGTAAAGCGAGCGACGTCTGGAGGTGAGCAACGATTTTTCAATGTCAATTTTGTTGGAATTCGTTGCTCGAATTCTTTTTCATTAATTTTGTTTGCTAGGAGATGGAATTCAGCTTCTTGATAATTTTATAAAAAAATTTTGCAGCAATGAGAATTTTGAACGACTAAATATTCTTTTTTCGGAATTTATTCATCAAATTAGTTGTTTCTTCCAATGATTTCAGCTACGGCGTGCTCCTGTGGGAGCTTTTGACTGGAGAGACGCCTTACAAAGGCATCGATGCTCTTGCCGTCGCTTACGGCGTTGCCGTCAACAAACTCACGCTGCCAATTCCCACGACGTGTCCGCAGCCTTGGAGATGTCTCATGGAAGGTAAAAATAAAGTTGAAAAAAGCGAAAGGTGGATCTGTCTGTAAAAATGAATAGATAATTGAAACGAGTTGCTGAATTTGCTTGCACAGCTTGCTGGTCGTCCGATAGTCACGGGAGACCGGGATTCGCTGAAATTCTCGTTGCCCTTGACGAGGTGAGAAGCGCTTTCGCAGCTACGCCTCACGAATCTTTTCACACGATGCAGGATGATTGGCGATTAGAAATCGAGCAAGTTCTTCATGGATTGCGCATGAAGGAAAAGGTAGTTCAAATAAAATTAAAAACGAAAGTCACTCGTTATCTTATCTGTGATTTGAATTATTGAGAAATATTCAAAAAATTTAATTTTTTTTTGTCTTTACAAAATTAAATGAGTAATGTTTATAAAAATTTTGTTCTGAAATGCTTTGCAAAGGCATGCCGTTCTCTCGAAGAGGTAAGAATCGACGATACTCGTCCCGTACACTTTCAATTGCATAAATGAGGGCGCCAGCTTCGACGAGCTGTGCGAATGTCTAATTAAGGAGAATTTTCGCCTACTCTCTAAAACGGGGTTTGGGTCGTTTCCACAGGAATTGCGCTGTCGAGAAGAGGAATTAACAAAGGCACAAGTGCAACAGAGACAAAACGAGGAGATTCTGAGGCAGCGGGAACAAGAATTGGCCGCCCGTGAGATCGATCTGTTGGAGCGAGAGCTCACCGTAATGATAATACAACAGCAGAATACGCCTACGCCCAATAAGAGGCGGGGAAAGTTCAAGAAGTCGAGGCTCAAGCTCAACAAGAAAGAGCCGGGAAGCAACATTAGTGCTCCATCGGGTAAGCCTCTCTTTTATCACTTTTTTTCCTTCAACCAAAAACTTGACATTTTTCGAAATTCATGAATTTTCAATCGAAGAAAAAATATCTGTGTAATTTTTGCTTATAATTTCTGGAATTTCTCGAAACTGTTAAAAAAAAACTCTTGACCGTTGTTGAATTTTTTTGTGTGATATTTTTGGGATAGGGGATTTTTCGAAAAAAAAGTAAAGCCTCGGCTCAGAAGGTGTTTTGAGTTGAAAATATCTTTGAAGCATATTTATAAGCGTCTTGGTTTGTTTTTCCAAAGATTTTCGACACACGATAACAGTGCAACACACGGCTTTGGATCGAGGAAAACCTCGAAACCCTTCGAGGCCGAACAGTCCACCAGGTTCACCGAGTATTCCACGTCTCCGAGCGATTGCCTGTAAGCGATCAAGTTTGAGAAAAAACTTTTGATTTGTCCCTCTTAGACGTTCGTACTGTAAATATCGAGAACGAAACCAGGAGTCGATTAATTCGAACTCAATAAAAAAAGAACACAAGACGATGCAGAAGTTTGTGCTTTAGTCGTAGAATCGGTTTAATTATTTAAACGAAATGTCGTTTTGATTTATTTCGTACCTTTCGTATCGACCAAGTGAAAACAGAAGCATTTGTTGTCTATTTTAATAACGGCATGGTGTGTGAGAAACCAAGTAATTTCGTTGTCAACGCCTCCTGTTTCTGCTCGCCAATGAGCAACTTTGCTTCACCATTTTTTTCTTTCCGTTTGTTCTTTCCTTGGAAAGATTGTTTTTGTACTTATCGTTTTGTGTGATTTTTTTTCTCAACCCTTTCACTATTTTTTTGTCAACCAGTTCGTTTTTTTTTTTTTCAAGTACGATTTTTTCGAGCTGCGCACGTTGAGAGCCTCGTGGTTTGAAATTGTTGTTGTGAAAGCTGACATTTCAAAATCATAATCCTTCTATTAAAAAAAAAAAAAAAAGAAAAAACAAAATTGGCAGTGAAAATTATTATTCGCTTTCGCATTGCGTTACCACGCGATTTTATTTTTATTTTTTTTTTCCCCATCCAGACAGAAATTAATCTTTCGATGTCGTGTCCGTAAATTCACTTTCGTTTCAATTTATAAAATAATTTTGACGTTCAATCATTTGTTAGCTCTTTCTCTTTCGATCTTAGTGATTTTTTTTTGGAAATGTGGTCGCGAAAAATTAATTTAATGTCTTGAACGTGTTTACCAAATTTGTCCAAATCGCCAGAATCTTTGTTTGAAGTTTGATGAGTTTTTTTCTTCACTGCAATTCGTATTTAAATGTTGCGTGATATTTGGAGAAAAGGAAGAACGAGGAGACGAGAAGTTTCGTGGTATTTTGAGGGCGGTAAATAAAAATGAAAATTTGAGTAAATGAATTTGGTAAAATATTAGTTTGAAGAAAAAGTGAGGAGGAAGGATTAAAAACAGGTATTTCAGTGTGCGCAGAGTGAAAGAGTAGGTAGAATGAGTAGCGAGTAGAATTTTTGTTTTTTTGTTTGTTGCCGTCTAGTACCGGCGGACGGAGTTAAGGGTAAGACGTGGGGTCCGTCAACGCTGCATCAGCGCGAACGGGGTGCGATAATCACGCAACCGGTGAATCCGTCATCGCCAGGTGGGAAGCGTTGGTCGCGTTCAGCGCCGGACCTTGAAAAGACACCGTTACGTACAGCGTTGTTGGCGAACGCGCAGCGGTCTCCCCTTCTGCAGGAAATAGGTAACCACCGAACATCGAGAAAGTTGTACTCCTCGGCAAATAATCTGATAGAGGATCAGACAGGGAGGGAAAGTTCGGATTACGAGATTCTTCGTATGCCGAGTATAACGCGGAGAGGAGGAGGAGGAGGAGGAGTTGCGGAGAAGAGAGACGAGATCGGGGGCTACGAGTTGGAAAATAACGATGAGGATGACGAGGTTGAAGTTGATAATAACGAGGATGAAACGACGAGAGTGACGTCACGAGTTGGTAATTCGAGAGACACAAATTTTAGCGAGACTTACGAGACGTACGATTTCAAAGACGCTGCGGCTTTCCGATTGAATAATCTTCGTAGTACTCATATCAACGAGGAAGCGAATTGTATTGTATCGCGGGGCTATAAAATATCGATACCGCAATCCTATTTCGAGCAGACCGCGAGAACGTCTCAAATGGCGAGATCGGAACAACAGCGGCAAAAGCCACAACATCAGCAACAACAGCATCATCGGCAACAACAACAGAAACAACCGCAACATCGGCACCAGGTCGCATCGTCGGAATTGAACACGAGCGACGAGAATACGTCCTCGTGTTCGGCAAATTTTGTACATAGCGTTGCTTCGAGCCTGGTCGGTACTGCTAAACGGGTTAGAAACAAAAAGCGCGATCGTAGCAAATCGAAAGATTCGGGAAAGCGTCGCGACAGCTCGGAATCCCGGTTAAACACGTTGGCTGATTTCTTTCGATCGCCCTCGGGTTCACGAAAAGGTTCTTTGAACGCGGAACGAAAAAATTCCGTGACGATTAAGATCAACGACGCGGACGGTCTAGAATCGAGTCCGGAGAATTCCATAAGCAAACCAACGCGCCACAAATCACGTAGCTCCAAAAGTCCTTTGAGGGTTTTTGAGAAGATACGGGCATGGGGAAGTCGGGACGCGTTGGACGGCAAAATTTTACCAGCCAAAATCGAGTACAGCGTTCTCGAAGATTCTATATCGATACCAAAGCTGGAGCAACGCGATTACACGCCAAAATTCTTGGCCGCCAATTCCCGCGAAGGCATTGACTTTGAAAATCTCGAAGCTGATCTTTGCAATCTTGACTCGGAGCACTCGAACGACAGTTCCAAATCGAAAAACTCGCTCAGATTTCTCGAGGAATTTGAGCCGAGTGGCCCGAGATCCTCGCTCGACAGTACTCGTAGTAAATCCAGCATCGCTTCCAAACAAAGCGAACGTTGTTCCGATCAGGACTTTGATGTCAACGAATCCCCGGAACTTAAATCAAAATTTAACCACTCGATTATCAGTGATCACGCTGACAAAGAGAGTTCCGATTCCAACGAACGATTTAACGAACGTCTCGCCGAGTCACTCAGAATCGTTAGTCTCTCGAGACGAAGCTCCGAAGGCACGAGCTCCGCAAGCTCCGTTTCCTCCAATATCCTTGCGACTGACAAGTTCTTCAGAAAGAGTGATTAGCTAGCGATCTACATTATTATTTTATTATTATTAATATTATTATTATTATTATTATTATTATTATTATTATTATTATTTTAAATAATATTATTAGTATATATAAAAATACGATTTATTAGATTAGGATTTTCTTGGCGACACGGTACTCTGGCGTTTAGGCTTTTTTCCATGTGGTCCAAGCGTACGGTAGTTGTGAAACAACGCACGACATTCAAGCATTTTTCTTCTTTTTCATACTTATATATAAATATATATTATTACATACTCGCCATTCAAGCTACAGCGCTACAAAACTATTCAAAATAGTCATTTACACGTAAACAAATTATTTATGCAAATTTTTGCCCTCGAATGTTGATCGTTGTTCAGTTGTGTTGTTTTTGTTTTCTTCCTTCAGCATGAAATGTCGGAGTGAAAAATTATAAACGTCGGATAACTCTGAACGATAGGTGGAAAAAATTACAACTTTTTTATTCATTGTTTCAGAGTCGATTTTGAATTTAATTTAAACAATTGAAATTGTGCAATAATTTTTGTCCATTATCTTTTTGTTGGTGGGATTATAGTTTCAATATTTTTATGCTGTTCGGGATAATATGGGCTTGTTACTTTTCAGCAAATGAGAAATGTTTGTGGAAATAATTTGAAGGACAAAAAGATAATATTAACAGCTAGTTCGTAGCGCTGTAAATTGCCTTAGACTTTCCCCATTGTTCCTCCGGGAACGATTAACGAGCGAATGTTCTCTCTTGATCGCAGGCCTTTCCGAGGAGAACATCCACTCCACGCGTAAGTTCGCCATCTTTATATTTCACTGTCTGTCCTGTAGATTTTTTCAAAATCCACTATAGTTTCTTCCGGCGCTAAATGATGTTTTTTTTTTTTTTTTTTTTTTTTTTTTTTTTTTTTTTTGAAAAATTTTATCATTCTCGTATCATCACGAATTTCTGTCGCACCTTACGCCCACCCTGATTAGTAGTTTTCATTGTTTTTTTTTCCTCGATTATTCTTTTCGATTCGTTTCGAAAATCCTACTCGCTTTTTAAACTTTCAGAGACGTATTTCCGGCCTTTTTATTCCCGATTTATCGAGCGAGAGCCAAGTAACTAATTTATCAAGTACGTGGCTAAGACTCGAGGAGGTTCGGTCAATGATCGTAAAAAATATTTCGAGGGCAATTGACTCGTGAAAAAATGTGAAAATCAACTGTTTCCAAAATTCGTTGATTGCTAATTTGACTCAATGGGCGAACCTCAAATGCATGCGAACTCGGTATTTTCATTTTTTTTTTCCATCATGACACTTCTTGAATCTTTCGTTTTGAAATCAGTGTTTTCTTTTATCAATTCCCGCGTATAATCCCGTCGATGTATTGAGCCGATATTATTTATGCCAATCGCCTTCTTGTCCATCTACATTTTTCAAACAAAAAAATATTATTATTAATATTATCATTATTATTACGATTAGAATTACGAGTCAAAACAAAACGATAACGCAACGCCAAAAGAGAAAAAAAAATATCGAGTTGTGGTGCACGTAGACCCGTAGACTTGTGTGATTTGTAATCGCACGTACATATCGCAGACTTGAATAAAATTCAAAGCAACAAGAAAAAAAAAAAAAAAAACATGAAAATAATCGTTTAAAAACAAAAAATTAAGGATTTGGTGAGGGACCACTTTTTAAAATTTAAGTTTATTTTAAGAGTCAAGCCCCGGCTGGTGGAGGGCCTGTTCTGGCTGAAGACGAAGCGGTGTGTGGTGGAAAAACACAAACGAAACAAATATCTATAAAAAAAACAAAATAAACTGAACAAAAGTTCGACGCATCGAAGTTGCGTCAAGGAACAAACGATCAGACGAGAATTAAAGGAAAACGAACTTGAAGTGCGGTGACGTTACGTTCCTGAAAAACAAAAAGAAATATCAACTGAAAAAAATAGGAAAAGCCCAATAAGAAATCACAGGAGCTCACGGGATGTTCAATAATCTCGAGTCACCCACAGTTCACGAGGTCCAAATCAAACGACGTTGATTTTTCGTCTTAATTTCTCTTTTTTTTTTTTTTTTTTTATTAATACAGTCGCTCTCACGTTTGGTTATTAAAAAAACAACAATGACAAGAATTAGTTGGAAAATATTGGAAACAAGTAAAGCAGCCAAAATACGCAATCTTTCTGGTGTTGGTTCTATCTCGTTAATCACTTGGAGTAACGTTAACAGTCTAACAAAGCAGAGCTAACAGTCCATCCACAAATAAACGCAATATCGATCCGAGAAGAGTAACTTCAATTTTTTGCGATCATTTTCTTATTTTGTTGTATTTTTCTCTTTTTTTCCTCGTTCAAAAAAAAAAAGAAAAAAGAAAAAATGTATCGCGATTTTATCATTATCAGTGCCTCGTACCGAATAATCGTGTTCCCGAATAAACTCTCTACACGAAAAGAACAAAGCAAAGAAAATATAATGACAAAAGAGTTGAGTAATTTGTAAATGAGAAAATGAATTATACCGTTTAGAGATGCGAGTTATGAGCACACTTACAGTTTCTTAGCCCAAGTTTACACGCACACACACACCTGTATTTAGACAATAGAACTTTTTCAATAAAAGCTTTTCAGTTGGACACGTTGAATTTTGTTTTTGAGTTCTTGGATAGAAAAAATATATTCAAATGAAGTAAAAATTTTACGCTCGGCCTGTTAGTACAAAGTTTTGAAGAATCTTGGCTCAATTTTTCGTGCTCGGCAAAAAAAAAACAATAAAAATATATATTAACATCGTGGCTACTTGATAACAATGATTTTTTTATTAACGCTTCTGACCTTACGAGACTGTGGGAGCCAGGCGATGAAACGGAGAACGAAATGTGGTATTTTTTTTATTTTAACGTTAATTAATGCAATTTCTCATTTTTTTTCTTCGACGGTCTAAAGCCGAGCGTAAAAAAAAATTGACCTTGCATGCTTCCCGTAGAATCCTAACTTTTAACTCCGTTTTTGGGTATGGTACGTTCTACTTTATTTTTATTTTCGAGTATTTTTGACCATTTCGACAAAATTGAGGATTTTCATTGCTCAAATCGCATCAATTAATGAATGAAAATCGCAGTCGTAATTAAGCGCATGTAAACAATTGAGTGATAAGCGTAGATCGTGGAATTTTTGCTTGGCCCGTATAAATTGACGTTGCCAAAGAAGTATTGTTTAATTCTCAGCGAATAATTCATAATTCCACAGCCCAAATTTCCATTAATCGCTTCGACAAAACTCAATTTTTCAATCACGGAATCGAGGTGATAATTATAATAAAAAGCTCGTTTTATGAGCAGAATTGCTCAAGCTAGTTCGCCTGCATTAGAAAATTTTTGGAAGAATTTGATTAAGAGCTTAAAAATATAAAAATCGAATAGAAAAGACAAAATGAGCTGCTTGCTTAATTAATCTGGCTGTAGATTGATAAAAGGCTTGGATACTCTAGTATCTAATAAACGAGTTGACAAGGTAAGAGAGCAAAGAAGGGCTGCACCGAATGCGAGAGAAAAAGGAAAATAACGAACGAAGGAAACATTTTGAATAAATTGCTGATGCTTGCGACGCAATTATAGTTGGTAGAGAATTTCTAAAGCAAGAAAAATATGAAACGATGAAAAAAATGCCTAAAGTAATGACCTTAATGTTTTTTTTGCCACTTGCAAAAATATAAATTATTTATTTTTAGATTACACAGCTCTGCCAACGGAAATAACGTCGGAATGGATGACGAGCGATTATCCCATAAAACCGGGACTTACGGGGCCGTACATAATGCCGATGCCTGTGCCAATGCCAACTCTTTACAACGGTGAAGCTAAGAAACCAAAGTTAGGCATAATTGAGCTTCTTCTTTACAACATTGCCTCGATGTTGGCCGGAGTTGCGACTGGTTATGACGTTCGAATGTCAAACGTCTCACCCATTCATCCCAGACTTCAACCCAGGTCCGCCGAAGTTCCCGACGAACCTCCCAGATGGTGGTTTCAGGCTGAAACTGGATCCAATCGCAATTCCGGCTATCTCGGACCCGAGTACGAGTTCAGCTCCAGCAGTGGTTATCCTCACAATACGTATCATGGACCAGCGAGGCACTACAGGTAAGAAAACAAAACAAAAAATAACTTTTCGTAACTTCGAACCAACCGGATCAGTGCTAATTAACCCTTCGTGGTCACCAGGGGTCAAAATGACCCCAAGCGCAACTTTGAACTAGATTGGCCATAAGGCGCTCAAGACGGTTGGCCTCCTTCCCAACGGTGCTTTGGTTGTCCGATTTTTTTTTTTTTTTTACACATGGCTTCTTTACTGATTTTTTTTTGCCATTTTGAAAATTGGATAAAATTTTTTTTCTCGATATTCTTATTCGGAAAGGTTCAAACTAATATCCTGAATTTTTATCCGTCGTTCGGAACGATACTGGCAACGCGGCAAGCGTTTAAACATGGCTGGGGTCATTCCGACCCCGTGTGACCATGGAGGGTTAATATTATTCATTTCCGAGGGTAGCGAACGAGGAATCAACGTTTTCTCGACATTTGAATCTTTTGAATATTTTTAAGGAAATTTTTCTCTATATCAAATTCCATTCTCGATAAAGTATCGAAAGAAATCAAATTTTCAATCGAAACTTGTGGGGAAAATGGTTTAGCAAAACTGTTAGAAAAAAATGAACATCGTGCAATGAATAATAAATAAATATTTGTTCTAGGCCATTTTTGAGCAGCATGGGAGGAATAGCGCCTGGTTTGCCTTCGAACGTGATCAGTGACAAGCCTCTCAGATTCACGGATTCCCCGCAGCATTATGTGAGCAATACCGGCTCGAATGTTCCGACGCCGAGTCCACGTCGAAAAAGTTCGAGTACCAGTAACGAGGAAGCTTATTCACCGGAAACTGGTAGAATCGATCGAATCGACAGGATCGAGAGGGTACCGACTATTTACATGGGAAACGTGGCACCATATCCCGATTATGGTCCACCGGTTTACGCACTCGCTCCTCCCGAATATTACAGACCTCCTGAATCCGGATATTTCGTCCATGCCGATTACCAGTAAGTGACAAAAGAATCATCCAAATATTTGTTGAAACTGAAAAAACAAACAAAATTATTAAAAGCATTTTTTTAACATGAATTTTTCATATATTTTGATATCCAAATTTACTTAATCGAGATTTGAGAATTACAAAAAATGCGACTCCGATGACTTTGATCGTTTTAAGTTTTTTGCCTGCCATTGCAATTCGAATATGTTTCTTTTTTAACGATTTAGCGGGATTTTATTGATTTGTTCTGATGTAATTGATTTTAATTTTAATTTATCGTTGCAGTGATCGAATGCTCGAGTATCCCGATTTCGCCCACGCGTACGACAATCCGAGCAACGTGAACAGTCCAGCACGACCGACGCCGCGACTCCCGGGGTATACGCACCATCGTACATCGTCGAACGTGTCGAACACGAGTACGTCGAGCCAGAGTAACGTAAATCCGACGTTTCGATTGGAAGATGAATCGGATTATGGTGTGTACTCGCCGAACCATTATTATCAGCAACGCTCGTCAAACTTTCCGACGAGTATAGGGACCTACAGCAGCGGAATGGTGAATCATGATTACGGTTCTCAATATTTGAGTCGTCAGAATTCACACGATTCGAATCCACCAAATTCGTCGAGCGAGAGGCCGAGTAATCTCGAAGTTGTAACGAGATTACGTTCGAGTTTGAAGAGATCGAATTACACGTACAATTCGCCAAACAAAACGACGAGTACGAGTAAAAATAATTCGGGCTCAGGAACGCCGACGAATCCCACGCCGCCGGACTCGTTAACGTCCGAAGACTCGAGTTACGTTTCGGCGAAAGACAGTCAAATCTCCATGGGACGAGTTCGATTTTCTCCCGTGACTTTCGATCGTGACAGCATCTCCAGGGAACACAGAGAAACTCTTCTCGACATCCCCGTTCATGGACAGAGTCAAGATTTGAACGTTGCTGTTCAGGTCACTCGACGTACGTCGAGAAATCGAAAACCCAGCATTACCGAAGTCGAACGTGACTTCTTGTCATAGCATTGGCTTATTTAAGGAACAACAATATATTCTCACCTTCGCAGTGAGTACTCCACGAGAGAATACCTGAACAAAAGGGAGGGGCGAAAACAATTAGTATCGATGGAACGTTATTCGGTAATAATCGCAACGAGCGATTTCAATCAAGCACTGCCTCTTACGGGATTTTTATCTCGATATCTGTGTGTTAAATTTAACGCGAGAGGAAAGACACCGACGTTTTTCTTTTTCATAGCTCACCATTACATTCCAATTTTTAACGTCGAGGCGCTACCGACGAGCCTCGATACATTCCTTTGGGACGAGAACCGTTGATGCATTGTCAGTGATGGCCGAAATTTGTGAATTGCACATAAGGAACGATCATGTCCAACGTAGCCATCAATTCGAATCGAAAAAAAGCTCCGATTGAATGATTCTTTTTTTTTATACTCTGTGCAATTATTCCCTCTTTGCTAATCGCTGCAATGTTTTCGTCAACGCAACTACGTAATTCTCGCATTTACATTGAGCTCGTTTTCTTTCTCGACGTCTAAAACCAATAACGACATTCCTAAAGATTCCAGATTCGTTGAAATTCGTAGCTTTTCTCATTCCCTTCGACCTCTCGTAGATCGATTCTCGAATTTAATGGGGACTCGATCTTTTCTGATATCGTGAGACTGCTCGGAGCGAATAAATAATTTAGGCTAAGAAGAACAGACTTTTTGTAGCACTTGTATGAAAGTTACAATGAAAAAGTGTACAGTAGAAATTCCTTGATATTGTTGAGATTAAGATGAAATAATTGAAAGTGGCAAAACGAGCATTTTTCGAAAGGTCCAAACGATTGTCTGGCCAGTCGCGTACCACTGGCGATTCGTTTCTCCTATTTTCGCTATTTTTTACGTTCGAAATTTTGATTTCAATCAAAATCCGGAGTTGGGCGTATAAAATCTTTATTTATTGATGTGTTTCAATGATCCAAGTGAGAAACAATAAGACGATGGTTTCAACAGCACGCGATGATCAAATCATAGTCGGAAACGAGACCAAATTAAATGGGAAAATATGCAAAAATTATTCATTTCATATGCTCATCTCCAGGAAAGAGAAATGAAAATAAAGGATCGCATTTTTCGGTAAATGGCGATTAGGACTGGGAGGAATACCATCGAATCGAGAGAAACTCGTTTCCAGCTTTGTATGACCCTGTTATATAACCCCTTGATGTTGTACATATATCGGAGACACTCGAGGAAAGAAGAAGAAGATTTACACGATTATGATTAGGACTTAAACTGAACAGCAATCCTTACATTCCCCTCAAGCCCCTGCCCTAGTTTTTCAATTATATATATAAATATATATTATGACCTTGACAGAGGACAGATATCCCTGGAAGAGATGTAACGCCTTAGGAACCCTGGGAGTTTTCGTTTGTAACGAATTTGTTTAGTAACATCGTTGCGAATCAAAAACAAAAATGATTTTAGGAACGAGTGAGTTATTCTCATCGACCGATCACTCCGGAAGAAACATCTTGAATGGCCCTCCTCACACTCGTAAAATCTTTCTAAACGACGATCATCAGTATTTTTAGGATACACCGGAATGTACATAGAAATTTATTATTGCTAATGTTTCAACAAGAACAAAATAACTCTACCGTGTCGCGGAGAATCGTTATTGTTTTGATTCGGTGTTCCAACTTTTTTAATCTGTGAAATTCAATGTTGTTATCCTCATTAGATTCCGAGCTGAAATTTCAGGACGGAATTGTTTCTTTACACAAAAATAGAAACGAAATGGATTTTGCATAATTATCGACTTTAGGATTTCTTTTTCAATCGTTGTTTTTATTTCTACGACAGAGAACTCTGGACTTCACACTTTTGGTTCATTTGTGCTGTACAAAGATCTTCTCTGCGGTGCTAGTATCGAGTACTTAAATTTTTAACCGAAGCAATGAGGAGAAATGAAAGAATCATGTAAAATGCTTCCACCATCATTGTTGGAACTTTTTTTTATTTTTGAGCGAAAATTCTCGAAAAATATTCATCGTCGATAATCGATTATCGTATTCAAGTTTTTTTCTTATATAATACGAAAAAAATGAGGAAACTTACGTTACAGTCTTAATACTTGGCAGCTAAGGACGTAAGGTTTTGTGTAATGGCGCTTTTCTCTCGCCAAAAAGTGCTAGTCTAAGCTATATTTATTTTTTTATACCCACACTGGTTATCTAGCTTAATTTTTCGTACGTCAATGATGATTTTTCTGGAACGCTCGTTGATCAATCTGGAAAAAAAAAACAAGAAACAGAATTTAGGAAACTGAATTTTGTATATGTGACGAAGTGTTGACGAGTCAATTTTGTATTAAAAAAAAAAAAATCATGATCGTTTTTATAACATTACAGTCGTGGAACCGAAATTACGTGTCAGAAGTTCCAATTCTTCTTGTTGTCGATTTTTTTTCGACTCACAATAATGGACTTCACATTTTCAATTTGTCTTTTTGTAATTAAAAACAAATCCACAATAATACCTAACGACCAAGTTGAATGTAATTACGAATGGGTAAACGACGATCAATGCAAAGAGCAAAACGTGTCTCGGTATAGCTTTTCGAATGGTCGTGGCATGATAGCTTTGCAGGAAGAAATAATGACGAAACACAAAAAAAAATAGGGCGTCGAACGAAAGGAAAGAAAGAAAAGCGTTTTTCTTCATTTTCAAAATAAAAATTGCATTACCGAGTGGGGAAAGTAATTAGTCAGTATTTTTTTTCTTCGTAATGTGAAAACGTAGACGAGAAATAAATCGCAATCGATTCGCTGCAATTCTCCGTGGCCCTTTTATTATTCACGGACAAGAAATTTGATATTTTTTCTCATAGTCGCAATTTTAAGTCATTAAATTTGTAACTCGACTCATTAGGCGTAAGAAGTAAATATTATTGTTAAGCTGCTGAGTGCAATGTGTTTCAGGTAATCGAAGGAATTAAGAAAAATTGATGAAGATGAATGATGCAGAGATGGGCACGATTTCAATGGAGTTTACAATTATTCGATGGTACGAACTCGATCATTCGATGATTTTCAACTATAAATAACTCATGAAAAGTCCCCATCTCTGTACCAAAAAAAATTTGTCGCATTTGTCCGTGAAAAGTGGAGGCAGGCACTTTTTTTTTTAAGTCCGATACTACGAGGTTAAATCAAAGATAAGAAAGTGGCATTAAGAATTATTTGTTTTTGTACCAACGACGTGTAACGAAAGTCTGAGAGTGAGTAAATTTGGTGATTAGTCATGAGAACCGTGTGAGAATTGCAATAGGGGTCACTATATCCCTCTTTCCGAATTCACGTAGTTTTTTCTTTCTCTCATTCATCACTTTCATTATTTTTATTATTTTCCGTCCCCCGAAACATCTCTTTTGTAATAATTCGTAAACGACAGCATGAAAACACTGGGTGTTCGCAGAAGTAAACGAAAGTCTTACTGCGCTGTCTAACCTGCACTAAAACAAAATTCATGTATTTTTTCAAGTATTGTACATTATACTATAAATATTAACTATACAAATTATACATAGCTATTGAACTATATATATATATATATATATATATATATATGAAAAACGTATATAAATAAAATTAATATTATTATGTAATATTAAGGGCGTCACGCGATATACGTGATTATTAATAAACAATTTCGAATAATGAGCGGAAACGATTTCTTTCATTGACACATGTCAAACCCTCGAAACGTCAAACAGTTTTTCTTGCCCAAATTCCTAAAAAAATTGCTGTAAATTTCTCATAAATTTCGAAAATGGCAACAAAAAATTGCAACTGCAAAGACTCCACTATCGTCGAAGGAATTTTTGATAATGTTTGGAACAACGGACCGAGCAACGAGGATTTTTTGTCTCTCGCTGGTGGTGACGCCGAAACCTCACCGAGTTCAATAAAATCCTACACTCTTGCGAATTCTAATCGTATGGAAGTCGTTTTAATCACTTGGGGAGCTACCATCGTCTCTCTCAAATGCCCCGACAAATACGGACGAGCCGGAGATGTCGTTCTTGGCTTCGATGATCTTAGGAGTGAGTTTTCAGTTTTGCGGATTTTTGAGAAATTTTCTTCAGGGATTTTGTAATATTTCAGCTTTCATGTTTCAGTATTTTTCTCTCTGACTATTAGTAGGAAAATATTTCGTAAGATTCTCGTTTACAGGCTACATGAACCCTCAACTGAATCAATATTTCGGCTGCATTCTTGGCAGATGCGCTAATCGAATCAAAGATGGAAATTTTAGTATCGGAGATAAAAGTTATCAGGTCTCCATGAACGAAAATGCCACGCACCATTTACATGGAGGTGTAAGAAAAACATATCGTGTCGTTTTTATACAAAAATAACGCTCTCATCATTTTTTTGCGTTTATGAAAAACTTTAGTTTTTGATTCAAACTCGATCTGCTTTTCGATTCCCAAATCTTCATCAAAATTAGTGTTTTCCTAATTTTTGCTCATTTTTTCTTAGGAAAATGGTTTTAGTCGTCAGATTTGGGATTCCTGTATCGACGGGTGTACTGTAGTAATGAGTTACATGAGCGAGGATCATGAAGAAGGTTACCCTGGTGCTGTTCTCGCCACCATAAGGTTCAAGCTCACTTCGGACAACAAACTCGAAATTGGGATGCGAGCTACGACGACCAAACCGACAATCGTTAATTTATCCCATGGATCCATGTTCAATCTTGCTGGTCACGTGAGTCCCAGAAATTTTGGGTGATGCTCAGGCCTTCGAAATGTATATTTCGAGGAACATTCTTCCAGGACGCTGGAGAATCAGAATTGATGAGACACAGAGTTTCCTTGAACTGCGATCGATGGACTTTCACTGATTCCGATGATCCTCTCCCCACTGGAGCAGTCCGCGGAGTCGGAGGAACCGTCATGGATCTCCGCATACCCAAAATTCTGCGCGACACTATAGTCAAAGTAATTTTTGTTTGTTTTTTTGTTGTTTTTTTCGTTATTGGTTTACGTATTTTTACAGATTCCATCTGGAGAAGGATTCGATCATAACTTCTGTGTCGTGAAAGGTTTGCAGTCGGGAGGAAGTTTCGTTGCTAGAGTCTTACATGCAGAAAGTGGCAGGCACGATATTTCGATGAAAATTTGGCTGGAAAAATTCAGTAGCGATAATCGACTAAATAAAATTTCACAACACAGGATCCTGGAAGTTTACTCGAACCAGCCTGGCGTCCAATTTTATACAGGATCCCATTTGCCAAGTCCTTACGTCGAGGAGGCTGATGAACAAGATCAGGAGGTCAGTGGCAAAGTTTAGAATTTCTTCGTTTCATAAGAGACTGCTAGATTTTTCAATTTTTGTAAAAATCGTCGAAAAGGAACCGGATTTTCCGATTCCGAGCAATTTTTCGAGCGAAGCAAGTTCCGGAGAAATTAATTTTCACGAAGGATTCAACAGCGAAGTGACTCGTAAAAAAGTGGACAATGCATCGGGATATATTCCGGGGAAGAGTGGAGCAAAGTACCGCAAGTTCGGAGCTTTCAGCGTTCAGCCGCAAAATTATCCAAACGCGATAAACTTTGTGAGTTTCAATTATTCGCAAAATATTCATCAATTCATTTATTTGTTGCATTTCATTTCACAGCCCCATTTCCCTTGCTCTGTTCTACGCCCTGGCCAAGTTTACCACCACGATTTGACGTACAAATTTGGCATCCAACTCGGGAATTACATGTGAATCGTATATGAAAAAAAAAAATGAAGAAAAAAAAACGAAAAATCACTCACTGTGTGTTTTTTCACAAAGACTCGACACTTTTTTTTCTTTTGCCAGCAAAAAATTTCGCGACGTCGCTGACGGTTGTGGAAAATTTCTCATGCACCGTTAGAGTTCGTTGAATCCATCCGGGGAGGGAAGACTTTTTGTTCGCGTAACGTTTGTCCAGCAATACGACCGTCGAATAATCATTTATGTGCCTCACAGCTCTGCCAATGCATTGATTCACGGCTTTCATGCAACAGTTCTCGTAATAGGTGCTTCCGGCTCCAGGTCTCTGAAATTCATTAGTTACCAATTATTAGACCAAGTAAATAAAAAAGAATAAAAAATCAAAATGACCAATCACCAAATTTTTTTCTTTACCACATTCTCATTGAGATATTTCATTTTTTCCTGAAGTTCCGGCGATTTGATGTTGGGATAGGGCATTCCAACCACCACGACACACCGTCCGAGGTCGTCGGAAAAATTAAGACCTTCGCTGAGTTTTCCGCCTGCAAATCGCGTCATTTTCTTATCCTCGGGATTTTTTTTTGTTTTTTTATCAAGGGAAGAAGAAATAATTAATCGTAAAGATTTTTTTATCGCTCTTACCAACAACGCTGAAGAGCAAAGATCCATTCTGCGGCTTCTCAGGATTTTTAATGGCATTTGCGTAATTATCCAAAATAACATTGACTTGTGAGGCCAATTTGGGCTCCCGAAAAATTTGTTTTTTACTTCGGATTTTCGTTATCATGCCTTCTTTGTCCAAGTGTTTGTAAAGCGTCTCTTCGTAACCGTAGGACGGCAGGAAAACGACTATTCCGCCGGGCACGATATTGCAAAGATTTTGCAATGTCCGACCGACTTCGTTCAACTGAAAAAAAGTAGAAGGTTACAATTTTCACACAATTAATCTCTTTCCTCGTTTAATTTGATTTCTCAATGAGGTTCGATTATAAAAACAAAGATTTTTGAATTCAGGTTCATTATTTTAATCACCAACTGCGGATTCTGTCGATTTTGATAATTAAATTCAAACGCGAATCCCGTAGGGCCTTGAGTAACGATTCTCGTGAGAATATTTTCTTTCGGAACGACATGATCGCAAGAAAATGTGACTATTCTCTCCGGTTCGGCGCCGGCGTTTATGAAAAGTTGATCAACGAATTCAGAAATTGGCTCCATCGTTCCACCTGCCAGTACGATCGACCTCGCTTCTTTAACTGGAAAATTACATTTCCCAAATAACTCTTCCATCGGAAATCTCCCACAACTTTAAATTAAACCGAAAAAATTTGATAAAAATTTTAAAAAATGTTAAATTTAACGATGACGTTTAGTTTCGAATAATCAAAATGCTTCAATTTACCAATGTCATGAAAATGAGCTGCAGGATTCATGAGCAAAAACTTGAGAGTCCCTTGACCGATCGTCTCACCAGGAATGACAAAGATTCTTCCATCGGCATTGCAGCTTTTCAAAGATTCGAGAAAGCCAAGAATCGGCATGATGGGATTATTCGAAGTGTCTTCATCAGTGTTGACTCTTTCCACAGGCTCAGTTTCCTGAGGTTCGGAATCTTTAGTTTGGAGTGAATTGAGAAAAGCAGAGACTCCAGTTTTGGCCACGCTGACCGGGCGGATCTTCAAATCGTCGCTGTATTTTTCCACGTATCCTTGGAGTTTATGGACAAGTTTGGAACTCTTGACGAACTCTAATAACTCGAAAATGTTGACTGTGTCGATTTCTGCAAAAACCTCAAAGTCTACGATTTCGTAGACTTTGGACGCGATTGGATTGTTCGATTTTTCGTCCGCTCGAGATTTCGACGTTCCTCCAAGAACTTTGATGAGTTTCTTCAAACAAAAACTCAGCTGACTCAGGTAGAGAACGCTCTTGGCAGAGAATAGAGATTCGAATCTGAAAAAAAAGAAATCTTTGTGATTGTCTGCAAAATAGAAAATCATGACGGAATTCCTGAAATAAATAAAACTGTGTTTCTATTCTTTTCAACCTTTTTTGGTATTGCGTGAGTTGGCTGTAACAGTGAAGAATATTTCTACCAGTAACAGTAGCGCTGTGCATTCGTTCGATAGCCTCGAGAAGATTGTGAGCTTCATCGATGATCAGGACGTTATTTTTGAGGTCAATACCCGAGCTGACTCTCGTATTTTTGTGCAAAATAGTATTGTAAGGCACAAGAATAACTTGTCCATCTTGCACAGATTTTCTGGATGCATAATAGGCGCAAGTTTCATGTTCCATTCCTTTTTTCACAACGTCTTCGACGTCTTGGATTTTAGTGACGATTTCGGCGATCATGAGCGACTGATTTCCTGGCATGAAAGGACAGCTCGTTGATGTCTTGGACCTTTTCAAATCTTTCTCCTTTTTCAAGGTTGTTTTCTTTCTTCTTTGCAGCTGAAGACAACGCTCGTTAATCATATTTACGTGTTTCAACCTTTTCACTTCTTTGTTTATGCAGTAATTTTGCCTGAAATCATAATACACATGAGACTGTTTGTTTGAAAAATATATTTCCGGTATTTAGTGTCAACACAGTTTGATAATAATGGAGCATGGGGCTGAAATCGATCAAATACTTTATAATATTAAATATTTATTAAATAATAATAGATTCATTTTTTTCAAATTAATTTGAATATTTAATAAATTTTATAAATCTCCAAATTTATAGTGTATTTCAAATTATTTACAATAATCAATATTCATCAAATGTTATCAATGTGTAAATTTTAATATCCATGAATTTATAAATCTCCAAATCTCGTATATGAGTCTCTAGAATATGTTTGGCTACTCTTACGTGAGAAGTAGAGCAGCCAAAGAATTGTTTCCATAACGAAACTGAAGTTTTATTGAGACTGATGACTAAGAAAAATAAAAAGTATTCTAATCACCTCGATGCAATGGGTACAAGGGAAACTTGTTCGGAATATGGACTTCTTTGCAATTCGCCAACAAATTGGGAGAGCTGCGAATGAGTCCTGGAGCAAAAAAAGATTTGAGTATATTTTGCAGGCTCATTTTCACTTTCCTCATTATCAGAGCCATCTGAATTGAGGCAGAGTTCCTCTAGAAGTAGATCATCGTCCAACTCATTTTTGTCTTCAGGAACAGCAGTTTCCTGGTTTTCATTTTTTTCTGTTGCCTTTGTTCTTTTCGATTTGAATTTTGCTTTTTTCTTGAAATCGTCAGCTTGTTTGAGTTTTTCGCTGTATTTTTGTTTTTTGTCATTCCGCCTTTCAATGGCTTCGAGCTTGTCTAGAAAAGCTCTTTTATCTGTATTCAATTGAATTTGTTCCGTTTGTTCAGTGAACCAATCGTTGACATTTTTTTTTTGCACTTCTTCCAACTTTTTGTCTAGCTCTGCGATTTTGCTAAGCAGATTTTCCTTCACCCATGCCTCTCTGTCCGTCAGCCATTTCAATGCCCCGCAAATAATTGACAACGACTTTCCTGTGCCTGTCGGACTTTCAAAAATGCCTAAATTCCCATCCTCCAAACAAGTCCACAAGTTTTTCATGAAATTCTCTTGGATTTCGTAAGGTGTGAATGGAAATGGAAATTTTTGTGGCACTTCCATAATCCTTCAACACAGAGTTATTAAGCATCGATGGATGCTTACTCTGAAACCAAGTATTGTTCCGGTTATCTTCACAATTATTTGTTGTTATGTAAATAACAGATTATAATTATTCCATAAAATAAAAATAAAAAAAAATAAAGAAAAAAAAAGAAAACTTTCATAGCGAGTGATTTCTTAATTGGAAAAATACGATTGTTACGTATTTTCAAACTTCAGATATTTTACATTTATTATCTTTAATACCTATTTTTGACCTGTTGAACAACAATGAAATCGTTGTCTTAACCTCAAAGGACGACCTATCAAATTCAACACTCAAACCGCAAAACGTACGTCTGGCACTGGTTTTCGCGGGAAATTATTGAGATGTCACTTTCTAGCCTCCATGACAATTGCCAATAACTGGACGGTGTCGCCGCGGTTGGCAAAGTTTTTTATTTATGCGAACAGTATACACAGTACCGCGTGTTATTGAAAATTTATGGTGCAACTTTGGCACTTGCATTTTATTCGAAGTCATTGTCCTCTCCTGAGTATTATCACTCCGTTTTACAAAGATATAAAGACATTCCGAATAATAATTAAGTTAAAGGTTTATCCAAAGTTCGTGGTCAGAGCGACAAAAATAAAATATCCATTATATCATCGTCATTTAAGTTGAAGCAATATCGTGCCTTTTGGATTACGAACACCCACGTACCGGCGCGAACTTGAATAAAAAATAACCAAGGCAGGTAACTAAAAACTACAAATTGAGAAATTCAAGATGGTTACATCATCGTATTTTACAATTAAAATCAACTTGTTTACTTGTTGTCAAATTCGTGGCTTTCGAAAACAAAATAAAATTCGAGACAATGCATGACATTTTCTAACCTCAATCGATAAACAACATCAGAATCGTCTGTATTTCAAACTAATCCTTATCACATGAGATTCTATGCTCCAACGATGTAATGCATTTTCAACAATTCTCATATATTTACCATTTCTATTGTTAATCATAACCATACTATCCCAATATCGCCTTCATTAATTTTCTCCAAATCATATACATTATGTAATCGTTGTACCAACAACCGATTTAAACATCGTTATCGTTAAACTATTTATGGTTTTTCATATATAGAAACTGGATTGCCATCTAATTATAATTTCTTGGCAAACGATTTTGCTGCTTGCATTTCTCGTCGCCATAAAAATTATATTTAGACTATTTATTTATCGTTATTTCTGAAGCAAATCAGCTCGACACGCGAGTTCAATTATAGATGCTGCAAGTTAGCGTAATAAACGTTAAATGCTTGTTCGTCGAATTTTCTTAAAGGAAACAGTATGAGAAATAGGAAGTGACAGAATCTTTCAATTATCAGCGTAGTTGCTCCATAAATATAAAGAAAACAGAGCGATTTAAATAAAATCAGGACTTCAGCAAATAGTAAATAAGCGAAACGTGACTCTTTCCAAGTTTTCTGTACAATTGAAAATATTGCAGAGTTAAAATAGGCTGGAAACTCAGTTTTTAGTGGATCGCTATGTGTCTGTTTACAAGTCGATGGTCATTCATCTCAAGATTAATGAGCTTGGTATATATTTTTGATTTTCATTGCAAAAGTGATAGATTTCCTGCTAGATAATTTATTTCTCCGTGTTATTATTGTCCCGTCACAAATTTCTCCACTATTTTTAGATTCCAAGGTTGTTAGCATTTTCTTGTATATATTTCTATTGGTTGAACGCTTATAAAACGCAGGCTTATTGGCCATTTGGAGATAAATCCCACTCCGGCCCATGCTTCAAAAATTTTAAAGCAAACATCCAGTATTCAGTTTACTTGGGAATCATTGGACGAATTCATGTTGTTGTTTCTAGAGACTTAGTAATTTAGAGTGTTGTGTTTTTATTCGGATGTATTTTCAATTCCCAATATTCTTTATCTGTGGATTTCCAAATTTTCGTGGATTATTTATTTTTTTGTGATGAAATTAAACTAACAAAAATCTTGTCTCCTTTGTTGTTCAGATTTGTCACTCACAGTGCATGTGTTCAAAGAATTTTTTCATTTTAGCCTCATCGGTTGTTTAGCTCGTCGTTTCAGTGAAAGAAAACGTTTGCTCATTGGTAAGTTGAACCCAGAGACAGTAGCGGTCTCGATCATGTGGACCGATTTTTTTTTGTGACATGCATGCAGTGGGAACTTGAAGAAAAAAGTGAAGCTCTGTCTTGCAATTTTTTCGTTTTTTTATTCCAGAGAATGTCGTTTCCAAACAAATCGGATCGTCTTACTTGCTGGGGCCATCGTGACGATTATTGGAAATGTTTGGACGATGGAAAAACAGATGCAGAGTGCAAGGAATTTAGGCAACAGTATGAAAAATTTTGCCCGGCTCAGTGGGTGAGTAAAAATAATTCGAACTAAATTGAAAACTTCTTGCCGATCAATGGTCATGGGTAATTTTTGTTTTGTTTTTATTGTTGTTAATCAGGTGAAGCATTTTGACCGGAAACGCGAATATTTGAAGTTCAAGGAACAAATCGAGCGAGAGGGAAATGGGTATGTCCCCGAAGTTCCAAAGAAAGCAGAAGCCTAGTTCAATAAATGAAAAATACCTGAATAATGAACTAACGCCATCATTGTGGACTATTGTTAATATGATTTTTATTGAATTTCGATTTGTTAATGAATAAATTAATTAAAATAAACGCTTCGCCCGAGGCCTCATAAAAAAGGTGTGTACGCAATTTTTTTTCCCTATACCCTGTATCCGAAATCCATAGTTTTACGCAAATTTACAGCTTTGCTAGAGTAAACAAAATATTGCACTAAATTTCGGTGTTTTTCATGTTTTCAAATGAATACTCTAAAAAAAAAGTGACCAATCGCGTTCGTTGCAGGAAGCAGTCTTCAGATTTGAGTCGGGAATGTCCCAACAACTCTAAACTCGCTGTTCAAACGAGCCCCCAAAGACGTTCGGCTTCGGAGAACAATCGCAATTATGACTGACAATGGGACTGGAGGCACTGCTATGGATTTATCAGCTGAAAGTTTCGTAGACGAAGATAATCAGGCGATCGAAAAAATACGAGCTGAAATCGATTTTCGAAAAATGGAACGCGATCGGGATATCCAGCTCTACAAAGTTCGTTTCCATTATCTATTTTTCTTTTTTCTCAACTATTACAGATTTTTTTATCGCTAACGAGCTTTCTACAAACGATAATGATAATAATTAAAATTCCTCAACAATAAATTGCTGCGCTTATAAAAATAAATCTCTCTAGCATCGAGATCAGCTCGAAATTCACTTGTTCGTTTGTTTGTGCACGTTTCAGAAGTTGTTGAGCATGCAAACTCGGATTTCCGAAGGGCATCCGGCCGAAATACTCCAAGTACTCGCATCCAGCGATGAAATTGGGGACGAACGAGTGTTGCTAGGATCGCTGACATTGGTGACGGTCTTACATTCCGAATATTCGTCCGAGGATGTGATAAATTTGTTGAAAAACTGTTGGAACTTAGAGAAGCCATTTTTGAGTGCGTTCCAAGAAAATTTCCAAATCTGTGATCTCGAGTGGTTCAAACTGGCGATGACCCATGGTTATCTTCAATTTCACGTTGAAAAAATTCATTCGCCGGAAATGATGTTCGAGGCTTTCGAGATACTGCGCGGAAGTTGTCTCACTTATACGAAATATTCCTACGTCGCTTACAAGATTCTGCAGACGTGGATGGAGAAAAGTTTGGAAATGAATTTTTGGTTGGAACCCGATTCGAATGAAATCGAAACGAAACTCGAGGCGATAATATTCTCCAACTGGGATAATTGCATCAATGAAATTTCACGACGAAACGCGAGCAAAATATTTCCGACGTACTTGAAAATTATGTCCGACAAGTACGATGGCTTTTTGGAATATATTTCAGAAAACTGCGTCGCAAATTTGTCCTGGCAAAATGTTACGAAGTACACAATCTTGGTCGAAGTTTGTAAAATTTCTTGCAATCTCACGTGGATCATAAACTCTGGACTTGCTGCCTGTATCTTCACGAGCTTGACCAAAAATCATTTGAAACAGGCTGGCACATTGCTCTATTTAACGATTTTACGAAAAATGAGAGTGAACGAGTGGGAAAAAATTTTCTGTCAAGATTTCTTCCGGATCAGCGCTCACTGGGAGTCAGAGTACGTTTTGCAACCAAAATATTCGATGCTTCGAGCGTCTCCTACAAAAATTCTCCTTTACCACAATTCCGTTACTTTTTTTTCTCGTTTACCAATTGATCATTTCTATTTTTTTTTTTAATACAGAAAAGAACTAGCGGCAATTAGTTTACTTTGGGAACAATGGATGAAGCCAACGATCCAGAAATTCCCGTACATTTTCGAGTATTTATGGAGCCACGGTTCGATGAATGGATTACAGTTGAGCCAGTCGTTTCTAGCGAGGATGGGCGACCAGCGAGCGTTGCAAAAAATTTACGACGACAAAAGTTTTTCAAAAATGTTGGACTCCCGCATCGCGGATATCTCTGAAACGACAAGATTGAACGCTTTCGCGGTTATTGCTCGAAACAACAATTGGACCGGAGCGGATCCGTTTGGAATGGTCAAGAAATTTTTGTACTTCAACGCGAACGCCAGTACGATATTCCTGAGAAAAGGAATAATCGAAAACTTTAAAATATTTTTCGCTAAAGTAATCAAACTCTCTGACGACAATGAACTCTTGAACGTAGAAGTTCGCGAATTAATCGATTGGTTGTATAAATTCTTTCTCGATTGTTGCGAAATCGGTTCGTCTTATCAACGGAAAATTCTTGGACTGACATTGTACGGAGTGATGTTGAATTTTACGTTCGATGATTCGGTCGACGGTGTCTCAACCAGAGGGACCAAATTCGTCGCGACTCTGAAGTCCGCCAACGCTTTAAGGCGGCGAATGATCGCGGAAGGAAAGTGGAAACTCAACGATCATGAAAGTGCGATGCTTCTGATGAGACTCGTGCTCAATCAAGCGGACGACGTCAGAGATAAAGCTGCTTCGATTCTCATCCGTTACTTCGACCCTCACGTGTTTTCCAGTTCTGAGAAAAAAGTATAAAATAGTCATATTTTTAGAGCAATACTAAGTTACGATCATGAACCAACTCGACCTGGTTCTCAGCTGCCTTTCGCCTTTAATTTTTTTTTACGATTCCGTTAATTTGACTCAATTCAAGATTTTGGTGGAGACGTCTTTGAAATTATGCCAGTCGTCACGGGTTCCGGATATTGCGGGTGGATCTGCTGTTCTGAAAGTCCTGAGAGCTTGGAAATGTGACATCGATTGGATGGATGGGACCTCGACGTACGAAGATTGGTTCGTAAATGCTGCGATTAGGCAACTGAGCAACGTCAAAAAAGACATTTTGAAATCGGCTACGGAAGGCTCATCGTTTTTTGGTGCATTGACGATCATCCTCGAAATGGGTTTAAGTAATGAGACGCGAAAAATTCTCGATCTCATTGAGGAAGCCACGAGCTTTTTTCTCTCCGCTCTTTCACCCGATGACAAAAATAACGGTAAGACAAAAAGTTATTTTGCAGAGTTTAAAATTTTTGTCTACTTTTCTGCTAGAACAGAAAAATCTTTTTTTCAGAATACTCTTCGTCGTTCAAGGACATGAGCATCGCTGTCGAGGCGGCGATTAAAAACAGCGAAATGGACGAAGGCAACGAAGTCAACGAAGACTGCAATTTATCGCCTGCTCATCAAATCGTCGTTTCCTGCATCTGGATGTCGCTTAAGGTATACCGAATTTTTAGGATTGTCTGGAATCCGATTTTCAAGGTCATCATCCTTCGAATTGCGATTTTTTGTTGATTTCTTTTTTATTTTTGCTTCTATATTCCATAAATAGTTATAATTATTATTATTTCTTTCACTACATATTAGATTTTCTTGTTTCAGGTATCGTGCGACTTGGCTGCTGAGATAGGATGTCGTGGTGAAACTATAGAAATTGTGGAAAGGGCAGCGAATGTCATAGTTTCGGTTTTGTTAAAATGTCGACACAAAGGGGCGATCAAAGCAGCTGGTTTGGCACTCGCGAAATTAACGAAGTAAGATTTGAAAAAATAAACATTTGCAGTCGGCTAAAAAACGCGAAAAATAACAAAACATAAAAAATACTATTCGGTTTTATTTTTATGGAAAAAAATTCGCTCACAATTCTCGAAAGTCTTCAAAAAGAATTTTACCATTTTTGAAGATAACTCAGACGCGCAATATTGTCGTGACCATAAATAAAATGTCGAAAAATAATTTTCAGGGTTTCCTGCTCGCGAAATTACGACCGAGTATTGAAAAATCATCTGGAAAATTTATTGAGTATCGATAGTAAAGATAAGATAAATTTGACTCGACGTGGGGCAGGATTGACAATCATGTTTCATCGTATAGTATCCAGCGACGTAAGATACAATCGTCCATTCGTGCATTTAGCTGCAGCTACATTATTGGAATCGTTGAAATCGAAAAATTTCCAATACACTGAATTCTGTCAAAGCGATTCCACGTGTGCGAGGCATTTGCATTTTCTACGAGCTCTTGTCGCTGACAAAGAATTACAAGGGCATTTGGTACAGTACATGGAACAAGTGTGCTTGTTGTGCTTTGAATATTTGCAATCGCCCGAATGGACCGTTCGGTAAGATTTCTTCATTTTATCACTACGTTTCAAATTTTCTAAGTTTCGCAAACGATTTTCACATCGTGGATGATCTTGATCCACGTATCTGGCAAAATTCGAAGAATATACTGATTTTAATATTCGCAATTGTTTGTCCAAATTCAGGAACGCGAGTCTGCAATTATTTGGCGCGATAGTGCCACGATTGGTGGGTCAATGCAGTCCGAAAGATTTGGATTACGGAATCGGCAATTCGATCGATCACTTCGCGACGCATTATCCAAAACTAGCGACGAGTATTCTCGACGAGCTGGAGGCTTTCACGAAATCCTGCAACGGCGACAAGAACGATTTTTCGACAGTCAGTAAGATCGTACCGATTCTGACACTGTTGTCAAAAATGTCAACCGCTGGTTGTGACCTTGTCGATTATTCGTCGAACGACTACAGAGCTCGGGGAAAAGAAATATTTTCCATACTGCTGGCTCATCCGGTGTTTCACATGCGGGGATTAGCCGCAAAAGCATACGCCGCGTTCGTGCCGCTTGCCCATATACGTCACGAATTAATAGCGATGAAAATGCGAAAAATCAACTGGAATCAGGACAATTACAATCATGGACAATTATTGGCTCAATTTTATTTGAAACGTAAAAGCGAGTACGAGACGAGAAGTACCAGTGACAGGTCCGTCATTCGCAAGCACGAAATTTGTCAAAAAGAATTTGAAACTGCTGTCAGAGTGCAAATGGCAAGAGCTGAATATTGTTGGAAAAAAGAAACATACGCATTATCCGGAGCACCGCGTGAGCATTACACGATCCATAGATTGTCTTGTTTCCCAATAAGTACAATGTTGCTCAACTGCCTCATCGATTGTCCCGTCGTTTTGTCAATCTTGAAAACCCAAGAACGTTCAACCAGTCGTGAGACTTATGACTATCAATTTATCGCCAGTTTATTTGATAAAAAAACCCAAGACTCGCCGATGTTGGGCTTGTCCGAATTCCTCCAAACGGTGATTGCGTTCAAAAGCCAATTACTGGCCTGTCCTTATACGAGAAGATTTTACATGAATCACGCGAGAACTGCTCAGCATCATGCGATATTTGTGAAAACCCCGAAAGACTTATCGGAAGATTGTCTACTGGAGAGTCTCGTCGCGAATGCACTGGGCACGGTGAACGATTCCACGAAGATTGACACTCTGTTGCACGAACTTTCGACCATCCTTGATATTTTGCGGGAAAGGCGAGTGAGCACAAAGTTGAAAAGAGATCTGACGATTCTCGGAGATTTACTGAGGAATATCGACGAGGATTCGGAGTATTGTTGCGCAGAAAAGTTGCGAAACTCCGGTCACATGATTGCAATGTACACGCAAATTACCAGCGAGGAAATGTTTCAATCGACGATTTCATATTTGTGGAAAATAATGGAGCATGTGAATGACCTCGTTGCGACGAAATATTTGGTTATTGATTGTCTTTCGCGGCTCGTTGAGAAATTATTCAGTCAAAATGAAAATACATTTGTCTTCTCGGCAGAAAATGCATTCATGGGAAAGTTCATTTGTATAGTCACAACTCTGTTAACAGATGAGGACTCGGAAGCGAGGGAATTGGCTTCGGATAAATTGAGTCCAATGACGAGAAAGATTGTCGGCCAGAGCGACAACTCTTTCTGCTCAAGAGCAAGTATTTTCAAAATTCTAACAGAATTATCTTCCACGTGGGCGCAAGATTCAGTCATTCCACCTTGTGATTATTATAAGATATTTGAATTGATAATAAATTCGATAAAAATCAAAGAGTCGACGAGAGCACTGAAGAGTCCTTTCGAACAGGACGATACTTTTCAACGAGATGACACGGAATTATTAAATATCCTGGTTTATTGCGTCGGACTATTGAATAAAGAACAAAAATTGGCGAAACAGGACGTCGATTTACAACACATAAATGGTACAATCCTTGCGAAATATAAATTAAAGGAGTTCGATAAGCATGTCGGATATTTCACAAATTTAAGTACTTGGCGTTATTTGATGATGAAGAAAAAGGATTTAATAGAAAAAATGTGGGATTGAGAAAGAAATGGATGAACCGAACAATGATGAATCGGACATAGCGCATAAATCTTAATTATCGTACAATTATTGGTTTCATATTCGTCTTTTTGTTTTCTTCGTTCATTGTATTAAACTGAGTAAATTGCTTTGAACAAACGTATGTAGGACTAAGAAGTATTAGAGGATAAAGTTAAAAACATAAGTTGATTTATACAATAAAGAGACACTCGTTGGCTCAAGATCGATCGTCCATCGTCAGCGCGCAATTTAAATTCACTAGAGCAAATTTTAATACCGTTTTATTTTATGTTGTGATTAGCAAAAAATACAAACAATTCATTTATATTTTATATTTTGACCTAATATTTGCACGAGAAAGGACTGGTCAATCGTGAGCAATTCATTTATCGTGATTTTTGTGCAGAGCCGCACGAAAATCATCGAACATGAGGTGGGTGTCTCGCAGGCACGACATTTTTTCATTTGCTATGTACAACTGTTAAGTTTTTTTCAACTGCCTGTACAGCCAAAGTGTTCTTTGACAAAATCGATATTTATGGAGAGCAAACAAAAAAAATTGCTCCGCCTGCAAGCGAAATTATTACTACTAATGTATCTTAAGCCAGCAATAATACAAACTATTATTTGTTTTTCTTTTCAACTTACACACTATCGTCGAATGACTCCTAGAAACTTTAGGATTTTTCGGGTTCTCATGGTATTCTCGTTCGGACCCCGATTCCACGAAGATGCTTGCGAAAACCCAGAATATATTTTTTCTATGTATGTGCAAAATTCACTCCGAAGCATCTCCACATCGAGAATAAATAATCGATAAGAAAAAAACGCATGATGTACAACGAAATGTCATACGTATAGCTAATCGCTATAATTTTTAAGATTAATTCGAATTAGTCGACCTATTTTAGGATCAATCAAGTTTCTATGAGTCTCAGAATTCCATTTTCTTAGTTCACAAACAAGTTTTGTGATTAAAAACTAATAAATTATACTAATTTGCCTACAAAATTTTCATCTCGATGAAATTTTTTCTTTACTGCTACGAATATTCATTTTTTTTTCCTTTTACTCGATCAGGAAACCAAATGAAAAAGTAGATAAATTAACGGTGGTTAATTGTTGGATGGAGAAAACGAATTTCCAAAATTTTTTCATCTAGCGAATAGCCTTATCGAAAATTTCCTATTACTAATGGCGTTAAAATCGATAAGTCTACACAAATGTGACGTGTACACGAAATTAAATCTAGAAAAAAAATTGTACGTCTATATATAAATATATATGCTTTCTCGTTCATTTATACGTATTTTTTGTATGCTATATATAATGTGTTATGTATTTATATATTTATATATATATATATATTTATTTATTTATTTATATAGATCGTGTGATCCACCGAGTGGAAAAATCCTACGATGCCCGACGATTTTTCGGATATGATTGAGAAAAAAGGTGTACAAAGTCGTTTTCAATCGCAAACGTTTGAAAAATGTATTCACGATTATCACGGTTGGGAATTATCGACGTGATTTTCTGAGACTATTGAATATTATTTGCAATTTAATTTCAGCCAACGAGACAACATTTAATTCGACGAGATTATTACACACGGTGTTATCTATAAAAATAAATTGATGCTAAAGTCTAGTTTTGGAACGAGTAACAAAATTAAGGGTAAATAATAATGCTAGAACGACAGGAAAGACAAACACATTTTGTAACGAATAATCACGATTGAAGGATTCGTTGGAACGACATAGAAACAAGCGCTACTTTAAACACCCAATTAAAACGGATGAAACGACGTTTGAAGAAAAAAAAAATGGAATCTCAATCGGTAATTCGGTACAAGTGTCGATTAACTAAAAATAATTATTATAACTCTTGCTTGCAAAGAAAAAAAAAAAACAAGATTCGGCTCGTTCCTTCTTCGTGAAGTTGTTTCGCTTATAAAAACGAAATACGAGCATTTAGAAAAAAACGAGAATTCGGTTCAACATGCGCGATCATGTACCAACAGAAATTTCAATTTCGATGTCTTGATCGGTATGAGCTTCGCTTCAGTTTCAAGACGAATTCACTTCCGGAAAAATCGGTTAGCGATATTTCAACTGAGACTCGTAAAAAAGTCATTCTCCATCGTCTCGTCAACGACCTTATCCCGTTTTCTCAGTCTCTTCCCCTTCACTGCGGAATTATTTCTTTTTTTCGTATCTCTTACATATCGTTATCCTTATTCTTATGAAATCGTATCGAAAGTGAAAAAAAACACGCAAAAAACGAACACACATTTTGCACAGCTCCGTATACGGCGCGTTTGATTGAACGTGTATCTCTCGATCAGTAAATCTCGGCGTTTCGATCTTCCTGATTTTTTTTTACTTATTATCTATGTTTCTTAATATTAATGAATTTTGCTATATGCTATGAACATTGAATTAGATTTTTTTTTTTTTTTAGGTAAAAATTTATCTCGATGGTGTGATTTTGTTTTCAGCGCGCTTATTTGATTGCGGTGTTTGTCTGTTATTTTGTTGTTTGACTAACGCTCACCGATGATTTCGTCATTCTTTGCGATGTTTCGGCGTTTTCGTTATTCGCTGGTGGATCGACTTCCATCTGGAATTTTTTAGAGTCTTATAAAATCCTTGGACCAAGTTTGTTTTTCAATATGGATTGAAAAGCAATTCAAGAAGATTCGATTCTAGGTAGAATTCTCGAAAATTTTGAAGTAAATATTTTGAAAATTGATACCAAATAACGAAAATAGCAAAGACGTTCAAAAGTAGTTTTGAGGATCAATCCCTCAAAAAATGAATGTGGAATGGTTTAAATATCATTTCAAAAAAACTACTACAAACGAGCCAAAGTTTTATTTACCCTTTCTTGGTTTTCTTCTTCGACTAATATTGGACCGTTTTCAGCCTCGTATTCTTTCAGAACTGCGTCGAGATTGTACCTCCTTCGATAATTGACGAAAAATGAGCGTACGTGAGCTTCGGTTTTGGTGCCTATACATTCGGCGATAGCAGTAAAGTCTTTTCCGTATTTTCTAACTCCTTGAACGGCCAGGAGAAGCTCATCGTTTGCCCAACGTGCATTGATACGACCGGATACTTCGGGTGGACGCAAGTCGTCGATTCCATCGATGGTTTTTCTCTTCAGTGCACTCACTTGTTGCTTATTCGACTGGATCTTTTTTGGTTGAACAAAATCAGAAGAAATAAATTATTAACAAGATTCATGCATCGATATAATCGACGAGATGGAGTTTTTTTTTCAACACGTTGATTTTTGCATTCATGCGTTCAAACGTGCTAATATCGGCGCAAGCATATTTCTACGAAGCGTATAAAAATGTATCCACACGATATCTAGATTTGATCACTCTTATCTTTCGTTTCTTGTATTTTCTATATTTCTTGTTGATCGTAAGATTGCAATTTAATTGATAAACGTACTTGTCGCTTGAGGCTAACAATTTCGGTGTCGATAGCTTGGAGACTGTTGTTCGCTTGGCTCGGTTGGCCAGCCAATGCCGCCAAATCGTCATGATTAACAACCAGACCACGTGGAGGTTTTCGTTTGTTAGAACGACCGGGCATTGAGCTCAACGGTCTCGCGACACCGGTTCGCCTGAATAACCGAAGATGTTTTCGTTTTTGTTCGTCCTTGTTATAAGAATTCTCTACTTTTTCCCCTGCCTTTCTTTTCTTATTGACCTTCGTGGTGTGTGCAACTTGTTTTAAAAAATTAACGTCGCGAATGTTCGTACAGAATTCCTGTATTGAGTGATCGAAAAAAAAGTGGAGAATTTTCGTTGAGCCCTCGCGTTTTGCCAGAGGAATTTTGGTACATAGAAAAGTGGGAAAGTTATTCTTCTCGGAAAAGCAGGGATTGAAATTGAGATATTTTCGCCTGTATGAACATTCTCGTTCATCACCAGACGGTCAATTCTCTTCGTTCGTATCGTGAGAGAACGAATGAGAGAAACAGAAAAGAGAGTCAGAGACGAAAAAGCAAAAAAGCTTTTATCGGTAATTGAAAGTAATTGGAAAACAATCAATGAATATTTTTAAAAAGTGAGAAAAAATCAAACACGTTGATGATTATTATTTTTTCGTTTGAATCCACTGACCTCCAGTGCAGATAGCAGCTATGACACGCGTGTCCTTTGGGTGTCGCACGAACACTATGACAAGCAACGCCGCAGTTGCTACAAGAACCCTACAACACATAATGCCCTTTTTTTAGATAGACGAAATAAAAAGTAACAAAGAAACGAGAAAGACTGTGGTTAAATATTCTTCAAAACTACGTTCCCTTCCCCTGAACTGAACATACAAATAAAAATCAAGGATGAGTCTGGGCTCACCAAAGAAAGCTTTGCTTTTCTAGAATTTCATTGTTTCAATTGGGCGTCTGAATGTGTTTGTAGAGTGAGGAGAAAAAAAATCATATTCTACGAGCATACGGAGGTCGAATAATTTACGCCTCTTGGGAAAATTGGAGGACATTTCGCGAGGAAAAAAAAATTTATAAGGATTTTTTTTTTTTTAATCCAGAAATTGAAAAAATAAACAAACTGGATAGCTCCAGAATGTGTCTTGGGATATAAAAATAATTCTAATCAACGCATTTCCACCGAACTATCAGGGCGAATTGTGCGGGTGTGAAAAACAATGAAACCGAGACATTCAACAAATAACGTTGATAAACAGCCTATAATCTTTTGCACAGAGAACGAGACAGACAGAAAGAGAGCTTAAGAGAGCTTAAGAGAGAGAGAGAGAGAGAGAGAGAGAGAGAGAGAGGGATAAGGTTTTGGGCGAGGTACCTGAACCTGGGGTATGTTTTCCGAGTCTGACGAGGCTTTAGCGTCGGCGCCTTGGTTTCCTGGTACTGCTTGGTTTTTTCCACGACGAATTCCGCGATGGATCGTCCATTTCTGGAACGTTCCACATCCACGATTCATAAACACGATTTTTTGTAACTTCCGATCAAATATTCATTGAAATCGCATATTCGTGTTTTTCTTTTCCCTTAAGTAACGACAAAATACTAAATATTTTGGCGTACTTTAATTCTCGCATTGCGGACCGAATAAATTGAGAGATTCTTGGCGTCTAAGAAAATCGACAGGTTTGTTTTTTTTTTTCGTATTCGTATCCTTCGTAAACACGGACGTCCGTGATCGTCGAAGTGATACATTTTCGTTTCACACTTACGAAATTGTCAACGTGTGGATACATTTTTTTAAAAATCATGACGAATTTTTTCTCACGATGCAAACATTTTAATCAGACAGAAAAAATGGAATCCTTCGAATATCTTTTTCCGCTATCCACCTGAATGCGTTCCATTAATGCAATCTTCTGTCTCCGCAATTTTGGAGAACGGCAATTGCCAAAAAAAAAGTTAACGAAACGAACAAACCCGACAATCGGCATGCAACGATTTTTTAAACGTGTTAAACAATAAAAGTTAGAAGTCATGAGTTCAAGTGAGATCTTACTTTTTCTTCCGACTCGCTATCCGTGTTCGAACCCAATTCACTGCCATTTTCGCTTCCATTTTCACCATCTTTACCTCCACTCGTTAATTTTCTTGCTTGACGATCCATCAGAGACGTTCGATTTTTCGTCTTCTTCCAACTGTAGTAATATTTGACGAGACTCGGGATCTGTTTGTCAGGCAACTGCGATCGAACAATTTCGTGAATAAGTTTTCAGTAAAAATCCTAAATTCAATGTAAAAAGTTAATAATGATTCAATAATTCAATCAAATTCCAACTACTCCTCGTATGCGTAAAGTGCACAATTGAATTCCACTCAAACTCAGTTTCCTTGTGATAAAAAAAATTTTGCGCCAGGATAAAAAGCTGAACTCACCATTTGTCGTATTCTGTAGAAACTTTTACCATGGAATTGGAAAGCTTGTTCAAACAAAACTTTGTCCTCGACTGTCCATTCGTCCGGGAATGGGGTAAAATTTGCCAAGTCCAGAACGGCTCTCTCCAAATTGTGTTTATGCCAAAAGAGCATGCCCAATGCTTGTTCCCCGTTATACCCATATTTCTCCTTTGCCAATATGATATATTCGTCCACTGTTGAGCAAAAAAAATTTTCAACTATCGCTAATGAGCAATTCAGAGATCGTTAACAAAAGCCACATTTGGTTTAGAATTTCTCAATCGTTATTAGCGAGTCGGACGTAATGAATATCGGACTCCGGAATAATCGTCCAATCATTTTAATTAGTGTTTCTGAGACGGTCGTCAGATTATCGGTGAAAATGCATATTGATGTTTGCGGAGAGATTAACAATTCAGACTCGAGCTTCGCTGACGATATTCTAGACCAGAAGCGTGCTCCGAAGGAATATTTAAGATTGTAATTTGAATAGATCCAATACAAAGAGAAAACTTTTCGAAATTTGAGGTAAAGGTTTACTTACATTTTTGATCCGGTATATCGGACGTAGGCGACCAAACGAGTAAGGCTCGGTCCACTGATGTGTCGACGCGACGTTCTGGAAAACAAAGAGGCGGTCAGTTTTGTTTCGATATGCGGCAAGTTGTTGAGCCGTGTGTTGATAGTCGAAACTACAAAAGACGTTGCATAAAATAAAGTGGGCTTACCGGCTACAGGCACAAAATCAGGGACGAGAACCTGATAATCGCGACCGACGCGAATTTTTTCAGCTGGAACTGGAAAAACATAATTCTGGTAAGTACTTTTGTGGGCATGAAGATATTGAAGAGAGAAAACGAGACGTCAATGTGCTCCATATTTTTTGGAGATGGATAAACAAAAAGCATTTTCTTGGGATTGGCGAAAATATCGAATTTTGATGGAGAATTAAAGTTTTCGAAAAAGTATGAAAAAGTATAAGGGTGGATCAGAGAAAATGATTGTAATGAGAAAATGGAAATTGGGGCGCGCTGTTCAAAGCTTCGTTCGGAGTTTTTTTGCTCAACGATCGATAAGTCATTACAACCAATAAATCGAGAATTTTTCCGGAAATTTGACTGCTCGAAATTCGTCTAATTTTCTCGGTTTCGATGAAATCAATGGAAAAAGTGGAAAAAAGATGTTGGAAATGATAAAAGTATGGAAAAATATCAACTTACCACCGTCTTCCTCACTGGAGGACTCAGTCTGTACATTGGGGCTGGGACCTCTCGATCTTCTCCCGTTTCTCACGTTCTCCGAATTTCGTTCGGCCAAAACCATTTTTTAATGCTTAACAAACCCTCACGAGTTAACTGGGCTTGTAGAAAAAAAAATTTCTCGGGTTTATCCCAAAAAATGTTGGTGTTTGAAAAAAACTATAATACATCCAAACCGCACCTTGCGTAGCGTACACGACTGTGAGCTTCACGCGCGCGACTGAGACTGAAGTACTGAAACTGAAGATTTGTGGCTTCGCGCGACCGTAGCGAAAGTATATAAAAGATGGCCGAAAGCCTCCGGAGCGTTTTCATTGGTCGAGCCTTCCGAAGCGTCGAAATAAAAATGGCTTACATATATATATATACCTATATATAGTACATGATTTTTTCTTATATATTCGAAATCGACGCTTCAATTTTAACAAGCCCGCGAACAGGTGTACGACTGGTACAGCACATCACACTTCGGTCAATGCATTAGAATAAAAATTGGTGTAGTAATAATACGAATCCCAAATTTCTCTCGATAATCGATCGATTACAAAAAATATGGATCAGGAATTTTATGATACACGCTTTAGATCTCATTTTTTCCACTTCCCTCCACGCTTCGTTACACTTGTATGTAGTATGTGTGTGTGTGTGTATAGGTATGCATATATACGTATATGTGTCGTGTATGTACATACATATATACGTGAAAACCCAGAGGCCGAGAAAATTTGAAGGGACAGTGAGGGAGGGGATCGCTGGTCTATACATAATTGGAATTTCGTTTTCTTCAAGGGTCCGAGGCTATAATCCCCTCATTTCGCATTCATTTTCCCTTCATGGGAATGACCGTAAGAATTATCTTTGCTGTGTTTGAAATCAGACGAAGTGTGTCATATATGCTTAGCAAGAAAAATTTGGCCGTAGGGTTTTCTGAAATCGATGGAAAGAGCTCAAGCGATAAATACAATTTATGTTGTTACAGCAGGCTGAAGATTGCACGTCGCGGGTTCATCCTTTTACAGTCTTTTGTTAGTTACATATATATGCGTATATAAATTGTATCAATAAGGCAATTAGGAGATTTGAGACTCATGTACAATTTACAATACGTGCCCTGTACAAATGGAATGAGAAATATGTAGTCCAGCCTTCGCGATTGGTTAATGAGCAAAGGTCACGTGACAATAAAAAAATCCGAAGCCTCGACCCTTTTACAAACAAATAATAGGACTCAGTATGAATGAATTCACGACCTGTGGAAGATTTAATAATTAGAAGAATCAACACATAATTTACTTTGCAGAGTGGTTAATTGTTTTGGTTCTTCTTTATTGATAAATAGAGCGTTTGGATCCATCGCGTTGGTAGACACCCTATATATTGATATTTTGGTGACGTCACACTCAAACTACGGTCGCACGAAGCGGTCTCGAGAATCTGTCAATTATGTACACAACCGATCAACTGAGCCATAATTTAATAAAAAAAGTGTACGAAAATCAATGCTAATTCGTGATTGTTCGTGGTTCATTGAAGATTCTTATTTTTTCGGCAGCTATTTATTTTCAAGGGCAATAACTCGGTCATTTGAGACATAACCTCAAATGTCACGTAGTTAATGATTCGCTCACTTGACGGCGTCACTTCCCTGTGTAATCGCAGTCGCTAATGGACTTTGTCGTGCAGCAGGGGACACTTTCGTCATCACAATTTTAAAGTAAATATTAAAATTATATATCGTTAGTTCTTAACGGCGAAATTTAATCGCACATGAAAAATCAGAACGATCTCTTTAACATAACGTGTACGAGCTTCGATCGCGACAACACGTATTTCTCTTGATATTTTCACTCATCCGGCAATAACCAACAAAAAAAGCACCCCTCTCTCTTCTGCTACTTGTTCTACTATTTTGTTACTCGCGTATCACTCGAGATATATATTTTTTCTCCTCAATGATATCTCCTCAAAGTGGAAAAGTATTTCTTGCCAGTGTCACCACCAGTACGTTTCGGTGTACACGTCTTTGGTATACCTCCTCTCTGTAAGATTAAACCGAAAATAATTTCCACTTTTGGCACTTTGTGCAATCGTCCAAATTTCTCATTGTTTCTGCCAAAAATACACGAATTTTTATACTTCCATGCGTACGAAAATGTGTCAATCCTTGAATATTAAATTCTCGATTTATTGTCCATTTAAACATCTCGTAGAGAAACTATGAAACATCTACCGTAGTGTATCACCGTCCGTTAATTTTTCTACTTCTACGTTGTGTGTTATTTGCAACCGAACATTTTTTTAAATGACTTTTTTGGTATGCTCATTATTTTCGAACAAATACGAATATAGAACACAAAATTTTACCGTTTCTTATCAAATTCTCTAGAATATTTAGCTCTTTATTTTTTCATCTCTATCTTTTTAATAGTACAACTTTAAGCGCATCTTTGCATAAAGGAACCAGATTGTAAATAGCGATATTTGTATAGTAGAAAACTCGTTTACGTTTGTTAGGAAAAGTGAAGAAAAATTTGTATCGTAAATTATGATTTTTCTCTGCCACTAATTCCGTTTACTTTTTTTGTCGTTGATAGATGTTCGTGTGAGAAATAATAGTTTTGACTTGGATCAACTTCGCCCTAGGCTTTTCACTAGAGCATCCTGCGAACATAAGAAAAAAAAAGTTTGTAAGAGAGAACTATATTTCGATAGAAATCATCACAGAAAAATGAGGGTCGTGGCGTTGATCAGCGGCGGCAAGGACTCTTGTTTCAACATGATGCAATGTGTAGCCGCGGGTCATGATATCGTGGCCCTGGCTAATTTGTACCCTGTTGGAAAGGGTAAACAAATTCACCGTTCATTTACAATTTAGATTTTCCACTTTCTCCACTTCCTTTTAACTCTTTTCTTACTCTGTAGATACTTTTCCATCCGTCGATGTAAAACAGTTGCTTAATATTATTGAATCCTCATAGATGTTAAAAGTGTTTGTTGATTTCTGGATCCTCAGACGAGCTGGACTCGTTCATGTATCAAACGGTCGGCCACATGGGAGTCGAGTACATTGGCAAAGCAATGGGTTTGCCTATGTATCGTGAGCCTACTTTTGGCAGATCCAGTATGAGAGAAAAGAATTATTTACCTACAGCCGACGACGAGGTAGAGGATCTTTATAGACTGCTTTCAAAAGTCAAGGTAACGATGAGAACAATATCTACAAAAAAAAAAACAAGAAGAAATTCACTTTTCCTCGAGTCGCTCGTTTATTTCGAACGAAACGTTTGAAACGTCTTTTCGTTCTATTTCAGGAAAAAGAAAACATCGAGGCTGTTGCTTCAGGCGCCATACTCAGCGATTATCAACGAATTCGCGTCGAAAATGTGTAAATTCATGAATCAATTACGCGATAAAGAATTGTGTAGACTTTCGTATGGATTATTCCAACGATGTGTCTCATTCATTCTTCTTGATTTTCAGATGTAGCAGGCTAGGCCTCGTTTCTTTGGCATATCTTTGGCGACGCGATCAGGACGAATTGCTGAAGGAAATGATAGAATCTTCGGTAAACGCTGTAATCATTAAAGTTGCAGCTCAAGGCTTAGAGCCTAAGCATTTGGGCAAATCGATATCCGAAATGCAGCATCATCTCGGAATTGTCGTAAGTGAATTATTATTAATATGATCAATCCGAGGAAATTTTGATATGCCAAAAATTACGTTTTTCGCGTACAAAGAACACCCGGGGAGGGGGGGAGGGAACCGAGGATGCAGGGTCATCGAGGAATCGAGACGTAAAGGGATTGAGAAAACACGTTAACGCGTACCTGAATTGGACAAGTTCCAATGTTTTAAGGCAACAGCAATGAATATACATTTTCGCGGGTTGTATCCAAATTTTTGCCCGATTTATTTTGGGAGATGCCGCGCTATCGGACGATGTCTTGTTTCAAAATTAACGAGAAAGCGAAGAAGAAACAGAAAAAAAAACTATCAACGTCAAACCAAATCGAATGTTACGAGAATTCGTACACACTTGGGCATGCGTTTGTGAAATGACGATATTTTTGGAAAAACTTGTTGTTTAATGAACATAATCATAATCCCTAACAAATTTTATTATTTAGCACTAAAAACAGTTATTTCGAGTCTTATATTTTTTATATTCATTCGAAATATGAAAACTTTAAATCGTTGTTCATAATCTGCGAAAAAAAATTATTTACGAAACCTTCGAATCATGGAATTGAACAAGGAAGACGAAAAGTATTTAAAAATGTGAAAGTTCACTCCTGACTTTGCAATTGCAACAATTTTTGCTGCCTCCTTAATCAAAGATATGAAAACATTCGGTAGTACATCGAGCTAATAAATGGAGATTATAATTTTGTGGGTCAATAATTAAAAACTCAAAGATAAAGCCGTTATCGACGAAATGAGAGAAAAATCAATTTTTCTTTGCGGACATAACAAGAGTTGGCCATATTCGCTTCGAAATTTCCATTCAAAAAGCACGTGATGCTAACGATAAAAAGAAATCCGAGGTCACATGCTTATATGTATATTAGATTTGGATAACAGAGAAATATATGACTGGAATGTGACGTAAAAGAAAAAAGAAAAAGTTCGAGCGGTGTCAGGGGGTTTATCACGGGTTATTCGTTTTATCTGCAGAGTGACATGTACGGGGTGAACGTGTGCGGAGAGGGAGGGGAATATGAAACTTTTACATTAGACTGCCCGCTGTTCGTTAAAAGCATCATAATGTAAGTGTCTACGTATAATGTGGATTTTCAAATCAACATTTTCATATAAAAACAGTCGAAAAATAAATACTGGATAATTATTTTAAAAAATGACAATTATTTACATCGCTATTTCGTATAATCCAACAATTGTTTTCTCATTTTTCAAGAGACGAGTACGAGAGTGTGGTCTCGAATGATAAGATTGCACCAGTCGGATACCTTAATTTTAAGAAGATACATTTGCAAGACAAGAATGTGAGTATCTCTCCGATAACGATGTCATATAAAGCCAGCTTTGTTCGAACCAGATTAAGGAATTTATTACGAGAGTATGTAAAACATAGCCAGCTAGAGCTTAAATGGAAAAAAAATTCGTGACGTGTTTTTTGTTTTCTAGAATGGAATGGAGAATACGACGCTTCAAGAAAGGCTGAAAAAAGTCTCGATAAAAGGCCCTTATGATTATATCGCCGAAATTGTCGGGCCTGAACTTCAAGATGGATGTAATTTATCGGACGATGATAACGACGAACGAGAGAACGACAACAAGAGTTTGAAAACCTCTAATTCCGGTAATGGATGAAGTTACTCTTTACGTATTATCAAAATACTTTCAAAGCGATCTCATTAGTAGGAATTCCGACAAATTTCTTCGTAAATATTTATTCTTGTTATTTAAGAATAATCTGTTGATGTCTAAATGGTATTTTCGGAAGCAGATTCTAAAGAAAAAGGAACTTCCGATAATTCCACACGAATTCAAAAAATCTGAGGAAATTGACAGGCCGAAGCAAAAATTGATTATTGCAGCTTTTTGTCTTTAAAAAATTCTTGTGGCATTTCGAAGGAATGATTTATAACAAAAAAAAATGGTGGATCGTAATTTCATAGTTTAACGTTTAAAGGTCCTTTCAATCCGCCGAGTCCGCTGGAAATAAAATACGACGATGAGGATTATCCAGATGTGCCGGTATCGAATAAAAACAAAACTGGATGGTATTGGTTCGGTGGCATAGCGGGCAAAAATCCTGATTCCAAGCTCGCGATGGAGGAGGCGCTCGACAAATTAAGCAGTAGGTAAAATTTTTCTTCTGTTTCTCCACTTAATAAATAAATCAATAAAATTACTCCGACCCCGGAATGATTCATTCGATTATTACTCAAATTGCGTATTTTACGTTCATGGAGAATTAAGAAAATAACATTGTTTTTATTTTTTCTTAGATCTCGTCAAGCGAGAAAACTTGCAGACATCGAATATCGTCGGTGTAACGTTATACGTTAAGGACATGTCGAATTATGCGTCGATCAACGAAGTATATGTTTCAAGGCTCGGACAGCCGAATCCACCGGTTCGTGTATGCATTGAGTGCCCTTTGAACGTTCACGTTGTTTTGGACGCGCTCGCTTACAAGGAGATGAAAGTGAACGAGACTGAAAAAGTTTTAAAAAGGCACACAATGCATGTACAGAGTATAAGTAATTGGTCACCAGCCAGCATTGGCCCTTATTCTCAAGCTATTCGAGTAAGCAAACTTAACATTTTGTTATTCAATACAAATTTTTCAAAAATGGTGAATTAATGTTATTTTTTTCCTTTCAAATTTGTCGATAAATAAAAATTCCATTATTCAATTACACATTTTTTCAAAATTGCAAAATAATAATATTTTTTCCCTTCTAAAGTTGTCGGTAATGAAAAATTCAATTAGAAATTTTTTCAAAAAAGGCACATTAATAATATTTTTTCGTCTTCCGAATTTGTCGATCGATAAAAATTCCGTTATTCAGTTACAAATTTTTCAAAAATGGTAAATAATAATAATTTTTTTCTTCGAAATTTGTCAATCAATGAAAATTCAATGCTTTCTTTTTATCAAATTATTTTTCTTTTCTCAGGTAGGTCACATAATCGCTGTCGCCGGTCAAATTCCTTTCGTACCTGGGACGATGCAGCTTCTCGATTTGAATATCAAGAGACAATGTCGTTTAACGCTGAGACACATAAATCGTATCGTAAACGCAATGGACTCGAATACACAACTTAGGGACATAGTTCAGGGCATCTGTTTTCTTACGCACCCGAGTTACATACCGGAGGCGAGAAAAGAGTGGGAGAAACGTACGAATAACGCAATCGTCGATTACGTTGTAGTGCCGAGACTTCCGCGTGGTGCTCAGGTCGAGTGGTGCGTTTGGGCGCACAGAGACAACAATAGGTTCGAGTGTAAGTGCAACAAATGTTCATTTTCCTGGCTTTACAGTTTCTCGAAGTTTCGAGCTTATTTTTTCTCATTTTAGATGAGGAGACTGGCAAGTGTGTCGGTAATTTCAAAGTCGCTATAAGAAGGAGATGGAACTATGAGAACGACGTTTCCGCTATCGTTTGTTACCTGTCGACTGGTGAGTGTTCAGATAATTATAAACAAATGAAAAACATACGAAACTGTAGTTGAGAGAAACTTTGCGATCGTTCGACCAACGTTCAACGGCGTGAGAAGCGCGATCATTGACACTTTAAGTGTCAAAAGTACAAAATGGATTTTTCTCTTCCCTTTTCGTCGTCTCTCTTCTGTATTATTGACTAATTCGTTTTTGGTCCCACATTGGGAAGTAGGTTCGTCAAATTCAACGGGAAATTTGGCGACAGAGACAACGCTGACCTCGCCCGAGTTGACAGCTGCTGAATTGACGGAGGCGTTTGAGTACCTGATAGCGAAGCTAACGAAGCAATCACGCACGGAAAATCCAACCTGTAGCCTGAGAATTTTTTACAAAGTTGGGAACTCACCGAGCCCGAAATTCATTCAGGACGTTTTGGACGGTTTCTCGTCGAGGAATTTGGTTACAACGATAATACCGACGATGCATCTGCATAATTTCAGTACCTTCCTTTCGGTGTGCGGTATAAGGCACGAATAAAGGCGAAAATCGAGAATGAGAGTGTGTGTGAGAGAGCGAGACGTAGAAAAGGAGAGAATGAACAACGTGAGCACGTGGCTCGAGAGCTCGGTGTATTTTATCGCACAGGGGTCAGTTGAAGGCACCAACGACGAGGTGAGGAAGACGAGACGAACAAAAAGAAACAAATTATCTAAAACGAATAAAAATACTATTTTATTTGTTGAGAACGAGGTGACAAAAAAAAATTATAAGAAGAAAACGCGCGACGCGATTGTAAACCACGAACGAAGCGCGTGAACAGAGTAACGGAAAATAATGAAATAAAAAAAAACCTGATGGCGACATGACTAATGAAAAGGACGAGACACAAATTGAAAAAAACCTCAAATTTGATGAGAACTCAAACGGACAAATCCCTGTGGTGCTTTGAGCGATTCGAGGATGTGTAAAAAAAAAGACTTTTTTCTTTTTCTTTCCATAGTATCGAGAAACAAACGAGGAGAGTCAGATTTTTCGCTTCCATCATTTTTATTAAATTCCCACATTCACCGAACACTGACTGGCCACTTTTCAAGTTCCAATCTTTCCTCTTCTCTTGAGATTGAAATTCTTGATCTGACTGTCATTAATATTACGTTTTTTTTGGCTAGTCAATAACCGGAATACTCTAGAGACAAATCTGCGATTTTCCAAAGTTTCAAAATGCTCGAGATTCCGTGGTTAGCGGTAAGTGAAACAAGAAGAAAGAAAAAAGAATATTACGATTAATTAAGAGAAGAATAAAAAAAAAAAAAAACAGACGACGTAATTCATCGTTAAATTCGTGCGTGTAAATTTGTATCTCGTTTCGTAAAACGTAATTCGTCGTCAACGAAGTCTCGTTTCTTTGCTCAAGGATTTTCTTATTTTCTATAATAACATATATACATATATATATATATATGAATATATCTTGGTGTCTTGCGCGAGTATGAAAAACACACGTATACATTGAACACATTGCGACAGTTGAAGGTGTTGAAAATCCTATTCGTCTCAACGTTACAATTGGTCGAGACACTTGCAACACATCAATGAAATATCGATTTTTTTTTCATTATTATATATTAGGGCTCGAAATGCAGAGTCTCCAGTAACGAAAAAGAAAGAACAAACAACAGAGGCAGGAGAAATAGGAAACCAGAGAAGTTATTGAATTGTTATAGACCATTTTGAGATTTGCTTCGTTTTCTTGCGTGTTATTGTCTTCACGAAAGAAATGTAATAACTGTTTGCATGGGGAAAAACGTGGGAGAAAAGGAGAGTACGCTTTCTAAAACGCGCTTGATCGCGATTCATTGTGTGTTCGATGTTGCTGAGGTTGGAAACTATGCGAAAATATCTTCCAGTCGAAATTCCTCAAACGTCGAACGCAAGACAGACACCAAACAAACTCAATGTCGATCTTGCTTTGTTAACGAATAACTTGTCATTGCATCAAACGATGCTTAGCGTAATTCTCGTCATTAAAGAATCTGTATTGGTCGAAAGGAGAGAAGCAGAAAAATCAAGAAAATAAGGTAAATCCGTATCGACCGGAGCGGAGCGTTGTAGGGTCGAGTCGACGAGTGGATTTTTTAAAATTTGTTGCTACTGAACCAACTCCACGACAATTCGAACCTCATGGAAATAAAACCTCGTGAGAATACTCTCGTTCGAATGAGTGACGTGTCTTGAAGTAGGCACAAAATTTCTTACTTACATAAACCGAAAGAAGGAAAAAACCAAAATATGCAGAGTGTTAAAAATATTGCAGTTGATCCGGAGAGCCACGCAAGTGGGATAAACATTAAAGGATTCGAAATTGTATCGTAACTATAAAGAAAAAAGATAATGAAATTCGATAAACACATCCACACTGATTCAAGAATAATTGCGAAAAAGAGAAATAAATAAAAAAACGGTATATATTTTTAAGAAACGCCTTCGTCAATCTTCGAAGCTTTGTTCTCCTTCCTTTTCTACATATCTGTATATTTCTATGTTACAACATTGATCGATTTTTCTTTTCCTTACCCACAACTAGATTCATACATAAAAATCCTTATCAATTTAGAAAGAGAGAGAGAGAGAGAGAGAGGAAAAAAGACAATCAAATTGAAAAATTGTTTGGCGGTTGTACGGGACGTGATTATGACGAATTTTTGATTTTTCATTATCGAGTCGTTACAAAGACATTTGATCATGTTGAGTACCAAATTATATCGCGCCCGACTCATTTGCGTCTCATTGTAAAAATAATGTCATATTTGTACAAAACAAATAACTAATTTGAAGAATTTTATGTAATTCTCGTATTTTTTGTTTCATATTTTTATAATAACGAGAGTCAATGATGATAATACTGAATGAGCACCGTCTCCCAAGCGTGCTAGTCAGATGGGCAATCGATTGAGTTAACTGGACTCTTAATCGTTTATCTATTCGGAAGCGTAGCAGAAAATAGCAACGTTCGTCTAATTCGAGTCAATTTTATAAGGGAAAAAAAAAAAACAAATTTCCCATCACAAACGCACCGTATAAAGAGTTAAAAAAACAATTAAATTTGCGTCCCTACATAATTTTTACACAATAATTAGTCTTCGACTTTGAAACGAACGGAAGTTTCTTTCGGTATTTCGCTTCATTACGTTCTAAAGACTTTGGATACCAAAGGTTTCACCATGTGATGTCGTAGCGGCTGGCAAAAGTCACACCGATAATTTTTCCGGTCTACCGTCAGATCCTTGGTCTCCACACAGCCTGCGAATTAAGATTTACGCGTTTTTACGTCAACGTTTTTTTCTTTATCACTATCGTTCAAAAGCTTCAGAGTACGATAAGAGTTTTGTAAAAAAAAAAAAAGATTTTGTACCAAAAAAAATAGCCCAAACATTATTGACATGAACAAAGAAATTTTATAAATTGAATTAAAATTTTTGAATATTCCAATCAAAAAGGAACAACTAAAAAGATAACATTTACAATTCTAGAGCCGAAAAGTTATTTTATTCTTCATCCCTTTGAATTTCAGAATCTTTTGATAGAAAAAAACCAGAGAACCTTGTACCAGCGGACTTCCGTGTACAAATAATCGATGTAATTACGAAGCGATTGAACTTTTGGATGTCGAACATAAATACATAATTTTTCCGATGCTCTACGACGAAGGTACAGGGATGCAAATTGTTACGTTACATCATAGAATAACGGAGAGATATTAGTGAAAACAAGGACTTCAGCGTGTCAAAGCACTGGTTTGCTTAATTCGCTGTCAGTTGCTGAGGTCCCGAGAGAAGAATGACCTCGTTTGATTAGTAAAAGCTGAAATGATCGTGCAAAAATGCTGAAGAATGTGCAAAAAACAAAAGGGACGGAAAAACAAACAGAGAGAATAGAGTGAACGGAAAGAATCGAAAAAAAGACACGAAGATAAATGATGACTGTTGTCAGTACCTAAGTGCAGATACTTGTCGCATGCGCTGCAATGCACTAGATTCGCTTCCAGGTCGAGTCGCTGTACAGTATGACATCGACTGCAATGAGGGCAATAACGACCCTTCCGCCATAGCCTTGTTAATGAATCACAAATGACAAAAGACGTTAGTGAAACGAACCACCGCAATAATCAGGTTATTGATCCTTTTCCTGTTACGCTCGCCTAATGGTTAGAGTGAATGGAAAAAAAGATACGAAAAGTGTATTTTCTGTGAACTTCCAATTCTCTGAGTTTGTTCAAAGTTTTTACAACGGTTGGTATTTACCAGCGTGAAACATTGGAAGGTGTTAGTAAATAAAACCACGTTTTTGACGGTACATCGACAAGTTTTCAGCCTCAAATTTCGTTCGACAAACATTTCCGTAGCTAGAGATTCGAAAAAATGTTGAAGGAGTTCGCATTTTTGACACAAGCCTCGAACGTCGATTTTCGACGACAATGATACTGAAAATTTATCAAAAAATCGACGGAATGCTCCTCTCAGCGAATAGAAATTTAGGCTGACAACGTGCAGACGTAACATCCCGAAGGAAATATCTGGACAATTTGGGGTGAGGAAAGAAAATTGGCGTCATAATCAGGGCTCGAGTGTTTAAAGTGCGGGTTAATGGATGACTGAGTGAGAAGTTGAATCGTTAACTCTTGGTGTACCTAAAATGTTGAGCGAATAGAAGCGAGAACTAAGCCCCGATTTTTCGTGATAGTCCGTGACGAGCAGGTACAACGGAGACGGGTTTCAGTACTTTTGTAAATGTGTAGTAAGCCACTCGTAAGAAAAAACCAAAATAGTCTACACGTTTCGATGAAACTTACTTGGAACAAGGGACACAGAGAGTAGAGACGTAAACGCGTGTATTTTTGTCGCCTTTTTTATACTCGTGTTGCCACTGAGCAACGCTGTTTCGATCGGAATTGGTGCCTCCGGCTTCTCGCGAGCCACAGCTCGCGCAAACAGCGCATTCTTGACAGTGCCATCGCCCTTGAGGCACCCTCCTCAAACCGACGCAATAAATGTGGTACCTGTGACAATAATCGAGCCAAGCATAAACACAAATATCCACAAAATATCAAACGAAAATACTGAAAAAACGAATCTTCGATCGTAGCTTAATTACCCTCGATCGCACATATCGCAAAAAAGCATTTTGTCCTCGTCCGCAGGATCGTGACACTGGGCGCAAGTTTTGCAGTCGGTGCATTGCCAAGCATAAGCCTGGATGTGAGGAACCATATCTAACGTCAGATCTATACACGACGGATGCACTGCGAAGAAAACAAACAATGAAACTCGATTCAATCTTTTTTCGTTATCCAAAGTTTAGTGGATCATTTTTCATCGATGGAGACTCACCGAAACCGTTGCACGTGCCACACTGTATGAGTACTTCGGGCCTGCTGAATTTATTCAAATGCTTCAGGCACATTTTGCACTTGATGCTTTTAATGTCTTCCTTTTGCCGAGATAATTCTGCATCCACGTCGTCCATCGTCGATTGCGAGGCTTCGGTATCCTGTGTCCCTTCGCTCGAGGTCGAACTGGAACAAGATTATCAATTATAGCGTGCAAAATGAAATGGAAAAATCGAGTTTAATCGAGTGGCGTTTCTTCCGTCCATTCGGAGGATTCTTCAAGAAATTTTCCGAGCTCAAAATTCAGTCGAAAATGACGCTATGCTACAGAACTGTCGATAAATGAATTTGATCGAGTTGGAAGAAACATGAGAATAGAATAAATTAGTAACCTTGAATCGTCGGATGAAGAGTCGCTGTCGCTGTCACTTTGCGAACCCTCGGATTGGCTATCAAATTTCCTTTCGTTGGGCCTCATGGGTCCATAAAGTACGGTGTTTAGTGGATAATATCTGAGTTCCGCGGGTGTATATTCTCGATAATAATCGGTGTATTGTCCTGGTATGAGAGCCACGGGATAATGATTGGAGCCAGTGCGTTCCTCAACTTTTTGCTGTTTTTTGGGTACGTGGATGGTAAAAGTTTGCAAATCGAGGCTGCACTTTCGTGATTCACGACGAGCTTTGTTCAGACCAATGTTCCAAGAGAGTGCCGATTGTACCGCCATTTCAGCAAGATCGATACGGTTTTTCTCCGCGTTCGCCGCTGCCGTCAGTTCCTTCTGTTTCTTCAAATGTTCCTTCATTTGTTTTTCACGAATGTGCTTACGATACTCCTCGTACTGATCAGGAAAGTCGCTGCACATCACGTCCAACACTTCGGAACTCAGGACTGCAGTGAGACCTGGAAAGACGAAAGAAAGAAGTAAGACAAAAAAGTTTCGTCTCAGCCTCAAAATAAAAGCAAATCAACGATTTTTTCTCGATTATGCGACTTTTTGTGCAACTAACCCATGTCGCACATGGCTTCGCTAACGAGACCATTCTCTCGGAGGAAATTTCTCTCTTCCATGTCGACCATGCGTCGCTTCAAGTCAGGATATTTCCTCTTGAACGATTTGACGCCGAGATAATGTGAAATTTGTTCCTGTATCATAAAGGTCTCGTTTTTCTTGGTGGGATCCAGTGGCCAATCGTATTCAGCGACTTTCTCAACGGTGAATGGACCTTCGTCGGGATCGAAGCTTATTTCCATTCTACGGATTTTAACCTTTACTTTTTCGGACTCAGTGGTCGCGGTGCTCAAAACGCTGCCTTGCGATTCCTCATTGACGGTCGTTTCTGGAGCTGAAAAACAAACATTGGCATACATTTTAAAAATCAATCGACTATTGATCGAATTTGGCATTTGCGTTGAGCCCAAAATTTCGGTTCTGTAAACACGATTTTCTCCACTGTCGGAAGTTTGTGTCGAAAAAAAGAAAAGAAAACGATTATGTGAAATATTTGGTTTCCCCTCTGGGACGCGACTCACGATTCTCCCGTCTGCGCGTGTCTCTCGCCTTTATACACTTCCTACAAATACATACCATGACGAGCTATTATAACACTTGAAAACTTTGAGACCTAAGGACGCTTGGAAAAGCTTCTATTTTTGGATCTCTCGGTTAGAGGTATAAACACACGTTTCGAGTTCTCGTTTCGTGCAGGACACAAATTATTTCGGGGCATATGTTTGTTTTTTTCATAAAAATTCATATACGAGTGGCAGAAGCGTTACAATTTCGGAATTTTTCGAGCTGTGATTATCGATTTCATTTCTTTCCACGTGAATTAAAATTTCGTGTTGCGTCGAGACGTTTTCGACAATAAAAAAAAAGTGAAAAGAAATGCACTGATTGTTGTCGTTTTTTTTCGTTTACTGCAAGTAAATGTTCGGTTGAAAAAAGTTTTATGAAAATGATTGAGAATTTATGGTGTAAATGAGAAAATAAAAAATTTGGTAGTGCCAGAGATTTCTCTGTTATTTTCTTTCTTACCTTGAAGCGACATATTTTTGGCCGGTGTCTGGGATCTCGAGCCAGATTCGGCGCTCATTCTCGTTTCTTCATCCATCACTTGAACGTTCGATATATTTGCCTCGCTACGTCCTGCCTCGCAAAGTTTTCTCGAGGATGGTGTGAGCCAGTTTTCACGATCGATCCCGCAGGAAGTATTTTTGTTATTTTTCACATCGTCAGCTATTTTTTCCATGATTTTATGGTCGATCGTAGGAAGTTGGGATTTGGGTAACTCGGCGGGAATCAAGTTCGAGGCGGTTTGTTTTTCCGAGCTTGAAATATCGACGAGTAGCATTTTTCGATCTTTCTCGAATGTTTCTTCGGATGTTGTTTTATTGATTGACGTGTTAATTACGCCATCGAGATGCGACATTATTCTAGCGTCCATTAGAGATTCGAGATGATTTTTCGTCATCAAGTCAGGATTGTTGCAAGACTCATTAACCGCTTGTTCGACCTCGTTGCGCGCAAGTGCATTCGGCATTTTACGATCCATCGTTGGTTGTCTAAGAGCTTTGTACAATTCGGAAGTATTTCGTGCAGCTTCGGAGGACGAATCGATTATATTTTGTGACAGATTGGATGGTGGATCGTGAATCGTAATCAAAGCTGTTGTGGACCGTTCTATCATGTCCAGATCTTGCTCTATACGCGGTCGTTTTGTCAAGTCGAGATTCATGTCCATTTTTCGTTTGCCACGACCTGGAAAAAGAAAAACAGGAAGAAGCATGTGATTTGCGATTACTTTTGTGTTACGAGTAAAATTTTTTAATCACGATGTTTAAAAATAACAAGATTCTGGTCTGCCACGGGGCAGTGGATGAGAAATTGAGAAAAAAAGAAAACATCGTACCTCCGCGTCCGCGTCCTCGTCTCGGCGGTGCATAACTCTTCTGATTCCTGCAAGTTCTTTTGGGTCTACCGTGTGCCTCGTTCTCGGTGGGTGGGAACATTTGTTGCTCGATATGCGGTGGTATGTGAGCGACGTCGTCCAGAGCCAAGGGGTCTCTTTGACCCATAGGGTCCATAACTGAACCAGGGACTGGAGGAGTTGGCTTTGCCAAAATAATCGGTAGAGGATTTCTTCGAGGTCTGCCACGTTTTTTCGGAACTTTAGTTTCTGGAGGACGAATCACCGGAACTTCCTCGATTATCATGACGTCTTGACTCGAGTTTGAGTTTTCGTTGACAATTATCAGCTCCGGACGATGCTCGATTATCTCACAATCGCTGCTCGGTGCTGATGCGTTCTGCGTGAGGATCGACTTCAGTTTATCCGTCATCGAGAGATCCATCGGCTTACTCGGTCGCACTTGAGTTATGCTTATCTCCTGGCTTATGACGTTCATCTGTTGTCGACTGATGGAGCTGGATTTAGAGTCGAACATCATTGGCTGCTTTTGGTCGCGAGGGACAACCGGCTGGATCGTAACTTCCGGCAAAATGTGCGACAGTTTAGCCTCAAGTTTTGCTTTCTTCGATTCAACCGGAGAGATCGTTATATCTTTACGTTTCGACGCAGACTCGTCGACGATTTCGCTCTTTCTCGCTTGCAGTTGGACCGGCTCGATCGTCAATTCTGACCTGACGACGTGCAAGTTTCCTCCTTGCATGCCCTTCAATATTTCTATTCCCGAATTTTCCTGCGGGGACGAAGATTGCTTGCTCGTACCAACCTGAGCGGGATTTTCCTGATTAATCTCCTTGTTGCGTTGCGGTGAATCGGGATAATTGTCACAAGCGACTATCGTCGGATGGCCCGTTTTCGAAAGTTTTATTTTCATTTCTAACGGCATTTCCGTTTCTTTTCTTCTCGACGATTTATCCCTTTTCTCCGTTTCTGTCATTCTTGAATTTTCCGATTCCGCGATAAGTTCTTCGGATTTTTTTGTAGACGCTGATGCTATTATCGAAGCGTCACCGGTTTTCGAAAGTTTTATCTTCATGCCGATCGATGAATCGATTTTAAGGGTGTTTTCTTGAAGATTCTCCGATGTTTCTTGGTCTCTCACTTCTTCGGGACGTTCCTCTCTTTCGGTATGTACGATCGAGGCGTCGCCGCTTTTCGATAGTTTGATCTTCATGCCAATCGATGGGTCGACGCGTTTCGGCGTTTCTGTCACGTTCTCCACTTCCGCAGGTAGTTCCGTTTGAACAATTGTTTTCCCTGCTTTTGTTTTCGAAGTAACGGAGCCTTCGGACGTCGTTTCTTGGGAACCTTCGGGTCTTTGCTTCAATGCTTCTCGGGACTCTTCGTTGAGGATTATCGAGGCGTCACCCCGTTTCGAAAGTTTTATCTTCATCCCCAGAGGCGATTCTGTACGCCTCGGAGCTTCCATTTCAAGCTTCTCTTTCATTTCTTCGTTCAGTTCGGAACTCACGATGGTTGTCCGAGTTTTCGGCTGTTTCGACTTCTTCCCAACCGGCGAATCGGTTCGCTTGATGTCCTGCACGTTTTCTTCTTGCGGTTCCGCTTGGACGATCGAAGCGTCACCCGTTTTGAAGAGTTTGAATTTCATGCCCAGTGGCGATTCCGTACGACGAGGTGTATCCTATTTTTTTGAAGAAAAAAAAATACATTAGGCGTTTGTTTGTTTTAATTGAAGGAAAAAAATAGAATAAAAAATTTATTTTTTGCTACTTTTTTCTCATGCTCTTCGTGAATATCGTGAAATCATCTTTACACAATTTAAAAAATTACGGGAGAGCGAATATGTTTCGATTAAGAAATGATTGACAAAAAAAAATCCAGAATCTCATTATTTTTTGAATTTTCTCGAAACTTGAAACTCGATTCTTTTCGAGGGCGAACCCGTGGGAATAGCTAGTAATGTAAATATAACGAAACTTACACTCCTGTCAGTGTGTTGCGACATTTCGAGTTTGTCTTTAACCCTGGAGCTGCCGTCTTTATGTTCTTCGATAGTTTCTTGTTTATCCGGCTGGATAATCGAAGCATCACCGGATTTCGATAATTTGATTTTCATACCGATCGATGATTCCGATCTTTTGGGTGAATCTTGTTGGGTATCGAATTTATCTTTGTGTTTCGTTGTGCTGTCTTTAGTTTCTTGTTGGACGATGGTTGGGTCTCCGGTTTTGGATAATTTGATTTTCATGCCTAATGGCGATTCCGTTCGCTTAGCTTCTTCGAATTTGTGTTTTGGAGTCTGCTCTCTCGTTTCTTCGGCCTCGTGTCTATCGGTTTGGTGGCTCGGGCTGTCAGGGATTTTGGAAAACTTGATTTTCATTCCTAACGGCGATAACGACGAGGATCCTTCGGTGTGCCATTGTCCACAGTGTTCTTCGACATTGTCGTTGGAAATAATTGATGGATGTCCACCTTTCGATAATTTCAGTTTGATTTTTCCAAGCTTCTGCCCCGGACTGTCCTCGGGGTTCGGGGAATTTGTCGCTGATCTGATTTTCGGACTTTTAGGCGATCGTGGCTCCGAACAATCGGCAATCGCTGACTTTGCGATTTTAAGGATTATTCTCGGCGAACCGACGTTCTCGAAATCGTGTTTTTCATTCTCTTTGCGCGGCGTATCGACGATTTTCAAATCGCCTTTATCCATCGACTTTGGCGATTCCAACTGCTTCATCAAATGGCTTGACCTGGCGTCACGCTGTATCAATAAACTCGTTTTCGTTGTTGATGGCGATTCGCAAATGCGCGGTACTTCGCCGACAGGGATTTCGATTTTCGGTGGTATTTTTAATCGCTCCTCGAGTATTGACGTTTTCGGTATCACAGCCGATTTCTTTAAGGGTTCATGCTCGATTTTTTCTGGTATTTTTTCCGTTTCTCGAAGTTCTTGAGCAACTTGAGGAATTATTTCATCCTCGATGATTCTGGGACTTTCCTGGATTTTATTCTGCAATATTTCCTCCTCGAGCATGTCCAGTTTCGGGCAAATAGGAGACATCAATTTCGCCTTTTCGCAAAGTTGCTTTTTTCTCTCGAACTCCAGCTTCGCCGCTTCGTTTATTATTTCCGCTTCTGATATCGCGATCGGATCCGGAATTATGCTCTCAAGTTCAGCCACGAGTTGCGAAGGATCTTCGCAAATATCTGCCTCGGTCGCAAATATGCCGACGTCCGGATTTTCAACCATTTCATCCACGACGTCTTCGACTAATTTTGGAGACAGAACCAAAGACGATTCGATATCTTGCTCTTCGGACTCTTGCAAAAATTTCACTGCAGACTCGAGCTCCGAGATCTCCGACGTTGCTGGTAGACTCTCGATCTCCGCTGCAACGTCGCTCAAGACTTGATCCCGCACGGCAATGTCCAGTGAAATGTCCTCCGCTAATTCCATGTCAGGCTCGGCTTCCACCGGAAGAAACACTTCGTCGGCCATGTCCATTTTCGTGGGCGGCTCGATGGATCCAGACAGCAAAAGATCTTTGAAAAAATGGTCAAAATCGTGTTTGAGGTGAAAAGTTCTCCACTGCAAACCTCCAATCGGCTTTAGTGTATTTATAAATTAAAAAAAAAAACGAAGAGCAAAACCTCAAGTTTCTGTTGGAACGATTTTGGGCAATTGGGCGAAAAAGCTAATAAATCTGATTCTGAAAAAAATGTCCCTCGGCTTAATTATCGAGAATCTTTGCAATCGAAAAATTAGTGTGGATGAATTATTGATATTATTGTTATTGAAAATCTCTTGAGCAGAATGAATGACTGTAAAATTGGATTTACCTTGTTCTTGGATATCATCGTCCATCAAGAGTTTTTCAGTGAGTGTAATTTTTGTCTCTTCATCGACTGCAATTTCACGGAGGAGATCTTCGGCCAAATTGATTTTGGTATCTTCGGAAGGATCAACGCTATCGAGCGGATTGGTAACGACACTGGCGAGGTCGAAAGCTTCAAGGTCCTTATCCGTAAGATCAGGATTTTCTTCCAATTCTTGACTAACAGAAATTTCAGATTTTTCGATCAAACGGTCAACGGACGATGCAATGACTTGGGGATCGTTATTCAAAATTTTGGTGGCAATCGCTGCCTCGAAATCCTCGTTCTGAACCGGATTGGCACTCGCGTCGTTTTCCTCCATTAGCAAAGCAACGTCAACACCTTTTCCAATTGTTTCGATATCATCGCAACTTTCTTGCATTACTTTATCGACAATTGGCTCGACAGATTTGAGATTGGACTCGTCGTTCACAGGCGACAAATCAAGGTCCAGGAGACCTTCGAGCGAATCGATGTTTTGCGTGCCCATAGGATCTGCGAGTGCTTTGTTCAACATGTCTTCAGATTCTGCTGGCAATTTTTCGACGTTATTCATCGCTGCTGTTTCCAGATCGCTCGCTTCTTGCTCGTCCAAGATTTTATTGATGTTTCCTTTGTCCGTTTCCAGAATACTTTCCATCATTTCTTGAGTGCTTTGTGATTGCTCGTCATAGTTGAACATTTGCCCCGCGCAAACTGTGCCCCTTGACGATTTTTCCGGTGCTGCTTCTTCGCTTTGCTCCGGACGATTCTCCACTTCGACGAGATTCTTTTCCTCATTTTTCTCTTCAGCGTCCTCCGATAAATTCGTCTCAGTCTTTTCCTCCGGATCCATTTCCTGCTCGGTGAACATTCTGCTCGGAGATTCTCGCAAACGAGAATTCTCCTCCAAAGTATTTTCACCGGTTGTGAACATATCCGGGTCATCGACACTCAAGGTCATTTCGTCCTCTATCTCATCTTCCTTCATCTCGGAATCGTCTAAATTCTCTGGCTCGTTTGATACCTCTGCCGGAAGTTCTGACCTTGACAATTCTTTTTCTTCTTCTTCGGTCGATATTTGAGTCGCTTCTTGTTTTTCTTCACACACAATTGCAGATTTCATTTCGGTTTCATGTGATTCGTCCTTTTCAGTTTCGCATTTTCCTTGAGTAATTTTTTCCAGGCATTTTTCTGCGCCGTTATCTTCCGCAATTTTACTCAACGATTCCGCGTTTTCATGTCGATTAGTTTCAGATTTTTCAGATTCTTCCTCGGCCACAATTTTTGCTATATTTGCATCTTGTTCTTGGTCATTTGGATCTGAGGACTCATCTTTTGGAAAACTAATATCGATCCCGTCACTCGGGGATTCAGTCTTCCCGGAAGCGATCAAATTTGCTTTTGTCTCTCCGGTTGGAATTTCCTGGGCAATTTTATCGTCGGGCTTCTGAGAGGCAATCGAAACTGTCAATCCATCTCGATTCTCAGTCTCTTCAGAAGTTATTTCGACGGGTACGTGACAGAGGGAACTTTCATTCTCCTCTTCGAGTGAAATTTCCGTGTGACCTTTAACCTTGAGCTTTTGAGAAGAAATCGAATCTTCTACGTCAACTTTTTTGGCAGTTCTTTCACAATCAATTTCGATGGGTTCAGGATGCAGCGAACTTTCTTTTTGCTCTTCAATGGAAGATTCAGCTTTTGAATCTTTTTCCTGGACATTTGACACCCATTTCTCGACTAACTTTGGCTCGTCGTTCTCTTCATTTTCTTGCTCAGTGTGTTCGAACTTTTCGCAGGTTTCTGTAATTTTCTTCTTTTCAATTTCCTCCGAATCACTCGGCTCTTCAGTTTCTTTGCCCGGAATGTCTGTATGCTCAACAAGAATCGAAGTCTCCTCGATTACGTTTGTGTCGTCCTTTATTTTCGCTATGCTTCTTTCTAGAACACTCTCGAAAGCTTCACGCATCGTTGTGTTTATTTCTTCATCCGTAATTCTCTGTTGAGCTTCGTTAGAAATTTTATTATTCTCAATTGATTCACTGCTCTGATGGCTGTTTTTTTCGTTTTTGTCTGCTGCATTTTTTTCGGTCGAATTTTCGTTTTCGGCGATTTCATTTCGCTCGTCTTCGATTTTATGAACTTGATCTCGATTTTCCTCGGTTTCATCGCATTCGCTTTCGGCTTCTCCTTTTTTACTTTCTTGCTCGAGGTTGTCTTCGTTTTTGTTGATTGCGTTCGGGTTTTCTTCGTTTTCATCGAGTTGTGTGTCGAGTTTTTCCTCGGGAATGTTCTTATTGGAAATATCGCTCTCAAGTGCTGTTTCGATGAGTTTCTCTCTTTCCAGCGACACGATCGGAGCATCATCGACCGTATCGATACCACATTTATTTTCAATAGTTTCCGCACTCATTTCTGCCTCAACAACGGATCGTTCGGCAGTTTCCAAGGAGTCACGACCTTGGGAAACTTGCACTTTTTTTTCTTTCGAGGTTGTTTTCAACGATCCATCGACTTCCATTTTTTCATCCTCTCTCGGGCGATCGAACGATTCCTCCGGGGTCGAATCATCGGAGGATTCGATTGGAACGACTTCGTCAGTTTTTGAACGTTTTTCACGCGGTTCAGAATCGTTTGAACTTTTTTCTTGACTCACAAATTCGTCTTTTTTCAAAGGTTCAATGATTTCTGAAGATTCCGTCGTTGTTTCCAACAGTTTTTCAACGTTATCGTTATTCAATTGACTTTCTATCGTCTGACTCGAAGCTGCTTCAACTTTGCGCGGAGATTCCTCCTCCGGTGGCGTTTCTACAGCCACTTTGACTTCTTCTTGCTCAGAATCATCGATTTCCATTGGCTCGATCGCTTCTTTTTGTCGCTCCAGCACTATTTCAGTGGCGACGATTTCTTCACTTCTTTTCGAGCTCTCTAAACTCTTTTCTTTCTCTGCATTTTCTTTTTGAACAAAATCTCCAGTTTCCTCGCCTTTCGGAATCTTCTCTTGGACAGTCTCCCTAGCTGATGCTCCCGGAACGATTTTTTCAGGTTCCTCCAATTGCTCGGTTTCAGGCGGATCGACTTTTTCTTGTATTTCCTCGGATCTATCTTCTGCAGTTTCAGAATGTTTGTCCTCGTCCACGTTCGACTCTTCTCTGATGGTGTCCAGTCTCGAGGAAAATTTAACGTCTACTATGTCTTTGCTCAATTTTTCATCAATTTCGGGACGAATATCGAGGGTTTCTTGAGTTATTGATGGTTTTATGTTTTCAGTAGAATTCTCAGCTTCCGAGACATTGTCCACAACTGTCTCTGCCACAGGATCGGTTTGGGGAGTCGTGAGAGTTTCCGCGGGTTCGTCAACTTCCATTGGTTCCTCCACATCTCTACATACTTCAGGTCTACCGACACCTGTGAGATTTTTTCCTTCCGGAAGATTATCTTTAACTTCATCTTTACCGTTCTCCGGTTCCGTAAGACTCGTAATCTCGTCGATTGGCTTGTTGAGCTCCTCGCTCGGTACTAGTTGCTCCACGTCCATTTCCTCAGTTTCGCTCACTTTGCATTTAATTTCTGGGGCATTTATAACAGCAGCGTCTGTCGAATCAACTGACGTTATTAATTCTGTTTTTACTGAAGAATCTGGCTGTTTCTCAGGACTCTCAACACTCGATTCCTCTACATTTGAAGCTTCTTTATTTTCGGGAATTGTTTTTGTTTTCTCAGAATGTTCCTCCCCAGAATCAGCGCCTTGGTCCGTGGATTCTTTTTCTTTTACTTCGGTTTTCGAAAGTTCAGTCGCATCGAGAGAAACTTTAGGAGTCTCACTCGGTGCGCTACTTTTTTTTGGAGTTTCATCTGCGCCGTCGTCAGAGTTTGCTTCTTGAGAATCCTCGGAAATGTAAGCTTCTCCTATGAGTTGCAGACTTTTGCTCATACTCGATAAACTCGTGGAATTCTGCGATTGCTCCGGATCTTTTGTTTCGATGGTGTTTTCTTCTGCAATATCATGGGAAAGTTTAGACAGCAACGACTTTCATTTATATCGAATCCCATAAATGTTGATCATGCATTATTGGTTTTGAAGAAAAATAAAAAATGAACATTTTTTTTTGTCGATATTCTAAAATATTTGGAAACAATATTTTTATGGAAAAAATGCAGATTCCCTGGATGTAACGAAAAGAGAATTACTCAATAATGTAAAAGTGTCGTGTAAATATTTTAATTGGTTACCTTTGTTCGCGGCATCTTGTGTTCTTTCGCTACGGGATTTATTGTCGCTAATATTTAAGTTTTCGTTAGAATCGTTGGGATTTTGGAGCTGTGGAACAAATTCGTCCTTAGAGTCGGTAATAACTTCGGATAGGGCGGCAAATTCGCTCTCGAGCGTGGAATCCTCAGGAGTGTCGGCCTGAACTCCGATGATGTCGTTGATATCCATAATACTGAGCGCTTCGGTGTCATAGGTTTCAGAGTCGCTGTCGATGTTGTACGGAGCAAAGCGTTCGGAAGGGTTTGTTTGGGGCTTGTCAGAAGTATCATTGTCTTTGGTTTTCTCCTCGGTGATTTCGTCTTTGGAGCCGAACAGGCCCATTTTGTCACTCTCAGACATCGTTCAATTCGCGCCACAGCGAGAAAATTGCAACTTGTCAAAAGTTTCGTACTTGCTTCAATGTCGATGCAACGGAATTTCCGAAATTCGCCTCATTTCGGGAAGAATGTCGAGTCGGTATTTCTGCCACTGGAAATTCACACGAATAACAAACTTGGAACTCGAGACAGAGTCCAGCTACACTTCAAAAACTATTGGCCCGATAGTGAACGATTTTTTTCCACTTTTTCACTTGCAAACACCTTTACTTCGGCACGAGTTCCGTGCCACACCAGTTGAAAGTTAAAAACGCTATAGAAAACGTTTATTGCTTTTAGTTTATCACTTTTGGATCACAGTATTTACGCGGTGAGTCTCATTATTTCTGGGAGCACAGCAACTCGTTCTCGTAACCGCGACTTTTGGCCTCACTGACGCCAAACTTCTGTTGGTATTTTTTCTGACGAGACGAGAGAGGTCTCAAGCGCAGAGGTTATGTTCGTTCGATTGTGCGATAATCGATGTTTGTTTTTTGCTTTTTTTACCCCCCCCCGTTCAAACGCAGGGATCGGTGGGTATGCGGGAATTGATGATGGTATTTTGAGTGGCCAGTAGTAGTTGAATTACTGTTCTTTATTGGGATTTTTAAACATTGCATTGAATGACGATTAATTGAAAACAAATAACCATTTCGATGTGTGCAGACAATCATAAGTTTAGAAAAAACGAAATTGTAACATTTTTTAGCGCTAAAAAATAAACAATTGCGACATCTGGCCGCGGGCCGCGTTCACGTTTCAGATTTCTTCACCAGATGTCGCTTCCAACAAAATGGCGGGCCTTGCTTTCTAACCTGGCCGGGTGTCACGAAATGTACGACATTTCAATCTTCAATCAATCCAAAAAGAAAACAGACGCGTTATCGAAGGCATTAATACTTTGGTCATCGAGAAAAAACTTCTTAAACACAATAAACTCGAATAAAGTCCCAAGTGGCCAGTAATAATGACTGAAATATTGGTATACCGACGTATTAACGGTGTTCCGTAAATAGTGAAGAATCGCGTTTTTGTGGGAGCGTGAAAAAAACCTCAACGAAGATCGAGGCGAATTGGTGAATTGGTCGTTTCAGTAAAATATCGTTCGAGCTGAATCAATGAATTGAAAAAAAAAAATTAGATATCTCACGTATTTCGATCCTGCCCGAAAAAAACAACCTCTCTACTGAAATGCTTTTAACTTTACGATTATTTTTTAACGTCCTCTGTCAAACCATCTAGCCTGTTTTTTCCTTTCAATTTCACGACGCTACTTCGTAAAAATTTAACAGATTATTATTTTGCTTTTTTTCGATTATTCAAATATTAATTTGCCAATAAACTGACAAATAAACGATGGGCGACGTTAAACAAAAGGTAGGTGAAAGCTCCAGTGGAGAGGTTGATAATGGGTTTTGGAGCTGTAGGGATCTTACCGACGTTGTACCTCTTCACACACCAAGGGGTTTATATTTAAAACCAATCGCAAAAATTAATGTGTCCGTTAATCTTCCACGACTGAAAACCCCAGGTAAATCCCAATTGTCAAAAAAATTTCATTCACAAAAGCAATGATGATTACCAATCGACAAACAATTCTCTAACTGAATTTTTTTCATCATTGATTCTCTACTAGCTGATTGGACTGTGCTAAAAATAAACATTCTTCGAAACACCGTGAAAATTTCCATAAAAACTTAGCAGTTCTCCCTGCCTCTGCATGTTTCAAAATTCTCCATTTCATTTAGTAAACTAGGCCCCAATAGCATTTCCTTGTGTTTCTCCATCGGCAGCTCGAAAAACCTCTCAATAATCCGGAAACATGAAAATATGGAGAAATTTTTTGACTTGTTGCAGAATTTGAATCAGACAGAGCGAGTTGTACGAGTAAAATGTTTTAAAAATCTGTAATTTTTCTCCCAAGCCTAATTACAGAACGAGCTAATGGTAAAAATAATTAATTTGGCATGAATCGGGTGTGATGTTAAAGGCTGTATCAACAATCTGGAAGATTCAATGAATATCGTCACAGTTGTGCGGAAGTCTGGCAGTTGAAAAAGCGCATCCTTGAATTTTTCTACGAATTTTATCGAAAGAAAACGGTTTTATCGGCCTTTAGTTCTTTTAACTTCTTCCTCTCGGTTAACAGGAATTTATCTTATTGATTGTGTCGGCGTTCGACGTTTGTAGCTTGGGGTTTTGACAGCAAATTACTACCAATATGAACAGGAAAAACAATATCAATATGGGAAGTAATGGAGAAGATAAGAGGGCTGATACAACCGGACGAATTCACCTCGCTCAAAGTAGCCAAAAGTACCCTGGAGTTCATCAGGCTGGAAGGAGATTTGAGCGACAGATGCAGACTTCAGAGAGTGCTCGCGAGGCTGGAATCTCAGCGTTTGAATTTAGCCGGATTTCCAAACGTACTCAAAGTTCGAGTCGCAGAGGCCAAGGATGATTTTCCGACGAGACACTCGTGGGACTCTTACTTCAGAGACGCCAAACACATGAACGAACTGAAGCCTGGAGAACGGCCGGACACTGTGCACATTGAGGGTCTTCCTGTCAAGTGGTTTAGCGAGGATGGTGGAAATACGCCGAGCGAGTCAGTCGTCAGCAGAGTTTTCAGAAAGTGGGGTCCGCTCCGAAGAGTCGACGTTCCTGCATCCGACGTTTATCGACCGAGAATGAGACTGGGCACAAATATACAGAAGTTCAGCTTCGGCGACGGCATTTTCTTCGACGCCTACATCCAGTACGTCGAGTACATGGATTTCGTAAAAGCTATGGATGCTCTACGGGGCATGAAATTACTGAAGAAAGAGTCGAAAAGTTGTCTGACCGCCCTCTTGAAGGTATTTTGCTGTTTTCTTCTGCAAATCTTCCCAAAAAAGTTTTTACCGTCTCCTTTCAACGTTGCAAAACTTCAATATTGTGTTCCATCACTTTCTAGGATAATAAAGAACAAAAAATGCAAGTCGTTTCTCGATTTTTCTTAATTTTTCATTGCACATTATCAGGTCGACTTTGACAAAACGAAACACATGAGTGACAGTACGGTTTCCCATCGCGCATTCGAGAGGAAACGATTGATAGCCCAGGACAGTTTGGCTGCAGAAAAATTACGAAAAAAGGAAGAGATCGAGGAACAAAAGAAAGAAGAAACAAAGTGAGTTGATAAAATTTTTTTTACGGAGAGAAAACAACAAACATCTGATTCGCGACAAGCTGATTCGAAGTTTAGGTTCGATTCATATATCACTATTAATGAATTTCTCATTTGCAGGAAAAAGGAAGCAGCTGACATGGAAGCAAAAGAAGCAAAAAGGCAGACGAGAGAAGAGAAGAGAAAAATCAGAGTATTTCGTAAACAGGAAGAGGACAAAGTTTCGGTGAAGATTGCGAGAGAAGAGCAAAAGTTGATGAAGGCACAGCGGCAATTGGAGAGCATAAGATTGTTGGACGAGCTTTTCGATAGGATAAAGGTGAGAAAAATGTCCTGCGTGTCTTTCAATTTTTCCAATTAAAAAAACTCGAATTTTAAGCCGTAAATCCGACCTCTACGTTTTCCAGATTAAAGTGGAAAAGAAAGAGATAATAATAGGCGAGAAAAATGAAGTGGGAGGAAAAAGCAGTCACAAAAAAACGGAAAAAGCGAACAACGACCAGGAATCGCACAAATCCAGTGAAAAAGACAGCGACAAAAAAAGCGACAAGAAGAGCAAAAAATTGAAAAAGAAAAAGTCGAAAAAAGAGAAAAAGAAAAAGGTTCGTTGAGATACTTTTAATTTTTTTCATGCTTTCCTCCAAGTTTTTCAAATATTCAAACGTTTTACCTGAACAAAAACCAACAGGACAAGAATTCCAAGTCAGCGAGTTCCTCCGAAAACTCGGACAGCGAGACCACAAAAAAGAAAATGAAGAGCGTCCTGACAGTAAACAACATTCAGCCATCGTCTTCCGCAGGTCAATATAATAATCAGAGCCTCAATTTTTCAACCCCGAACCACAATCACTCGGTCAGTGTGAAAAATATTGAAGTATATTTTACATCCTATTGTTTTTATCCGCAGGTTCGATTCCGGTGGATCCGAGTATGAATTTTCCTCAGATGTACCCACGATTTCCTCAAGCGTGGTATTACGAAGCAGCCTTGCCGATGTTGTATCCGCCGATGGGACGTGGAGGACCACGCGGTGGCATGCCGAATAGATTTCCGCGTGGACGCGGCAGAGGATACGGTTTCCGTCGGGGTAACAATCGGGGTGGAATGAGGACGTTCAATCCGCACATTTACAACGAACAATATTATAAATATTTCGCTAATCTGGCGGGCCAAGATTATTCGGACTTTGAGAGTGATTACAGCGACAGGAGGTCGAATTCGCGTTCGCGTACACGCCCCAGATCGGGGTCGCATTCGCGTGCGCGCGGTAGAACGAAATCGCGTTCGCGAACGCGCGGAAGATCGAAATCGCGTTCGCGAACTCGTGGAAGATCGAAATCGCGTTCGCGAACCCGTGGAAGATCGAAATCACATTCGCGGTCACGCGGAAGATCGAAATCGAGCTCCCGCAGCCGATCAAGGTCACGTTCGAGAAGGCGTTCCCGCAAGCGTCGTCGCAGCAGCGACAGTTCGAGTGCCAGTCGTTCTCGCTCGCGAAGACGCGCAAGATCCTCGTCTTCGCGTAGCAGTTCACGCTCCAAAAGATGGCGATCGAACAAGAGGTCGCGTACGAAATCACCGGAATCATCGAGGAACCGTAAAAGTCGACGGAAACGAAGCAGATCCAAGGTTATGATAACCCGCGCCAAATCACGCTCAATTTCCGGCAAAAGACGCTCCCACAGCAGCTCTTGGTCGATGCCAAAATCATCGCGTCAACGTAGCTGTTCTTGGTGATGAGAAAAAAAAAAAAACCAAGAAAAATCGTCGTGTAGAAAAAAAAAACAAATTTACGACGAAAATAATGAATTTCTCATCGCACGAATTTCGAGGCTGCGATCGATTGAACGCATCCCTCGGGACTGATCATTAAAACGGACAAAAATTATAAATCATCTACACGATCCTAATTTGTAATTTCACAGACTTTACAGTCTTCGGACTTTACTCACTTAGTCATCGACAACTGCGGAATTTGATTGTTGTAAATAAATGACGAACTTCAAAAGAAAAACATTCTTAAAATAAAAATATCCAATTGTAATAACGTTCGAATAATTTACTCAATAAATGTCCAAGCTTTTTGTATTTAAACTTTTGTTTCTTATTTTTCTCATTTTTACTTACCTGGATGTCAATCGTTTGGTTTTCAAAAAATGCTCGTAGACGTAAATCGACGACGAAGATGTCGTTTTGATTTCGAACTTTTTCTGGAGCTGGATAAGCGGATTGAAATGGAGAAATTTCATGTTTTTTCTTTCTTTAAATTCATTACGTTTGTTTACATACGTGTGTTTGTATCGGAGTCAACCTATGCTGCAAGGAAATCAGTATCAAATCCTTTTTTTTGTTGATCGTGTTAATTTAACGTTTATTACATTGTATTTTCTTTGATTTTGAAATTTTTTATTATTATTTGTTTTTTATGCGTCACTTAAAACTACTTAACAAATATATACAAACATAATATGTTTTACATCAACGCTTATTTACAAGATTATACTTCTTTGAGAAGGTATAGGACTAGAAGAGGTTATGTAATAATTTATTAAATAACAGACTAGATTCATTGGTTTTTTTCTTCTTTTGTTGCTGTTGTTGTTGTCTTGTTTAAATTTTATTTAGGTATCTCGCGTCTAGTGCTATAATTTAATTTATCGTGTTTTTCTCCCTTTCGTTTTTTTTTTATTATTTATTATTCTGGATTTTTGTTTTAAGAGCTTACAAACATTAGGTTATGGATTTTAAGATCGCAACGGTTTATGATCTCGAGACGTTTTGTATAAATCTATATTCTATGCATATTTCATTTATTTTTATTTTAATTAATTAGTTCATTCATTATTTTATTTATTTATTTATATATATCCTGATTCGTGGGAGCGTGTGAGAATTGAATCTTAATCGTTTTTTTTTCATTATTTTTATTATTATTATTATTAGGCTGAAGTAGTCCGTAGCAGAAAAAACTGTTTTTTGTGGTATAGTATTTTTCTTCGTCTTCATTTTTGTAGCTTTTTGGGACTTGTGTTGAAGAAAAAAAAGTCACTAGCACACCCGACATACGAAAATAATAAGAACTAAGTTTTTGGGCTTCGTTTTCCCACGACATCGGAAATACGCGTTCGGTATCGACAGCTCTCGCTATCAATTTTTCATTCGGCTTCACTCTGCGATGGAAAAAAGTCATACCGCGTCTTTATTTCTCGTACCAATTGCACTATTCTATCTATAATCGGTAGTTCATAGGAATTATTTATTTTTTCAAGTTTCTCGGATGATTTTTTATGTTTTACGAATCTTCGTAATTTTTGTGCGGGACAAGTGCTTTTTTTTATTTAGATATATATGGATTCGGATTCTAACGGAATTCATTTGAATAAATGCTTCAAACGCCTATAGTCACGTCATTTGGAAATCCGATGATCCAGAGGCTCATTCGTATCGAAGCTGGGTCAATATATAGGCTTACTTGAAGAAATACGCCCCTAGTCAAATCAGCGCGTTCGAAATACCATTGTTCTTAGTGTGGGTTTTTTCACGACAGGGTTGGGTCATCGTTGGTCTTAATCGATGATTGATTCACAAAAAAAACAAAGTATCAACGATCGTTATTTTGTTAGAATTCAATTATTCGGAAGAGGAACAAAAATAACTTTAAAATAGTACTTCCGAAATTAATAACTTTTTGGTTGTTGATAGATTGAATGTTTTCGGGGTTGTTATTTTCGGAAATCTATTTGCACGCATTTTCAAAGATGGCGGAATAGTCCGAAGCTTCTTCCTTTGGCTCCGAACAAACGCGTGAGACAAAGTTGAATAATTCTCGGCGATTTATCACAAGAATGGAAAAAATAGATACAACTCTATCGAAAAATCATCGTGTTTTGCCTAATACAAAAAAGAGTATCGCCATTTGCCGGAAACGTGCTCGAACGACAAGCTCGTAATTATTCGATCGGCGGTGGGTGCACGTATGCACACATACTAAACGTCATCATAATACACGGTTTATGATAGGACAACGATTTTGTATTTAGTTCGTAACTGATGGGGCCAGCAAAAAACGCTGGCCGAGCCCAGTTCCGCGAAGTGGTAATAATGGGGGCAGGGGGGGGGGTCGCTTTTGTTTACGATTATGTGTGTTTTCAACGTGTCGTCGCGCCGGGTGTACGATCACCGGTTGACATCAGTCGTTTATATACCGTGCCCCGCGAACGTCAGTTCCAAATGCGAGCTTTGTTCACAACGTATGGAATTATTTCGAGGGTGAAAATGATGTCGGGCGAATTTGTGAAACTTGTGTTGTATCTCCGCGTTATTACGGGACGGACGAAAGCTCGAGTGTGTTTGTTGTGTGAGTGGCGCGAAACGATGCAGTGAGGCCGGAGCGGACGACCTCTGGACGAACGAAGGACACGCGCGTTATGGACGAATGGAAATCGGATCTCCAAGTCGAGTGAGTAAAATATCGGACGAATTGCTAATCGAAAATTGTCGTAGTATTTTTTTATCAGGCCCTTTCGGATGGTTGATATTATACTTATTATCAAAGTTGACAAAGCTGAACGATCTTTCATCGCGTGGGCTGTCAAAACGGTTAGAGATAGAGCAAACATCCATAGGACCAATCTTGTAGAGCATGAAATTTTCTACGAAAATGACAGGCCAATTCGACTAAACGAGTTCTGTTGTTTTATTCTTACCTCCTATTTTATAGTGCATAAAAAAATCCAACATGGCGGGTGTCTAGGATCCCGATTTCGTGGAGGAATGACGCTACTTTTTTCTTCTTTTTTTCTCAAACCTTACGGTATTCAATAAGTTAGGGACAGAGTACAACGAGTTTGTGGAAAATAAAAGTTGCACGATTTCTCGCGATTTCTGTTTGATGGCAAAACGAATGGGATGAGTGAGAAGGGAAATCAATGATTTCGATAGCCATTGAAATATTCGTTACATAACTGGTCCCGGTACAATAAGCCTTCTCGAATTTCAATGTCATGAAAAACGTCGTCGTCGTCCTTCACGTTATTTCCCCCCCTTTAATTTCTTTTCTCGAGAGTTTTCCTAAGAGAAAATGGTTATTCTTTTTTTTTCTTGGTTCTACGTATCGAGAATAATCGTACGAAATGTTTTTCATTGTTGTTCGTGTATCTAATTCGTACGACATGATTTTTTTAGCCTCAGACGTATAAAGCGTCATTTTTGAGAATTCGATATTTTTACGAACGTTTGAAAAGCTCGATAGGTACGTTGGAAAAGTTTGGCTTTCAATTTCGACTCTGCATCGAAAAGTAACGTTCGGACTTGAGCTGGAAAAATCGAGTCGTCGCGAGAGTGGATGAGCATTTAGGAGTTAATATTCTCTTACATAAAGGTTAGGAGATTTTTGAGTTGGCAAAAGAGTCGGTATCGTTCAAGGTCAACGAATGAACACGGGGACCAATGTCCGAATGTGTAATTATTATTTCGCCAATTTGACGCTTTTTTCTTGTCGTCTAATTTCTCATTACGAGAAGTTTGTTTTTTCAATACTGCGGAAAGAAAAAAAAGATTTGTTTAAAAATTGATATTGGCTTTGAAACGATTTATGACCGTACGATGCCGACGTTGTTGTTTTTTGTTGTTGTGATTTTTCGTCTTTTTCGTGTGTTTTTAATACGAGATCGATTAGATATTGACTACTTTCAATATTCGTTGCTTGTGAGAATGATTTATCGTTAAATAGCCAAGCGACAGCGTGCCCTCTCGATTCAAGACGTTACGAATGTTTATCGTCGTTTCTTTTAAAATGATTTTCAATCCAAATATATTTTCTCGGTTGCTGTGACTGGTTTGCTTCTTGTCGCTCTGCAAATCGTAATAAGATAATTTTCGATACGACACTATGTATAATACTCGTAAGTACGATTGGCACAACGATATGGCCCAAGATAACTTATATAATAAAATTTTTCCATCTTTATTTGCTCCTGTTTTTCTGTTCATTTCAAACGTCTATTTTTTTAGATCGCCTTGAACGTCTTGTCTCGTCTTTTTTTCTCGATTCTGTTTTTTTTTCGATTCCAGTAAACGCTGCGCTCCGATCGTCATTTATTCACGCCATTCTTGCATTTTTAATTATTTCATTGTTTAATAATTTGAGTTTTTTAATCGAATAACCTCTTCGAGCCTATATTGAATTTTTTTTTCATTGTTGCCGCTGTCTTTTACAATGAAATACAAATTTTACAGCTTCACTCGTAGTGCGCACACTGGTGGTGCGTGAATTTGACCAAACGTGGGTTCCCCTTAACGAATATGGGGTAAAGGAGAAGGAGGGGGGGGGGGGGGAGGATTCAATCGGATATAAATATTTGTGGCAATGTGTAGGATTTTTTCCGCGCTCTTTTCACGTCCAACCGCAAGGCTTGGATCCGTAATTATTAGTATTCCCATTTTCGTTTTTCTCCACGGTATTTTCGAGAGTAATTGTGCATTTCGTTAGATAAGCTTAAAGCAAAAATACCGTAAAGTTTCTTTGGTTTTCTCTCTTTCTTTTTTATCTTTCCTGCTCACCAGGGCTGCAAAAATATTCTCAGTTTTTTCCTCCGCAGCGAGTGAACGTCCGATTCGGAAATTACGAAAAGAAAATAACAAAACAAACGGGTTCGCTCCATCGAGAGAGAGAGAGAGAGAGAGAGAGAGACAGAGAGAGAGAGCGAGAGACAGAGAGAGACAGAGAGAGAGAGAGAGACAGAGAGAATATTGTTTTTTTTTTCAACGTCTTTTCACGTGCTCTTCTCCTCAGCTCGATGAACAGTATAGCTTTATGTATTTACTTTTTCTTCATTTCTGGCTTACTTCGAACTGGTTCTCTAATCTTTCTTCTCACTCCACTATTTATAAATATATATACATATATATATAAATACATATTCATCGAAATATACATAGTTATATATATATGTACATATCTAAATCGGTACATATATCAATTGGTAATTTTCTTGGTCATTTTACGTAACAATTAAGACGAGCGATAATCGCACGGATAATAATATATATGTATATATATATGTACATATTGTGGATACACACGCACACACATACACACATATATACGTATATATGCACATATATGTATATATATATTTATTTATAGTCGGTAAAGTTTTTTGTTATGTTTGTTTGTTTGTTTGTTTTTTTTTTATTAAATTGTTCAGGAGTTAAAACTGTAAAACTCTACGATTCGTTTAATAATAGTAACAATAATAATAAATATTTATACAGAGTGTAGTAATAACTGTTAAGTTCGTATAAACCGTGTTGTTTTTTTTTTTTTAAATATTTTTTTTTTCTTTTTACTGCGTTATTTTTTCGTTTGTTTGTTCTTTTTTTCCTTCTTCGTTTCATCAAACGGAAACTCTCATTTGTAATACGCGCTTTGTGGGTTTCTTCGCCCTTGTGACTTTTTTTGATCAGTTTTTCTTCCATTCGCATACTTACACAGACACAGTCAATCAGACACGCGCACACACACTCTTCGTCCAATGCAGACGCTCAATTCTCGATGTTTGTACACTAATTTATTTTGGTTTTTTTTTTGCTTCTGCTTCTTCATCGGCCTTTCGTGTTGTTGTTGTTTTTTTAGTGGATGGCTGAGAGACGGGGTGATAGAGTTTTTGTCGTGTGTGTGTGTGAGAGAGAGAGAGAGAGAGAGAGAGAGAGAGAGAGAGAGAAAGAGTGAGTTTTTGACACTAGAGCTTTTTGGGACGATTCTTTGATCACTTTTCGCTACTCGAGAAAGCAAGAAGTACGGTGAGCCTCAGGATGCAATTCGACGAGACACTGAAATTTTTTGCTTCACCTTAACGTTTCACTTGATGTCGAAGTCTGCATCACTGACATTTAGGGGAAGCTTCTTTTTTGTTTTTGGAATGCTCACATTTTGTTGTTTGGCTTTGGAAATCGATGCAACTTTTTTTTCGTCTCTTTTCTTTTGAGAAAATGAAATCTACGAATCGAAAGTTTAAATTAAATAGTGGGGAAATTGGATTTTTCAATGCATTCCAATAAGCTGCAAACTTTTACATCGCTTCTCCTTGGCTCTCGCTTCCTGCGATGTCATTTCTATTGATAATATTTTTTCTGCCTCTCTTTCTTCGATTTTAACGCCTCCCTTGTCCCTTCGGCTCGCCTGCTCCTTCCAGTAAATACTTTTTTCTTCATATTTTAAATTTCGATCTGCAATTCCATTTTTCTTGGAAATGAATTCAATTTTTTTATTTATTTGCAACGTTTCTAGGCGTCGTTATATGGAGTTTACGATGAAACCAAACTTTTCGTATTGAATTTAAGAAAAAAAAATATATTTTTAAAATTAAGTCTCGAAGGTAAAAAATTGGAAAAATTTCTCGTGCTGCTCGCTCACGACCGATTTACTTTTCAATGTTTTGCAATTTGGACAATACTGTGTTGGCGATTCTCGAACAAATAATCACGACAATGAAAAATCTAAAAATTCCGAAAATTTGTATATTTTCACAACTTAATTTAAAAAAGTGTGCATTATTGAAAGAAAAGTATCAACAGTCAAAAAACCACGATCAAAAAATTTTCAACATTTATTTAAACCGAAATAACGATTCGGTTCGTCTAAATATCTACCACGTTTGATCAGGAGGAAATGTTTCTTTCGATGTAAAAGTGAACAGATTCGTTTTTGATGAACTCCCAGATTTTTTATGTCGGTCAAGATAAATATTTTTATTAAAAAAAAAAAGAAAGAATTCTGTCGTTGGTTAGAAGCCCAACGTACCGATTTATTGGAATAATTTTTTAAGCTGATCTCTTTGTCCGGCACTGTAACGTACTTTCAAGAATTCCGTAGAAAAATATCGTGTCCAATGCACCGAGTATGGAGACTGAGGAAGAGAGAAATAGAGAGAAAGGGAGAAAGAGAGAGAGAGAGAGAGAGAGAGAGATTTGTGAAGTTTGTGTCTTTTTTTTGGTCCCGTTTCGCGCGATGTCAGACACAGGCGAAACAATTGTGTGTTGCAAGAATTACAAGGGAGGGCAAGACAACGCGTAGGTCCCAAAAGTACCATTTCGGAAATAACATCTCGTTTCATTATTTTTTATCGATTTATTAAAACCCTCATTCAGTGGCGATGTTATGAAAAATATTCTACAAAAAGCAACAGAATGGAATTAAAATTCGAAGCAGAAGGAAATGTTCATTTGGTATGGGATAAAAATGGTGAAAAATGTTTTATATTATTTTCGTTTGAACGACATAATAATCATCGATACTTAACCTACGTCCATTCTAAATACATCCTGGCTATCCATGTTTTTGTTTCGCTCGTCCCTTATTTTGTTTTTCTTCTTTTTTATTCCCTTAGCTCGATAAAAAACGTCATCCTCCCGTGACGTTTTTCCCCCAATCCCATCTTTACACGTGCTCTATATATTTATACACTCATACACGCGCGCACACACGCACAGGCAGACAGTCGAGCAGGCATGCACGCAGACGCAAACACCCTAGTAAAGTGATATCCTATAATAATCTACGGACGTTAAAGCGGATAAGATCACTTGACGCTCCTTTATTTTTTCCAATTTCTTTCCTTCTCTTTATTCTTTAATCCTCTCATCTAAAAAAAACTTGCTTTTTCCCCACCCTCCTCCCTTTCTTTTAAGGCTCTTTAAGTTCGCGGCTTAAATGCGCACGCGCCTGTGTGTCTCTTCGTGTATGTAGAGTCGTTGGTGAATTTTTTTTCTGTGTGAGTGTGTCTCGTTTTCTTTGCTGAAGGAGTGGATTTGTCGGAGCGTCCTGGACGACTCGATAATCCTTATTTATTTGCCTTTAATTATATTTCTAGTGCCAGACATTAAGTCTCGAGATCCGAGCACCTGCGATGCAGTACGATTATCTCATTTTAATTGCAGTTGGTCGATTCATCATTTATTTATTCATTTTAAAGTCACAAAGTAAAATATTCGTACTCGTCGGAATCGTGACTCAATTATTTATCGAAAAAAAAAACAAACTTGCCTGTTTTCCTTGGTTATTAATTAAGGAGACTGTTATTCGTCAATTGTCTGTGATCAGTGAACGATTTAATCGAAATTCAACCAAGTTCCATTGGCCGATCGAGTAAATGAAATTCGGTCGACAGCTTTCGAAGAATTATAATCGATCTCGAACATTGGTTTCCTGCTGATTCAATCGACGCCACAGTCGCCGATTGATCTTGCCAATTAATTTAATCGGATCGAAGAAATTTATCGGATCAGGTCAATTATCCTCGATTTTGCGTTGATATTCTCCGAATCGTTCAAATCCACGTATAAATTCTGGATTCAGGTTGAATAGTGTTCAGTAATCCAGATTCGAATGCGCTATGCATAACGACCATTAATGTCGAATCACAGTGAGGACACAGGTCCAATAATTATTTATTAATTACTGCGTTAGATCTCTATTGTTCGTCACGTTGTGCTCGAAAAATGATTAAATAAAAAATCAGAAAAATGAAACGAAATGGGTCGATGTAATTGAATGAAAAATTCATATTTAATTGATTTAATTTCTTTTTATCAAACCGTACTGCATCGTATATGTTAATCGTATATAACGAGGAACGCGTAATACACATGATTAGTTTGTTTCTTTGTTTTTTTTTTCTCATTTTCATTCTATTCATTTTTTTGTTCGATTTTTTTTCTTTTTCGTCTTTTATTTATTTTTTCGCTTCTTACTACATCGTTTTTCGAACGGCGGATTAATGAAAATTGCGCCAAAACCCTCTTAAGGCCATCTTGTTTTTCTTAAGTCACTGCGTAATTAATTCGTGATAATTACTAAAATGACTAGTTCCCATGATTTATAATTGTACGTGTTTGTACGATGTGGGATGTGGTGTATTCTTTCGAGCAGTTATTTAGAGGATGAGAAAGAATCGGAAAGAGAGAGAGAGAGAGAGAGAGAGAGAGAGAGAGAGAGAGAGAGGGAGAGAGAGAAAGTTAGAGATAGAAAAAGAGAGAAAAAGTGTTTGGGAAGTAAGAAGAAGAGGACGAGGAGATAACCTTGAATATTGTGTTTTCTGATATTTGTATCACTCGAGCCTCTTTGACGAGTTAAACTTCGGTACGAAGACGAACAAGTTGATCGATTTTCAATCGTAATATGTTTTTATGATTACTTTTGACATAATCATAAGATCGTAACGTCACTCGTTCCGTGTGTGTGTGTGTGTGTGTGTGTGTGTGTGTGTGTTTTCAATAATTCGTAGAAAAGTTTTTGTTCGTTATTCGAGAAAATAATATTTTTGCGTATTATTTTGTTTTTGTTAATCTCTAGTCTCTCCTTCGTCGATATTTTTGCTTCGCTGCAAATTTCGATCATTCATCCGGAAAAGTTTCGACGCCATCTACGCTCACTTTTCTCGTAAACGCTCCCACGCGCTTTTTCTTCTTTTTCTCTCCTTCCCATACGAATTTCAGAAAAAGTTTTGTCTGTCACTTTCGATATACCGTTATAATATATTTATATATATTTATACGATATAACTGTATAAATATACATATTTATTTATATGTATACGAGATACAGAGGAGGATTTTCCAATATAGTGTTTATATTATATAAGAAAAATGGTTTTTGAGGCACGCAATTTGGGCAAGAGCAGTCCGCAGCGATTTTTTCAACATTTTCATTTCTAATGCGTTTCGCGCTCTTCGTTTACTTTTTGTTTCGAATGACTTACCAGGCCGAGACTCAGGCCACGCTCCTTCGATAAGAAAACAATATTTCGTTGCCTCGTCTTTATAGTGTTTACTGACGAACTAATCTTTTTGTATTCTTTGCAACCGCGAGCAGTATTTTTCCAGTGGATTTGGAACGAGTGATTTTTCGACGATTCTAACGGATCCGTTTTGTTTTATTTATCAGAGCAAAGGACGACGAAAAATAGCGTTCGCTCGTGCGACGTGAATGAAGTAAAGTTATTTTGAATTTTTACGAGATAATTATCGATCGATTCGATCGAAGTCACTCGCTCGAAGCCATAGAAAAAGTGTTGGTTCCGAAATCGAGAATGATTCCCGATGGGAAAGAAAGCGAGCTTGAGATCTCGATAACAGAAGTGTCGGTGGTCGTGAGCCACGGCGTAATGAGGAACGCAATGAAATTCCTCTTGAGGGAAAATGAGAGAAACGATTGGTTCGTCGTCGATGATCGGTGTTCGCGGCCACGTTGGTTATTCTTTTTTTTTTTTTGGGTCCGCAAAACCTGGCCTCGTTTTCTTCGAGCCTTTGTTCCCATTACCCATGAGAAAAAATCTGCTCGGTGGACGGGATGACCGCGCGGAGGGATTCGCACGGATGATCCGCCAACGGCGATGGTCCCGGAGCAAAAAGTTGCCGGTTAAAAAAATATATACGAAAAGGGCGAAGAAAAAGTAAACGAGATGAAAAAAAAAGCGAACAAGTTTAATGATGACGTTAGCGAGTAGCGCGTGACCTTCATCCAGAGCCCAAAGTCACGTGTATCTGTGTGTCTTGTTTTTTTTTTTGTTTAGTCGTTGTTTCTGTTGTTGTTTGCCGTTGCTTCTATTTATTTTGGATTTAGTACGAGTGCTGCGGCTGCAGAGACGTGACTCAGCTGTGAGCCGACGTGTCCGAACCCTGACTGTTGCCAAGTCCTCCCATTCCTGCTTGAGACGTCAATCTTGTCCCGGATTGCGTCGTCGTCGGCACCGTTGTTGCGTGTTGCAAAATTCCGTGATGTTGTTGTTGTTGTTGTGGCTGCTGCTGCTGCTGCTGCTGCTGCTGCTGCTGCTGCTGTTGTTGTGGTTGCGTTTGCTGTTTTCCCGTCTCCGGTACAAGGTGCGGCGTTCTACTCGATACCGGTGGCAATACCGGACTCGCTGGCCACGGATGAAGTGACATTGTGCTCGGCGCGTTTGGTACGCTACGCGAATGAGGCAGTAATGGCGAATTCGATAGGCTCGCTAGTGGATGATGAGCCGATACTAAACTGCTTCCTGAAATTCCAATTCCTAGGCTATTACCAACATTAATCGCTCCAAGACCACTCGATATCCCACCGACTACTCCTCCGCCTCCTCCTCCTCCTCCTCCACCCAACCCAACGCCCAATCCACTTGAGGCTGGCGTTCCTAACGCCACCGCTGTGTCAGGGTGCAAGAAATTTCGTCTTTGTTCAAGACGCTCCGCGTGCTGTGCCATACATCTCGTTAAAGCTTCCGGCAACATGTCCAACTGTTCCTGCAACGATGTCAACTTGTCGTCCAGACTGACCAAACGCTCCTCCAGTGTGTCCTGACGCGTTGACATGTCCGACACTATCTCGTACACCGTGTTTTGCGTCTGTCACAGAAATTTTTTTCATTTCGTTATTTACTTCAGGAAAAAACAACAACTTGTTGGCATTTACAAATTGTAAATTTTTATTATTTTTGTCGTATTATCTTTCTTTCGTTTTTGTGGAAATTTCGACAATAAATTGATAAAAAATCGGGACGAATTTAACAGAGAGACGACAAAACTCAAAATGTACATTTATTTTATTATAATTTTGTGAATCTACCTGCGAATCAAGTTTCTTCGTGTACGTCTCTTTTTCCTTTTCTTTCGTTCTTTTTTCGAGAGATGTTGAATATTTTTTGTTTTTATGTGCAATAACGTTTATCACGAGTATTCAAGGGATTTGGGGTTTTCTTCTCCTCCGCACATTCGTCTATTCAGTCTCATTTTTTCGATGCTCTAAATCTTGGGCTTTTTGCTTTTGTTTTATCGGGTCCCATTGTCCGCATTACGCGCCAGCCTTCCCGGTCGTTGACAACGCCGAACGACTCGGGCTCAAGATAGCTATTTATCGTACCATCATTTTGGTCTTTCCCATACGCACATATTTCACATCGTCGTTCAAACGGAAAAAACAAATGTTTAGATTTTTTTTCCTTCTTGCTTTTCGCCCCCCTTCGCGTTAAGACTCTCGCGTGTGGACTTTGTCACATTTGTTTTTGCTAATAACGCGGCAGGCTTGTTTCGAACGACTTACGACTAATGGCATGATGAACTAATGCACAAGAAATTGTCGCCTTTCTCCTCTTTTCGAAACTTTATGGGTTCGGCTTACGAAGCCCTCGAACGAACGAGCTTCCACTCTCGCAGCTTTGCATCATTCGTTTACGCCAATAATGAGAACAAAAGTGCATTATTTTTCATGTTATTCTCCCGTAAAGAAAAAAAAAAAACTAAAAAGATTTTTATTGTCATGTCTGAATTTTTAAGTTTTCGATCTCGTCGCCGAATTAATAGCTTTTGGAATTTTGTCATTAGATTCGAACGAAGTTAATAATTTGGACACGTCAGGCACTTTGAAAAACTTTATGGCCTCAAAGATTTCTTGGGATCTCGACGAAGAAGGTTTCTTTTCCGAAAATGTGAAAAATTTTCGATCGTTTTTAAAAACTCACCTTTGCCATGTCCGTTATTGTATTCGCGTTGTCCATCAACTTCCGTTGGTCCATTTTAACTTTTCTGAGCCTGCGTGTCAACAGAACGAAAAATGATTCGATCGTGCCGAGTGGTGATTACGGGTCGAGGAAAAACAAGAGAGACTTGACATTTTATGGAGACCCGTCGTCTTTGGATCGGTGTGTGATTTTCTTTTTTTTTTTTTTTATGAAACTTTGAAAGTGAATCGTACGACAGACGAAAATTCAATCGACTCACGCGTAAATGGCGAGCAGAAATTTTCGCTGATGAGTCCTCACGCGACCGGAATTCACTCGTTTCACCAGCCTCGTGTGCTTGTAGATTAACCACGTCTCTCTCAAAACGTTCGCAGCTGCATTTTTCAACTGGAACATCGAGATAAATGTCGTACAAATATTAGCAAAAATAATTGGCTCAATATTCCCATCGTTTCGTCAATAATAAGAAATTATTCATTAAACGACATTATTTAGCGTTCTTTCAACATTTTATATAAACGTTCTTGGCATATCAAAACTAACAGTTTTTTCCTATGAAGAAAAATTTTCTGACGTTTAGAATTTGAGATATATTTGCAATTTTTAAGTTTCCCCATCTAAACGGGTGTAAATTGAAATCACGTTTCGTTAAAAAGTTGCAAAAATTGAGATGCAAAATAAAATGTATTTAGGATTTTTTTACAGATCGCCAGAAAGACCACTAGCCGAAATTTTTTTAGAAAAATCCTCAAGACATTTTTTTCAACTCATAAACGAAACTCGACTTCAATTTACACGCATTGAAATGGGAAAAGTTTCAAATTAGAAATTAAATATTTGAAATTCTTGACGTCAGAAAATTTTTTTTCGTGTGAGAGAATTGTAAGTTTTGGTGTCAAGAATGTTCATACGAAAAATCCTAAATAAAGTAATTTTGTGATAGTAATACGTTAAAAATAACTCAGGTCAATTTTTTTGTCTTGAAATAAGTTAAGAGACTCGCCGAAAATACAAATTCCTAAGGATTTTCATGAGGAATAGCAGCAATTTCAATTTTACGAAAGTTAAGCATCGACAATGTCGTTTGAATTTTCACAAATTCAGAAAATCGACAAAAACTTTGATTCCTTGACATTCACTTCCGGTCGCGAGTACTGTGTTCCATGGGGCAGCTTTCGGCCGATTGGAATATTAATTTTCAGTCTGCTTCCAAGTTTTTTGGAATTTCTTCAACTTTTTCTCAGTTTTTTTTGCTACAACATTTTTTTGAATTTATTTCATGGGATCTTACCCTCTTCGTCAACTGCGTGTCCATCATGAAGTTATGAACGTGTTTTTCCGCTCGTGTTAATTCCAATTTTCTTGAAACGACCGCCACGAGCAACGCCGTACAGCCTGCACCCTAAAAAAAACGATTTTTTCAATCGGATATTAAATAAAGCACGAGGCTTCGCTTCGCATTTGTTTGAAAAATTTACCATCATTCCCGTGGACACGGCGATCCCTCGACCGCAATAAGTATTGGGCACTATGTCGCCAAATCCGACGCTAAGAAACGTGATGGCTATGAGCCACATCGCGTTCAGAAGATTGGCGTGTTCCTCGTCGTGAAACCTAGAAAAAAAAAAAAAAATCCTTTCTGTCAGGCTTTTTATGATTTTAATGAATTTTCCAAAAATTTTGAACGACCAATCGTCGACAGAGGTGACGAACGTTATGCTCCGAATTTTCTTGTCCACACATGAAATTACATTAAAAAGTTGCAAGTCAATCAAGATTGGAGTGAACATATTTAGAAAATAAAGAACACTTTGTGGGGGCACAGAAGCGACAGGATTGATTACACGATCTATGTGCGTTTGGCACACACCGACACACCGCCGATAGGATAAAGTACAATTGAGTAGTTTAAAGCATGCCCATCATTTTTACGTTTACTATGGCGCGAGAGTTGAATCGGGATTAGTATCGAGAGCATGTAGAACGAGGGAAAAGAGATGGAGCGAGGGTGTGGAGCGGATGGCCCAGAGAAAGAGTGAGCGGGGTAGGGCGACAGGAAGCGGAAGTGGGGAAAAGCGAGAGAACGAGCGAATGAGTAGATTCCGAGGGAAATGCTCCGTTTATGTGAAATATCGATTTCGAGTACATCGTTTCCACGCATCGAGTCTGTTGGCTCTCTTCACCAATGTTAAATTTACAGCCTGCCGATTTTCTCCCTGTCGAACAGCCGCGATCTCGAATTCTCGGACATTCAATTTCGCGGGTGAACGTAAATCGATTTTTTTTCGCGAAAATTTGACTGCTTGATAATTTTTTTTATAATTCTTCAGCCTTTCCAATGATTTTTACTGTAAATTTTTGATTTTAATGAGAGTTTTAGTGGCGCAGCGATATGAGCTTTTGAATTTGGTGGAAATCTTACCTTTCGCACTGGCGCAATGTCCACGAGGCTATGATCCAAAGCGACACCATAAATACGAGTAAAACCGTACCCGGACATATGGTCATCAATGTTTTGAGAACGAATCTCGTGTTGAAATTAATACGATTCAAGGCCCCTATACTCCGTGACGATGCGTCCGTGAATAACTTGGAGTGCAACAGCATCACACGACAGATTAGATAGAGCCTGAGAAACATCGGAAGCGAGAGGGTCACGTCGTACGGAACCCATTGAGAACCTATGTCGCCACCCTTGTTCGCCAATTTGGTCGTCCATAGGAAATAATATTCTCCGGGGATTGGGTGGAGTGCGCAGATCGCTAGTTCCACCGATATTTGAGATATTCGTTGCCAGGTCATCGCTATTCGCCAGTCATCCGCGCAGTTATCGATCATGAATAACTGCAATCAATAAACAGAAAAAATAATCATTAATCAATCGTGCGCGTGATTTTCGAGAAGCTTCTCCATTTTCAACAATTCGAAGCTCATTGCTCACTCATTTCCATGTTTTTCAAATCAAAATTCCATTCGGATTCCTCGGCCCAGGGTTGTGTTTCATTATTCAGCCACGTGTCTCATTGCAACTCAATCGAACGATCATGATTTTCATCGGCTAATTATGTAGTTCAATGAAAATTTTTTGTTTAATGGAAAATTAATTTTTGATTAAAAAATAATAATAAATTCATTCTCGCAACTTTTCACTGGCAGCTTTTTTGAGATTAATTTAAAATCGAGTTTTCCTACACGCGAGTATATCGAATGGTTTAATCATCGCGTCCCTTTTTGGAAATCGAATCTCACTGGTTTATATAAGAAAATATACGATCCCTATAAAATTCTTTATTACATGGAAGACGATTTTCATAGCGAGGCATTAGTGACGTACGTTGATGGAAAAAATTCCATTTTCTCAATTACTAACTTTCGGACGCATGGAAAAAAGCATGGGAAAGGAAATTCGTTGAAGCCGCTAGAATGGACTTTTTTCTTTTCACAGAAACCAGACAAAAAGTGTAAATCGCAGAGATTTATTATGAAATGCGGAAAGATATTATTTACGACGAAAGTTTTCTTAATCTACTTTGGCCATTGTCGATGTCCATTTGCTCCCCGACCATAAGTACCGAAGCAGAGAGATTGCTAGGAAATTTAGAGATCGTCGCTCCTGGTGCTCGTAGAACGTTTTGTGGCTCCGATCAACATGAAATTTTTTCGCCCTAGCGATGGGCGAAGGAGATAGAAGGGGTGGAATTTTGAATTTTAAACCCAATGATATAATATCTTTTGTCGCAATCTTCTCTCACGTACACTTTTATATTTTTCTCGTTGGTCTTGAATTTAAAAACGTCGACCGAAAGTGCCAACAAACTTTTTATACCTTTTTTTTCCGCACTTATTTTTTCGGCCTTATTCAGATTTCGTTTTTCTCTAGTCTCTCGGTGTTTTTTTTTGTTTTTTCGTATCTCATGGAAAAGCTCCGCACTTTGATTTTAAGGAGTCACTGTACTCCCTCGGCCTTCTCAAAGATTTACCGTTCTATACGCCTTCCCTGCTTCTTTAGCCGTTATCGTGACGGATGATAAGGGCTACATAAATCATTGGCTCGTTTCTTTTCTCACGATACCGCCAAAGTCGACAACCGGAGAAAACTTATTCTTCTCTCACGTCGTATTTCATCCCTCTTTCTTTTCTTTTCCTGCGGATATGACGATTCTTATCATATCATTTGTACGTCTGTATCGCCCAAATGAATTTTTTATTGGTCCATTATGATTAATGCCCCAGTAATTTTTTCCATTTATTTTTTTATCATTTTTTTCCATTCGAGTCTTTCGCTTGCACTGGAATATTTTTGAGAAACTTTGATAATTGGGTCACTGCACCGATACACTGGGTCTATGTGACCCAAAGCGTATACACAAGATCCGGCGGACCGGGAGAACGTTTTGACGACACTGCTCGATATTTGTGTGCGATGGAAATTTGAGGAAAGTCAAATTGAAGTATTCGAAAAAATGATTGAACACTGACTCCGGATGAATTAGAAATTTTGCTAAAAAAAAGTTGGCCCGGGTCTAAATGACCCAGTGTGTTAACGAAAGGTTCATTCTAACGATGAATGAGGAAAGAAGGAGAATATATTCAACTTATCATCTTGAGGGATGAGACGGAAAAGTTAAACCTTGGTGGAAGCTCTGAAGGTTATTAAAAGAGCCTTAAGCATATTTTCTCTTGCTTGGAAATGAACAATATTTGAATTTATACACGAGACTCTCGAGAGGTTTAATTCGAAATTTCATTCGGCTTGAAACGAAATTTAATTTCCCCGCAGACCACAGGCGAAGTCATAAATATACGAGAAAAAAGAAAATCTATAGCGCAACAGAGTTCCCAAGTTTTTTATTCCACGTTCGTTGGAAATTTAATTGAATAATTTGCTAAGATTGAGATAGCCGAGTGTATCATTTTGAATTACGCTGCTTCGCAAGAAAATGCACTTCACCCAAATGAATCTTGGCACTGGCGGAGTCTCTTTAATAATCCATCGACTCGGTGAAGAGAACGAGGGATCAAGGCAGACTGAGGAGGGAGAACCTCGGTTCCATGCAGTTTTGCTTAACCTCGACCGAATTTTTTCGATTACTGTCATTGACGTGTGTTCATGTCCATCGACAATTCTCAATCATAAGATTATTAACGAGCCTCGTTCGTGCCACGAAGTTCACAGAGTGAATATTCAGAAATTTATTTTTTCTCGAAAAACCCTTCAATTTTTATTTTTTTACATTTTTCTTCGTTTTTTTCTTCAATAATTAAGAGAGTAATTAAAAATGGGAAGCTTCTTAACGATTTTTCTAAAAATTTCTGACAGCCTGTTGATGTTCCTCTTGACCTTGCTGAGCTTTGAATATGAAAATTATCATGAGATGCAATTTCCTTGCTTCACGAGAAACTACAACGTCGTCTCCAATCAAATTTGTTTTTCGAAATAGAATCCACGCATTTGTCATCTTTCAGTAGAAATTCAATCTCAGCCAAGTTCTCCTTCGCGTTTTGATATATTTTTTTTGAAAATGTTGCACTTTTCTTGAAATTGCTGGAATTAAAAGACATTCGGATTGTGGAAAACCCTTTTCTTTCGTTCTCAGAGCTGCCAGACAATAACGGATTATCCGCAGTACGAAATTGTCCTCGCGAGAAAGGGTTCGAGTATTTTCATCGAAGCCATATACACATCGGAGCTTCATCCATTTTCACGTTACATTGTACGTGATCCTCGTATCGCTTTCATTCATTTCGTAATCCGTTGCGATTAGCGATTCCTCTATTTCATTTTGACGTACAAATCTCGAACTTCTCAGTACCTTGTCTACTGTTCTCGACGTGCTTAAAAAAAAAAAAGAGCTGAGTCCCCGATTTTTCGTACTGCTCGATGCTCCGGTTGGAAGATTACAAAAAGGGAAAATATGGAGGCGATACGTTTTCCGGTTGGGGGAAAAAAATAATCGAAATTTCAATGGCAATAAGATAATTTTTAAATTGTACAAAATTGTGGAATCTCCAACATTTTCGACATTCAAGTTTGTCAAACTATAAATAATGAACGGACAACGAAGTATCCGCTTTGGAACTCTCATAAGGGTCGATAAATTGTGGACTTTAAGGGGTTCGGGGCAAAGGTAACAAAAGAAAAACTAAGAATGCAAAAAGACCTGGTCTCTTGACTTTTATCTGGGCCTTCAGCAATTTTCATTATAGTTATGTGTGGAATTCTGTGAGTTTATAAAAGAATGCGAGGAAAAAAAAAAACGGCAATGAAGGAAAGAATAGAAAAGCACGTTGGTCGCTGTTGCGCGTGTGAGTCGCTGAATGGGGGACGTTAAAAAATTTATGTCCAGCGGTATAAAACCCGGTCGCACGTACACGAGAGAGACACATTTACAGTCGCTCCTCTCATAAGTGTCAGAAGTATTAATTTTGCCGCAATCGCAAATTCCTACTCAACGAAACGCACTCCCCAAAAAGCCAATGTACATTTTCGACACTTAATCTCTTTTCCTCTCTCTCTCTCTACCTCGCACTACTCAACCACTAAATTTCAGATTATAGCCTCGTAAAGATCCTCGGGTATATCTTCCCACTAATAAAAACTTCTTCCCGCTTCCTCGTTCTTGCCTCTTTAGACTTCATTCAACAGTTTGTCTCGAAACTTATGCTTCCCAGATTTACAGTGTAAGTAGATCGCTGGATGCTAGAGAGAAAAGTTTTGATTAATTTCGAACTACGATGCGGCCTTGATGAGATATTTTTGTTCATCAGCGATGACCAATGCGGCGCTTGTTGTTAATGACAAAGTTTGTAGCACGGCCGCGGCTGCTCATTTGCTGAGTGAAGGGCTGAAGTGAATTTTTTTCATGCAGTGGTTTTTGTTAGAAAAAATGAAGAAACGGGTAAATTTGAATTTTTTAATTTTGTCTTTGTAGTCAGCGACTTGAAAATCGTTCTAGCCGAAAATTTCGAGTGTCAGCGTCCAGTAAAATGGAAAATTGTATCGCTCAGAAGGTTATACATGACTTTTGATGTATCCAGTATTTTTAAAATGCACCGAAACATGATATTTTCCTTATATTTTCATCCAGATGTATATAAATTGAGCCACGAACATGAAAGAATTGTGCACACGCTGATGAAAAGTATAGTCGCGTGATTTAACACCGTCGACGCGTTCATCACGCACCTTGAATATAAAGCGCAGAATTCGCTTTGCAGACCATACGTGCCTCACTTTTCACCCCCGTTTTCCACGCTGTCGCGCAGTGCACACAGCGAGATACGCTGTTGATTGGAAAAAAAGTCTAATAAAAATTGTTCAATAATGGCAGCGTCACATTTGATATGGAGTCTCATCACTTTTTGTCATTCGCGAGATTATTGAATCGCCAATTTTATTGGGCCACCCTAAATTAATATTTATCGTTAACTACGTAATGTTTTTTTCAACTTTGCGGCTATAAACAAAATCGTCGCCGGAAAATGTGGTGAAATAAAATTTTTCATCATTTTATTATCGCCACATGACGATTTCGCGTTTGTACTCATTGTCGACCGCCCCCTGCGACAAAACTTTTACGAAATTATTCAAAAATTTATAAATCGACATTTCCAAACGAGAAGAAAATACAATTCCCTGTTATTTTCAGTCCGAACTTGCGTTACATTCCTATACAACGAAAATCGATCGTTTGCATTCGATCAATAGAAAGTTTAACGTCACAATAATAAGTATGGACGAATAGAAGTCACGTGGCTCATCCCAACTTGTTGCCAAAAGCTAGTAAAACAGATAACAGTTGCGTGTGTACTTGGAGCCACAAGTTTTGCTGGATTATGCATGCCAGTCGATATATTGACGTATGTGCAATGTGGAAATTCCTGCTTTCGGGTTAACGACAATATTGATTCGGACCTCGTTCGAAAAAACGAGCACGAATACGTCGAGGCAGCAAAGAGGGAGGATTTTTCGAACAAGCTCATAGAATACTGAACATATAGAGCGAGCAGGACACTGAGAAAGAGAGTCCGAGAGCAATTCGATAATGTGTTTACGATGACGTATGGAATTCCCACCAACTTTTGAAGCTTACGGTGCAACGAAAGTAGCCAGCGTCGTAGTAAATGTAGCAACAGCCTGGTGTCGCACTGGCTAGTTCGCGAATGGTGCGCACTGGATGCACTAAATTCGTTGGTGGACGACGTCATAACTTTGGCAACGGATGCAGCGCGACATGATTTCCTATTTATATCTATATATACATTTACGTATCGACATAGACACACACCTTTATATATTATCGAGGAGATAGTTGAAAAATCGATGTGACGTGTATCGGGAGAGGGTTGAATTGTGGGAGGGAATGAAAGTGGGAGGAGAGCGTTGAGAAGTACCAGGAAATGGCGGGTACGAAGGACAACTTCGCTGCATCCGCGTGGCCCACGCGACCCAATCTTCTCGACGTCGTACATATGTTTTCAGCTGTTCTCGGCTTTACCCAAATCACCCAATGGCATTGCCAGTGTTACGAGATCTCACTGCTATATTTGGGTCAGCCAGAAAAACGAAAAAAAAATTCGTACACGAAGGATGTAGCGATGTCCTTAAACATTTAGAAGAAAACTTTGATGAATTTGACGGAATCAAGGGACATTCGCGTTAGATTTATTGCTGTGAAATATCGAACTCGATTTATTTCGAACTTTACGTACACGGCGTGTGTGCGGCGAACTTTCTTTTCCGATTCCCCAAGTTTTTCATATCCTCAAGATATCGCAATCAATCAATCTTGCACGAGGACCAAACTCCACACGCAAAGATCCACCAGCATCCAATTTAATTCTTCGAAACTTTATTTTTGTCGATAAGAGTTTTAGTCAGCCTGAGAGGCTCCTCGATGAGAAATTATTGGAAAATATCGACGATGCACTTATAGATATATATGTCGAGGATTTCACTCATAATTGCAGCCAGACGCGATGTGAATTATATACCCAGCCGCGAGCTCCCTCTCTCTCTTTCATCTCCAATGAGACGAAGTAGTGAGCGATGGTCAATAAACTTTTGTTGCCTACAGATCCACAGATTCATCGCGTTTGTCTTTAAACTTCTTTCGCCTCGTTCCAATTCCTCGATGTCCTCTCGACCGTTCGGTTTCATTAAAATCCCCAAGAAATTTGTTATATTAATTGACACCAATGGAATGTTCGTACGAGTATGAATTCCAACGAGTTTCCTGGAACGGCAAGCACAGGGAAAAAATATTCTAATTAATTCCGCCAAAATATTCCGAGCTCGTTTCCATTCATGGCGTTTGTCTCGCGGCTAGATTTGCCTCTTTCATTTCGAGTCACTTGCGGGCTTTTAATAAGAATACACATTTTGCGAGCTCATTTTACCAGGAAACGTTGAAGCTGTCGTTTTTTATAACTCTAAAAACGCAGATGGCTCTGTAACGAGGTATGTGAAGTTTCAGTCTGTTCGTCCCCTTCATTCATCACCTTTTGTCCCGTAGGCGACTATCCGAAGTGGGGGTTGTAAAAGACAGTGCGCGGAACGACTTTTTTTTTTTTTTGCAAATATCTCTATTCACGTTTGCGCGTCTGCATGGTCTCTACACAGGGCACTCGTTATAGATGTAGGAAAATGAATGATAGTGGAAAACCCGACGAACGTTTGCCGCGTGGATTTTCTCTTTTGACGTACCGGGAGATATTTTGTGACGCAGCAATAACTCTCGCGAGAGGCTATCAAAGGGGCGCGTACGACCGTTCGAAAAAAAGGTCGCTCTATAAAACGCGATCCTTGCGATTGCGGTTTCATAGCGTCGCGAGTAGCACAACGAGAAAGGAATAAAAAAAATGAAAAGCAAAATAAAAGAATGGACACAGGCGCAAATGGACGCAGGAAAATGACGAGGAAGTCGAACACCAAGTGCTGCGAAAGAGCCACCGAAAGTCAAAGCACCGACGAGCCCCTTTCGCCACGCACTTTATTTCTCGCTTCAACTCCTTGTGTCCCTCGGGAATCAAGCAGGCAATACGGAGGACGCCACATATCAGAACCAGACTTCGCATTACGTTCCACCCTTTTTCTCCGTCCTTCTCGCGCGCCCTCCCTTTCGCCATTCAACTCCGGAAACCGTAACCTCGTACAAGCACGGAAGACCCTGCTGCCATCCTGTCTCTACGCTCTTCTCACTCCCGCGTGTGAGTAACTACAACGGATAGGATCGCCTTGTACCCTGAGCTACATCACCGCGATGTATATGGAAACGGTCTCTCTTACTACGAACTTCCTTTCCGCATTGTACGAGTCATCGAGAGCAACTCGACTGTTTGTTGGGCTCGCCATGTAGTTAAACCCTGGGTTAACCCTCGAGGAGATCACAGAGGGTAAATCACCAACTCCAGGAGCCAACGATTATCACGTAACCATTCACAAGTGTAGGGACTTGGCAGCAACGTATCAATTACGTTTTGGCTTGGGGCATCCCACGATTAAGATTCAACAAGTCATTTGCTCTCGATGCGTGTGCATGTTCGGTTCGCGTCGGGGCATTACTGGTGTAACGGCATCGATAGCTAATCATTTACGCACAAATACCCAAACAAATTGTCTACTTCGCTTGAAATCTTCAATGCCATTCGCTCGCAGAATGGCGGTTGATCGTCAATAAATTAATAAGCTGGAGTCGTTAATAATTCTTTTATACATTGCTTTCTCGATAATTGAGAAATTATTCGGAAAAACGGTCCCGGGGCGGTGTCAAGTGTACCGGAAACTAGAAAAACTTCCTGGAACCTCTATTATCCAGTTACCCGGTTGGAAAGTACTCGAAATGGGAGTTGTATGTACCGAACTATCCCTGAAATGGTCCGAAAACTTTGCTGCAGCTCTCTCCCCGTGGTGGACTTTCGCGCTCTAGGATATTACACCGCTGCGACTCCTGCCGCTAACTGCAAGAACATACAACTTTTCTTCATGTGAGCGAATACGTGTGTGTCGAGTGTGCGCGTGTGTCGAAGACGAGAAACTTTAGCTCGGTCACTTCGTTCTTCCGGAAAATGAACTCTCACCGAGACACATCGGTGACCAAAAGAAAATACAAACGCCGAGGTTAGTTGCCCACGTATGCGAAAACTTTTTCGGCCATTGAGTGCAGAACGAGCAACAATATCGTCGTGTTTCACACGAAGAGAGTCCGCGAGAAAATCTTTTCGTTGCTACAGCCACTCAAGCTTTTTATTGTTCCCTCCACAAATATATGGAATACCGTGTGTCATTCCAAACAAACCACTGATCAAGTGCAGCCCATTCGTTTTCTTTTCGTTTTTTCATTCGATCGAGGCACAAAGTTCCCGGACAATTGAATTTTCTATGCCAAGCCGAATTCCGGGCTCGAGTAATAACAAACTCGAGAATGCTCTCGCCCGTTAAGCAACTCGAGCGAGCCAACGTTAAAACAGATTTAAATGTGATATGGAAATTGAGAACGCCGGACAGAAAGCTCCTGCGGTATGTGACGCTTTTGGAACGAGCAGAGGCTTTATTAAATAGCTTTCTCAGTCGAGTTGGCAAACTCATTGACCATTTGTGTATTGTACGTGATGTGGGTATCGTACCAACACATACAGAGTTTGAATACGGTTGATGCAGTCATGTGATAAACCGAATGGCAAATTGACCCTACGATCTTGTAGATAAGGGAGAGGGTGGGCTGTGTGTGCCGAGGTATGGCCACCAGCCGAGGCTCCGTACAAGAAGATGGTCCTGCTTTTGCGGTGTCCTCGCGCCATCAGGCCGCCTGTCCTCAGGCCGTAACAGCGCACGTATACATTTATTACAAACCCTCGAGGTTGACACACTGTACGAAATTATCTTGTTTGTCACATGGGGACATATAGCAGAGTCTTGAGGTCGCGGTGACAAAACGGAGTGCGCGACAGAGACTCCTGTATAACAAAAGAAGGCATCGGAATGGACATGAAGTAGTTTCATTGCGACAGATATTGAGCCGAAAACAGGAGCCTGGCGGAATGATATTCCAAACGTTGCAACGAGCTCTCGTGTCCTCTGCCAAAGAGAAACTTCATCAAGGAATACCGCAAACGACTGTCTGCCTAAGTCCGACTAACCGACGTGACGTTCTCCCTCTTCCCGACCCCGATCCCCTCCACAATCTCCCCTTTCCACGTTGCAACTACAATTTTAAGCCACAAAAGCCACAAACACTGCTGGATGAACGTGCAATACGAGCGACTGCCGACTAGTGCGAAATCCACGAATGGCCATCCTCTCGCGAGAATTCCAACGAATCGTAAATTCAGCATGTTGCCTCGAACGACGCTCAACCGTCTAACAACCATCACAACAACCGCTCCACATACTATCTTACTCAAAATGCCAATAACTGTGTGTCCTTTAATCTTGTTTCCATACCAAACTGACGAGACTGATGGTATAATAGCATTTCGCTTCACTACATCCGGTCTATGTGTTTCTACCTATACGCACGAGTCTTTGCGCTTTAACAGTCTCTGTTGGAATGATATAAATTTTCGTTCCTCCAACGTTTATACAGACCAGCAAAAGCGAGTCGCATTCGCAGGCTACGTGCGATTTACGAGTGCCAGAAGTTTGTAGCAGACGATTGCGAGCGCTTTGCTTAGGTCGCTGATACTCCGTATGTGCTACGTTCACCGTTCTGCTCCCTCTCTTTCTCGCTCTTTCTCCACTGCACCATCTTTCTCGTATTCCAAGAGGCAGAACATACGTTAAATGTTCATGAATCTTCACACATACAAACACGGACATTCGCTCGTATATAATACTTCCTTTGCGGACTTCGGAATAATAAACTGTTCAAAATCCTTGGCCGAGACAAATCGTTAAATTAATTCGAGTCACGTTCATTGCTTAATTAAATCTTTATTTGTGCGACTGCGGTAACCGTACTGGCAGGACCATAAAATGGTGGAATATTTCTTGGTCGTCGCGGCGGTGCACTTTGGGTTTTCGTATCATACAAAATATCACACTTCTTGCGGTACCACGACGAATATTGCTGCTACGTGGCGCATCACCACTCGCAATGGTGAAACGCCGAGTGGCAATTTTTTTCCCATGTCAAAGAAACTGCTCCAATTTTTTCGCTCCTTATTGCTTTACGTCAAATCAATCTGGACCATTGATTCCGAAGGTGGCGCGTAAACACTCGAATGGAAATGTTGAAAAAGTTGGTTAGTGAATCACTCGGTCGAGATAACCGAATTGAAATGGGTATTGGAATAGTTAACTGGCAAGGTCAAACCAAGTGTCGTTTATCTCTCACGTGCAGAATATCGTTGATGACAAAATGGCAGAATTCCATGGTTCACGATATTCGAGGCTAGGTCAGGTGGGTTGCGAATAAGAGAATGGCCATAAGGATGTCGTACAAAGGCATTTGTTGGCAAACTGCAGAGGTTGTAGCTATCGGCCAAGTTAGAGTTGTTCGGAGACTTTGCAAACGAGCTTCAGTCAGCACCCGCTGGCACATTTCCGATATAGAGAGAAGAGTAACGATTCCCCTGCTCTGTGTTGCAACGCCTCACTCTCTCTTTCTCTCGTTCGCTACCCGCCCCGTAACCCTTTGCGTCTCTTTTTCTCCGCAACAATCGGCCAAACGTCTGTTCCGGAAAACCGCGAGCAACGCGCTATGAAGCTCGACGGAAGAGGCGAGCAGGAGACGAGAACGAGAAAAACATGCCACGTAGTATCGAGATTCGTCAAGTGTAACGTTACATACAGCAGCAGAGAACCTTAATAACGTGGACACACGAATGCTCACGTATCCACAAAACTCGTTCGACAGTTTCATCAGTTCAGCGACAAGCGAAAAGTAGACAGTCGAATAGGGAAAGAGTACAAAAGAAAAATAGATAGACAAGAATTTAATTGCTCTGCTTGACAATTGCGATCGAGCTCAGCCGAGCTTGCACGTTCCCTTGACAAAAGAAAGAGAGTATACGACTCGGCAAGAGCTCTGGTCGAGCCCAGAATACGAAGGAAGACGGATGTGACACTGTAAATGCCGAATCAGCGCTAGGGAGATACTACGAAAAGTAAAAAACACAAAAACAAAAATGGAAGCGACGACTGAACAGGATTTTCGAAGGCAAAAGCTTGTTGGCATATTTCAGAAGGACAAATTTAACTCCGAGCCAAAATTTATTACACTCACATTCTTCCTATCGTCACGCCTTTATATATATATATATTTATGTATAAGCCCCGATGAGCCTTTGCCAAGGCAAACTTTGCAGTTTTAGCTCATCTATTTCGTTACGGAGATGTGCGAATATCCCTTCAACCTTTTACATCTTTCTGCTGTCTCGTAACCTACACGAACGATGAAAGATAAGAAACATCGCGCGGACAGTTCCATCTCAATGGAGAAGAGATGGAAACTGGAGATACGTATTTATCATGCACGATATATCTATCACACCGGAGGGTCCTCTTCTCGAGGAAAATGCGCGTGGAGAGCTTGCGGCTTTCGTATAGCTTAGAATACGAGACCAAAAAATCGTAATCTCTCTACGTCCGTACATCACGTACTCCCTTCTTCCCTCTTTTCCTCCAGATATACACACACTTTTACAAATACGTAGCAATCCACCCACCTATCCTGCATATACGTTACTCGAGCAACGGAATACTGCTCTCACTGAAAATAAGCGCGGAGGATATCGCAAACAAGAATATCCCGCTGATGCTGCTGCTTTTGGTGAACCGCCGAGGACTTGGAAGAAGGAGAATACATTGCGCGCATAGTGCACACTTCCTCGAGATATTTCTATGCGATTGCACGAGCTCAATACTCTCGAGAGTGTACTCAATTATGAGGCTTCGAACTTCTACGATGTTCGCTGGCCAGCGAGCTGTAAATAATCGCCAGGAGAATTAGACTCTGGCGAGAAGTTCGATGCTCACCGAGAAATATGCACGAACTAACGAAATAGTTGTTAGCATAGCTTCTGGTTGCTGACTATTGATGGCAGAATCTTTGGATTCTTTGTTCATATACATTTGCGATTAATTGTTTCTTTAAACAAAATGTCGATGGTTAGCGGCCATTAGAACCTGTTCGGAGATTCGGGATTTAAGGGGCGCGTTCGAGTGCCTCCGCTCCGTTTTTTCCAAGCCAGTCGCGTTCGCCCGGGGCAAGTGATGAAACACTCAAGTGCGAGAGCACACAAAGTGCTCGGGTCATTGAGCCATCGGAGAGAGATTATCTCTATCGAGTGTTGAATTCGCCGAGATGAATGAGGTCCGGATGTGGCTATATACGGATCGACCGAAAGAGGAACTTGGATGAAAAGCTAGAGAAAAAGGCTCGAGTGTGTGTCTGTTATCGCGTGCATGAGTGCATTGAGCCTTGTGAGAATCCACAGGAAGTCGAGGTTGGTCCTGCAGCCAGTGACATATCGCAGATCCGTTGTAAAAGAGAGAAAAATCGAAAGAGCATTTCCTCTTGGGAGATCGTGGAGAAAGAGAGAGAGAGAGAGAGAGAGAGAGAGACAAAGGCGTAGGAGATTGAGGGTACGATTCCATGAGGCGGAGGATAACAGGACGAAGGTCATCTGTATACATGTATGTCGGTTGAGGGTGATGGTTTAGTCACTATAGATTGCCATTTGGACTGTTCGTTGGTCCGTAGAATAGGTGAAATCCTGACGAGCCAACGGAGAGCTTAAACCCATCCCCAAAAGCTTTACCCCTTTCGGAGCTCTTCCTCTCCTTGCCAGCGATCCTGAGGGTCGCTCGGGGATATCGGTTGATGGCTACTGGCTTCTACGACCAAGGTTGTTACTCGGTATCCCAGCCATACAGGATATAGACGTAAACGGATGTTTTACTGGCCTCTCGTCTGGTGCCTTGAGTTTCCTTCCAATGTTGCTTGGCCCGATGCCAGACCAGTGAGAGGCCTACGCTGACCTTTATCCCTTCTTTCTCTTTGTTTTTTTCCGACACGAGTCAAGTTGACTGAGGATTATGCTTCTTCGAACGAGACAATATTGAAAGACATAGAACGTCAAAGATGCCAGAAATTTGCGTTCGGCGACAATATGTCCATCACAGCAAAACCGACGATCCTCTATTCAGAGTTCTCAAGTTCAGTGAACCGGAAATACTTGTGAGCACAGAAAGGTTCGTTCGCTCCGCGCGACCAGAACGAACCGCCCCATCAATTCGAATCCTCAGAACTTTCATTCTGCTGTGCCGGCTCCAGTAGCCTAACTCCACATTTCCCACACCGTTCAACGTTTCGTTCATTCTCAAGGGAAAACAAACTCCGATGAAGAGATCGGTCTTTCCAGGAATTGGACATCCCTCAAATCGCCCGTCCTTTTCCTTTCTGCCAATTGGGTCAGTCCTCTTGGATACCCGTTCCCATTTATTTTGTGTTCTGATATGAGATCAAAAGTGTTCCCACCTTGTTCGACAGAGGTGTAGATACACAATGGCCTCAAAGACCGACTGACAGTGGACATGGGTGGATGGCAAATGACATGAAAAATCGTTCGATAAGCAAGAAAAGGTTCGTACCAATCGAAACGTTTTACCGCTGTCCGGACTCGAGATTCGCGGGCCTGCGTTTTTCCAACGTTCATCCTCATAAACAGATCCGCATGCTCATCAATCATCATGGACTGAAAACTTTTCTCCATATTGCGCAAAAAGTAAAAAACAAAAAAAAATCGGAGTTGCGTTACTTTTAGAGTTTTGGCATTAACCGCGCAGCGGAAACGTAACGTCAGGATAAGGAACAGCTGATAAGAGCTACTGGTTCATCTCGTGAAAATTTGTCAGCTTTGCCGCGTTTCGCACTCTCCGGGATGAGAGTGAAGTTACGAAAATGCAAGTCACGCTGAGGGCTCAATCTCCATTTCTCTGTTTCACTTTTCCATTCCCTCACAGTCTTCTATAGTTTCGTACCTCCTACTGTGTTTCCCCGTCTTTGTCCGCCTCTCTCGCTCTTTCTCATTCCGTACGGCAAAAAAAAAAAAACGGGGGAATTTCTACAACGACGGGAAACTTCGTCAGAAGTGAATTTCAAGTTCCCTCGAGGGTTTTAGAGTGGAACTAGAGCTATGGTTTTTCACGCTAAAGGACGAGATAGACTCCGCGGGCCGAAGAGACAGAGACAGAGAGAGAGAGAGCGAGAGAGAGAGAGAGAGAGAGAGAGAGAGAGAGAGAGAGAGAGAGAGAGAGAGAGAGAGAGAGAGAGAAGAGGGAGTGGAGAAAAGTGCTCACTTTATGTGTGGCTTTGGTCTGCGTGTGAAGGCGTATTCCGAGCAAAGCTCTTTTGCTCCGAGAGGAACCTTTACTTGAGAATGAAGAAAAGGAAGCGTTTCGTGGCTTTAGTCTGAAACCAAATGGATAAAGAATTCTCATCGCTTGATTTTTGCGTTCCGCCGACCAATAAGTTGCAATCTTTAAAATCCGATCTCCGAGGTTATCTAACCGTTCGAACCACAGAGGGACTTGTCTCATCGTCCCATGAACCTATTTCTTTTCCGTACAATTTCTCATTCTCGATCCCTCGTCGATACACTGGGTCAATTTGACCCGAACTAATTCGTCGTCGTTAACGATCTCCGTCCCAGCAATATATTTCACCTCCGCCCTTATCAGAATCGACCATGTTTGTTTATTTTGAAAATAAATCAAATTCACTCGGTCGAATAACAATTTCAAAAACGAATATTGAGATTCCTGATGCTCCACGGTTTCTGGGGCATTAATAAATATACAAATATTTATTTATTAATTCAACAAATTCTACGTGTAAATAAATATTCGAATGTCGCAGTTTCTAGTGAAAAATTTGATTTTAAATTTTATCAAAAGCAATTAATGGTCCAAACCAATTTGAAATGCTATCATTTAAAAAATATTTTATTATTAATGTTCACATCGATATTGACATTCGTGGAAACGATAAACAAATATCGCAGTGAATAAAAAATGAGAAAAATCGTTCCACAAAGTACGACGAATTTGCTAGCCAGTGCTAAATTTTGCAACGTCATACAAAATATGTGAATTATCACCGCGATATCTGGTTCCACGCTCAATGGAGTTTGGTCGTCACGCCCGAGCCTCGACTATCTGGACGCGACTCATCTCCGGCTGGTGCTGGAATAATGCAACCTTCGAACTGGTCATTTTTATCAGCGAATAGACAAGCCAAAAAAACGTGAAAATGTGGGTGGCGACTGGCCATGTATAACGCATGATTCTCTTAAATATCCATATACGTATGTGACGTATACGAATTCAAGATGAGAGATGGCCCTCTGTGACGTAAAAAAAGTTGGCTAGGGGGACGAATACTAAAGTACATTCGATTATACTCGGATATTTTCACGGAGCATGCTGGTGAGTAAGAAAATAGCAGAGCTTCCAAAGAATATTCGCTCCAGGACAGCGAAACCTTCGACTTTTTGGCCGTACGAGCCAGCCCTATACATATATAAAGCTCGGTTATTGCATATGTATGCATACTCGAGCATTATGAAACGCGAGAGGAAAAAAAACGAGTTCGTGGTAAAACATATCGGTCCATTTATTCGACGAGATGCGAGAAAATAAGGTTGCAAGGACACTTTGTGTGTGTCAGTGTGTTTGTGTGAATAAAGAAGACGAGGGATTGCGAGTTAAGAAAACGTGTGAAATGAAGGAAGAAACTTGAAACGGAAAAGGGGTCGAACGAGAGAAATGACGTGTGTGTTCGTTGAATTTTCCGTTCCATTTGATCGAAATGCTCAAATCATGGGCTGAAGCATCAAAGTTATCGTTGGAATCACGTCCAATTAACGCTGACGATGCTAATACGAGAAAAATCTAAAAAAGCGTGCCAAAAAAGTGCGTAACTGCATCGATCGAATCGTCGTCAAGTTCCGCGGCAAAGTCATCGTCACATGCACGTTTCGTTGTTCGCTTCAAGTATTTCGAAGTCGCCACAAGGTTTCGTCAACAAGACGATCAAGCGATTTTTTGTTTGTATTTTGTCATCTTGTTTGTCGTTTTTCTCTTAAGCTCGGAGTTTTTTTCGTTGTTGGGAGAGCTTGGTAGAAAAAACGACGTGCCAGAGATAGCAGATAACTTTTCGTTTCTTTGAGACTTTTACCTCCACTCGCGCCGAGACTCTTTTCTCTTCTACTTTTTCTTCTTCTTTTCTCTCGTTGCCGTCGTGACTTTCGCAGCTTCTCGCAGGTGGAAAGGTCTCCCTCGGATGAAATTGCGAGAAAACCCTGTCGGATGAGTCTCTCCCTTTCTTTTTCGCACATGAATTCTCGTGGAAATTCGTCGTAGCTAGCCTGCGAGGGATCGACAAGCAGGCTTGTCGTTCGTGTGCGTTCTCTCGCAACGTAAAATACGGAGGGCGAAAAAAGAGAAACTAACGGGCATAAAAAATCTTCGCGTGTCGAACGTGTTTCGAGGGACCGGTGCTCGCGGACAGGCATCATACGGGAGGGATTTCAAGCGAGGTGGTGAAATAAATAAAAAAACAAATAAAGGACAGTCGGATTTATTTCTATCGAGATAGCGAGCAGCAGGCTGTGAGCTCCACGAGTCTCATTCGGACAAAACTACTGATTATTGTGTTCTTCCCCTCCCACCTCCAGTGGCCCATCAATCGAAAAAGCGAATAAAGAAAAAAAGTAGCTCGTTTGCCACGAGCAAATTGATAAAATCCTATCAGCCCCTTCGTTAAGAGCAACAAAGAAAAATTTCGAATCTCCTCCATTTTTTCAAGTTCCACACACACACAAATGTATAGACCTCGAGATATTTCGCAGAAAGAAATGGAAAAACCTTTCAATCTCCAAGAATTAATGAGACGAAATTAACAGAAATAAAATACTTTTCATGATCTTGAAGTTTGTATCGTTGAAATGCAACGAAATTCTGTTTATTCTTCAGCAGAGCTCATAGTTATTATTCAATAATTCTTACGACGGTTCTTAAGACCCAAAAACTCAATGGACACGAAAAATTGTCATGAAAATTCAATAAAAATAGTAAATATTTTCTATTTTCGTTGAATCTCAACGTTGCAAACATCAGAATCGTGTACTTTTCAGTCACTTGAGTATGTGTGCGTCTGTAAAGATCCATGTACACGAACGGTGTGTTACGAGAGGAAGGAAATTGCATTAAGGTCGTGGGTCCATTAGGATCATTCTCTTCGGGATAAACCGGAACCTTAAGCGGATATATTTTTGAACTACCAAAGTCCGTACGTACACACGAATGTGCTCCATGTACAGAGACATACATACAAATTGCACGCATCGACTGTGTGTGCGAACGATATATACAACGAGCAGTAAAATTGGTGTGTCTTCCTGTGTTTGTGCGTGCGTATCTGTGTGACACAGTTTGTCACGCGTTTGCTCTATAAATGCTCTGGAACACACGTCCGCACGCAAACTGAGGGGAGTCCCAGTTACTCGAATAAAACCCAAGGGATTCTGTACGTCCTGAGCATATAGACTTCTCTCTTATTCGCCCTGCCCTAGCTTGCCGTCGTTCACCATCTTTGACAAAGCCCTATGCGTGCTCAAATAGGGCTGATAGCGTCGAGGAATCAAAAAGAATAACACAACCTTCTACCCGCACCATTTACAGCATTTCTCATGTGGCTCAACTTCCGGATCATCCCGAGCGAGCAAATACTGTGTTTTTATTTGTTTGCTCTTACGAGTGAACATTTTTTTCAAACGCCAAGAAACGCCAGCGATATCGTTCCTTCTCTTGAATAAATTAACTCTTTTATTTCGCCAATCGACTGCCAGGAAGAATAGGGACATTCAAAATAGAAGAACGCCACAGCCAAGTCCGACATTTTTGGCACGTTCATCGTTTTTGCTGAATTTGAACGCGAATAAAAAGAATAACTGCGAAAATATTCAACTTACGTGTGTCTCCTGACAGCGATGAAAATTTCATTCATGCTAATATAGTAAAAACAACGAATATGCGACAATGCGGGAAATACGTATTCCCCAACTTGTTATTATCGTTGGCTGCATGGACCTCCCGTTATCCCGAAAATTCCCGTTAGATAAATAACACCAAGGACGCTCGCGTACACTACACCCTGACGACTCGTAATATACACGAATTCCAAACATTCCCTACCATCCCTCCACATATTCTACATTTCTTTCCTCCGCGCAATTCCTTTTTTTATTCTCGTATTCCAGTCTTTTTCGTGCTATGAATTTTCGATTCGTACTCGTCCCGAAATCTCGATAAATTTTAAAATCTCTTCGTTCGCTTCGTCATTTTTCAGCAACAATTATTCATTCCTATTTTTTTTTATTCTTCGTTTTTTTTTTCCATTACAATGAAAAATTTCGTTCTCGAAAAATCGTGTCACTTGGCCTGACGTTTTTTACACATGTGCATATTTATCTCACGTCGACAAACACAGCGGCGATAAAAGAGTATGAAAGAATGGCGGGAAAGTAGTAACAGTCTTTGTTACAGTGTCTATGGTATTGCGATCACGTTTCTGACTCTAGCAATACACGAAAGCCTGAATTTTACTATTGCACGAGAGAGATAAGGATCTTAATAAAATTTGTAACCCTTGTGCCGCAAACTCTATCCGCGTGTCTCCGTATGAACCGCTTTTTGCCACCTCTTCGGAGCTATATGCGAAAATAACGTGTCCCACGTACGGTCACGAGCTGAACTCTCGGTGCATAATACATGCGCGTGCTCCTGACTACCAACACAAAATTCTCGCTAATGGAATGAAAAAAAAAAATGCCACAAATCGTATTAACAGCTTTTCAAAAATGTGACCTTCTTTTTAATTCTTTTGGAAATTTTCTAAATTACGATTCATCAAGATTTGATAGACGTTCGAAAAAACGAGAAACTTTTGTTACAAAATTTTTCGACATTTGCAAAAATTTTATTTATTTATTTGAAACATGAAAATAATGAAATTGTTTATTGAAAAAATGATAATAAACAATCGCGACGTAGTGGAAAATCGTCACGAAATCCTCGTCAACGAAATAATTGCTTTTTCCTTTGTCGAACAGCGTTAGTCACGTTCAAATTTCTTTTCTATAAAAAGTGCGTTATTGACTCTGCATTTTGCAAAAAACGTGAAACTAAAAACGAATCGCTTTCTAGTGCTGTTCGGTTTGCACGTATTGGAAAATATTAGTCACATATTTTCCGGGAGGGGCGAGAGTGCGAGCAAAAACGAAGCGAGGAAACAGAGTTGAGATTTCGTCCGATATGAAAAAACTGTAGGAATAGGCGGTGAACATAAAACGAGGAAAACATTTATTGGCTTGTGTCCCTGTGCACACGAAGTTACTAGTCACAGACTTGGCTGGGATGCTTCCTTTTTTTTTTTTTTACGATCTTTCTTCCCATCTGCCCTGCCACGATGGGGAAAATGCCTCGTGGAAACTCGGGAAAAAAGACGAAAATAAAGAGAAAAACAACATTGCACCGATGAATTCTTGGGGAGAACGAAACAGACAGTCCCAAAGCGGTCTATCGTGCAACCAACTTTTAATTCTCCAGGTTCTCGTAACCGCCTAACACTTTTTTAACATTCGAGTTGAACCAATCTCCGTTTAACTTGACTCCAATTTTTACACCTTTCCCCAACGACCTTCATCCAGTTCCACCATTTCATTGCGAAGTACTCGATTTTCTGCTCGAGTTCGTCATTAGTATTTAATTTTGAAAAATCATTCAATCGTGCTTTTCGAACAGTATTCCTTCAGAATCGGCTCAACATTTTCAGCCATGATTCCCTTTTTGTTTCCACTTGAAAAAAATGTCGTCGAAATATTTGTAAATCGAGATTTTTTGTTGTATACGCACCTGAACTTCTAAGGCATGGTAAGCAAATATGAGGCCAAGCAGTATCACAGTCGACACAGAGATCAGGGTTTTCAGTGCAGTCGAGTAAAACGAGGCCTGGAACAAGAAATTGCAAAAATAAAAAATTACTCACTCTTTCTTTCGTCTGACAATAAACAATATCCATAAATTTACAATGATACCTTTTTACACTGAGAATAAGACTCGTCGGTAACTTAAAAAACACAAGAACAAAACAAGGAAAAAAACCAGAGACAACGCAATAAAATGCAGGCAAAAATATTTTCAGCTGACTTTAAAAATCATTCAATTTTTCGGACGATTGGAAATTCAACATATTCAGAAAACTATACATTCTTTCTGTTTTTAAGGGGCTTCTTCACAGATTATTCGAGGAATCCTGCTGTGGGTTTTGACATTCCGTTAGAAATGAGCTTTTGAAGTTTTCATCCGCGTTTCTTTGTCTCTTTCGGAAGAATTATTCCGAAATAAATTTAGGATTATATAACCAGTTGGAAGTGCACTTGGAGCGAATATCGAGCGAATGCGTTATATAACAATAGTAGAGTTTCCATCGGGAATTGAAATTTTCATTATGTCGGAAACGAAGCTAGAGTGGGTACTAAATGAGCTCCGGTGAACATCAGAGAGGGTGTATCGTTCAGAGGTAGAGGCACATTTACACGTATTCATGTGATGTACGGTACATTGTTTCCCTGCTGCTGCTGTTGAAGTCTATCAAGTGCAGGCAACAAACAGGAAATATTTGATTGATTTCCGCCAACAGGATGAATATTTCAACATCAATTTATTAGGCTTCGAGGGATCAAAAATCATTCGTTCAGAATTAACCAGAGAAATCACTTTTCCAGTCGTAGTTAGCGATTTTCGACTTTTTTTGAATGTTAACGGCCGAATTTTGTTGAATAATCACGCTTTTCTGCTCTTTTCTCGTCTACGACTTGAAGTTTTTATTCTTTACAGTATAAAAAGGAAAAAAATCGTATTTCGGATTAGCCATTTGATCTGTGATTTATTATTGCAATATTAATTAATCAATGAGATTCTTCCATTTTGCTCGCGTGCACAGCATCCGCTCAACAATTGTGATGAGAGAGAAAACTGTGCACATGCCATTACTCATGATAGTGCAGCACAACAGGGCTGTATTTTCTCGAGTTACCACGACGATTCGACGAGGTCCTGCGCATGTCAGATTCGACCAGCAGAGATCCTCGACACGAGTATAAACCCGAGTGAACCAGAAAATCTAACGGAATACTTGGTCACGCCCTGACAATAAAAATTCGCGATAATGAGTCTCGCATTCCAGTGATATTCTTCCAAATACATTTCAATTATTTAGACGTCGTTTTCCTTATTTTCCTATTCAATAATTCAATCGAGGTTGAGAGAAAAAAAAATGGCAAGACCGTGGGAATCAAAATGGAATTGACCAACCATTACAATAATTAAAAGGTCTCAATAATCGAAATTTTCGAAAACATATTTAATTCCAATGCAAGATTTACGAGAAGCCGTCGATTCCGGGATCACGAATTGGAAACGACGATATGAATGATAATTGAACGTTCTGAATTCGTTTCTGATGAGTTTCCTTTTTTTCTCGTCCCAAAGTATTTTGGTAATTTGCTTCTCAATGGTGGGAGCTTAGCTGGTATTTCCGCTCCATCGCGATGTTGAGTGACGATTTGCAATTGTAAATTACGCGATGATTTATCATTCGAAATTCCTCGCTTAATTCTTCGGGAGTGTTCGCAGAGTCGTTTTTGTTGGAATTGTAAAATGTCATTCATCTTCAATGCTGTGAGAAGACTCTTGGGGATTTCCTGGCTGTCCGAGCTCCTCATTCGTACACGATATTAATGGTCGTAGAAATTGATTATCTTGATGCATCTTAACTGAATATATTTCAAGACAGAGATTGGCCACTCTCATCATTCTCTCAGTACATAGAGTCGAGCAGCGCTTTGAGAGCTTATTCATTTTATAAATATATAGCTTCAGCTCTCGAAGCATATTCCACTCGATCTTTCCTCTTTCGTCTCATCCTCCAACCCACATACTCTGAGTCTCTTCCTCGCTGTTTATCTCTCCCTATTTCTCAGCCTGACTAGAAACCACGCAACCGGATCCTAATACACTCGGTACTGCGAAACTCGAAATTCATATCCTTGCACTGTGGCTCGTTTGCGTTGCACTCGTTAACATAGTTCGTCGAAAAGGTCGCACACGTTAATCGAATCGAAGATCCTGTTTACAGTCTCCCGTCACTCGTCAATGCGAATTCACATGCACCCTCGAGACTTTTTTTTCGTTAGCCTCTTTTTGGCATTAGTTTATCAAATCGTTGTTCATGGGGAATAAACGAAATCGATCAAATTTTAATCCATTTCCTTATTTTTATACAGTTGTTGTTCTTTTTTATTTCGTGGAAACATTTCCGAGGCATCGAATGTGAATGAAAAATTTCGCACCATCCTTGTTGCGTTTATGAAAATGTATGTGATTTCTAGGAAGAGCTTTATTTTATCGTTGTAGTTTCTTTTTTCTTAAGTTTCTTGCTCTTTCGAGTGAGGGGTAGGCAAATTTGCTTGTCGATGGGATCGATCTTTCAATGTTTGCAATTCTGCTCTTGCCAGCGCATTTCTATGAGAGTAGTTTAGTGAAGTCGTGTGTAGGTGTGTGCTCAGGAAGATCCAATTTTTCTTGTAATTCTCTTGGAGTGTAGATTTTGCTCATGCATCGATGCATGTTGATAGAGCACTAGAGAATATATACACGCCGGATCGTCCCAGCTTTATCTTCTTGTTGGTGAGTGTGTACCTGGAACTCGGTCGATTGGTCCACGTTCCCGAAGTTAATTAAGCTGGACCCTTCGTCTTTGTACACATGAACACGCACACACACACACACACACACACAAACACACGCACACTCTCTTCTCTGTCGTTTTATCGTTAACAACGTTGCCACTTTATCGCCTGATCCTCCGTTCCGTCCTCCTCTTCTTGCTGCTCCGTGTGAAATTCGTCTTTCGCCAAAAGTTAAGTGATTAATCGCTTGTCCAATTAAATCTTCAACGTGCCTAATTAGGCACTAACTATGCGTCTTGTTTTTGCTATTTGAACGTGAAAGCGAGAGTGCATTAAGAAAAAGCCATCACTCCATTTTTTTCCCAATCCATCATCGCATTCATTTCTGGATTTTTTTTTTTTATCATTTGATTCCTAATCGCGAAAAATTGCTGCAAATACATTTTTTTACCATTTGTCAACATTCCAATCATTCAATATCGGGCAACGAATAGATGGAGTTGCGTCCTTGACCCCCTTCCAATTATTCGAGGATTTAATCGGCGACAGACACAGCCCTCGATCTCTCATCGAATATTTATAGAATTCACAGTCGAAAATCGAAATGACAAAATCCATGGAGGTCGTGCAGCCAGGAGCGGGGATCGTTAATAACGGAACGCGTGTCTCCCGATCGAACCACCGCTTGTCCTTGATTATTCAGCTTTATTGGATGTTGTTATACCATCTTTTTTCATTCTCTCGGAAAATCCTCAACCCCGGATTTATCGTTGTTAGTTGATATTACAAGATAATAATTGAGCTGAGAGTGAGAGCTCGTTCGTTTATATCCATAAATCTATAGCTATATGTATTCATGGCCTTGGACTGTAGCGAGGAATCCAATAAAATCAGTTTCGCAAATTAAAAGTTCGTTATATACGCATATGTGACAGATTGAGTAGTTCAACTGTCAAACATCCACCGTAGCGAATTGTTATATACTCGTGAACATTTGTCGTAAATGTGTGGCGGAAATTTGGATGCAAAGTCAATCCAAAGAATATGAAATTCTTTAATTAAAAAAATTTCTCGAGGAAAAAAGCAATTGGCGTTTGCATTAAAATCGCTTGATAATAACTACACATTATCCGTCGAAAAAAATCAATGAAAATACGACATCGTAAAATTTTGCATTCAATTGTTGATTGTTTTAAAGAAATTTATAGCACAGTGTGACCTAAACCCGCACTTTACGCACGCTTTTCCGTGACTTAAATAGCTCTTTTTTGCACGATGCGTAAATGAAAGAACTAACTTCACAGATGCCTGATAAACAAGAGAAAATACGTTAAAATGTCAAAATTTACTTCAAAATTTATAGCTGACAAATGTCAAAACAAGGGTAGGTTAACATTTCGCCTAAAAACAGTTTCATGCTGTCGAATAAGTGACAACGGAAATATAGACGAAATGCTAGCCTACAGTCGGTAATTACTGAATTACGATGTTTTTTCGAAAATTTACAGCTCTGAGAGTAATTTGGGCGAAAGTGAATTTACCGAAATTGCTTCGAATGCCATAAAAGACATAGCAAAACGTGCTTCTCTCAATTCGTTGCTTAATTATTCGAAAAAATTAGGAACAGTAGCATAGAACCCCTTCAATAAATCGCTTTAAGAAAATAAATCAAATCCTTTTTGCGAAAAAGTAATCTTAGCAATACACAAGAAATATATTTCCAAAGTTTTAAGAATCTGTTAAGTGCAATTTCACATAATTTGTCCAAATAAGTTTTCAAGTACATTATTAAATACTTGAACATGAATTGATTGGACATATGATATTACTCTAATAGGCCAGTTATTGAATTAATTTTTCACTCTGATGTATCAGTTTTTGAATTGGTTTATTACTCTGATGTGTCAGTTTTTGAATTGATTTTTTACTCTGATGTACACGTTTTTGAATAGATTTTTTATTCTGATGTACCAGTTTTTGAATGGGTTTTTTTTAGTGTTTGTCTTGCAGCTTGTATTGGGATTCTTTGTGAATGCAATACATTGATTTAACTTTTAAAACACTAACTTCATCCAGCGGGGGGGGCTGCGCCCCCCCCGAACCCCCCCTGCTCCCCCCCACCCCCCCCTCCCCGCCCGCGCCGGTCCAGGGCGGGTTTATGTCACACTTGCTATAAAATAGTATACGATACTTGTGACCTAAGTTGTCTATTAATGCACGGCGTTTAGCACCCTCGCTGCGCTCGGGCGCTAACTTCACGCCGTGCAATAATAGGCTACTTAGGTCACACGTATCGTAATATACTATTTGATTTTACTATTTTTCTTATTTAATAAGATTCGATGAATGAAATTAATTTTCGGAGTAAAATATTGAGAAAATTTAATCCTCTTCTCACTTATATTACGCAGCCATTTTACTTTGGGAGATGAGACAAAAATTTCTCACGGAATCAATGTTTTCAATCGATCAAGTGGCGAAGCTAACGATTGAATGCAGAGTTTCCCTCGTTCCTTTATCAGCTCATACAGACTAGAGACTCTTGATTACATTTTAATTTAAATTTCTAATTAAGTGTTCGGCAAAGTTCAGTTTGCACTGGGATATGCGATAGTGAGAGGACACGTTCACCTACATTATTAATCGACAAGAAGGTTAATCGATAATGCACATTCTTACACATGTCTACAACATGCTCATTATGAATCCACGAAACCGAGATGGTTCCTTACAGAAAAGCTCTGAACCTCTTGGCATAATTTCCAGTGAGGACTTTGGCATAAGTTTCGTAAGTCTCGGAGATTTCAATCCTTCTGAGAAGTGATTGAAATTTATATCGATATATTAAGCTTCGTGCGAACGAGACTTTCGAGTCGAGAACTGAAAAATCGCTTCGATGGATTAAATGATTGAAGCAGTCTGCACTTCGTCGTAAATACTGCTAAAACGGTTAGAGATGGGGCAAAAATGCATAAGACCAATATTGTGCACCATAAAATTTCCTATAAAAAACTTCATAACCAAATTTTTCCATCTCTAGTAGTTTCGTCTTGAGAACGGTTGGAAAAGCGATCTCGTTGCAAGGGCGATTTAGGAATCCTATAAAAAGCCACTGACTCGAAATTCAGTTCTTAACTCGAGTTTATGGGCTAGACCATTCCATCGGCGAGTCTCTGGGATATGATAGTGCCTCGAAGTCACTTGGGTGCATGGCAGTCAGTCATTTTCATAGAAAATCTGGCGAGAGCCTGATCATAAACTCGTAAAGACGTTTGAGCTTTGGCTGATAGAATTTTCCGATTAAACTCATTAGCAATATCGAATGAAAGTCTTCTCGTTAAATCATCAAATTGAAGTTGAAAAATGTCGTCGTTGTTTCGACGCGAAAAGGGAAATTCTTAACTCGTTGCATTGAATTGGGAAATGTTGCATTCACGATTCGTTTATAAGGAGAGAAAGGAATAAAAGGGGAAAAAAGAAAGAGTCCTCCTCTTATTTTCACAGCGAAGGTTATTCAAATTTATTTTATAGAGAGGCTCCGAGAGCAGAAGTATTTTGTGACAATGGACAGAGTGAGAAAGATAAAGAGGAGAAGAGACGAGAGCCCATGGAAAATTCGAACAAAGCACGCAGGGATGAGTGTCGTCACTCGATGCTTTAAGAGCAAAAGCTTGTCGAAGAAGAATGAATTACATAAACCCTCCTTCGGGTCCCATCGCTCCTCAATTATCTAACACCGTTTACTATCACTGATCCTTCGAAGTCGTCGCGTTTACGTTATTCTAGTAGATTCTTCTCGTCTGGCTCCTCGTCTTTTTTATTTTATTTTATTTTTTTCATTTTTTATTACGTCTTCGCCCTAAAAGCCTGAGAATAAGCTCCGTTTAGTACACAGACTATGCGCACATTGCAGACTCAGCCGTTTTTCTCTTGTACAACGTTTCAAAAGGAGAAAAGTGTAACCAAAAAATCTTTCGTCGCCTCGTGACACTTGAGCCAGGATCTTGGTCCCGTGGATAAAAAAGGCCGTTCCGAGAATTCTCCTTCTTGACAATCAAATAATAATTTTCTTTTATTACAATTTTCCAATCTTCTGCATAATAAATAGTAAAGTCCAGTGTATATTTGTGAAAAAAAAAAGTAGTTTTGCACTCGATTCATGGCAATAAGTACGTCCTCGATAAAATAGAACCAACCATCGAGGATTCGTTTTGATTTACAGAACTCCTCGAGTATATATTTTTTAATAAACTGCTTTGAAGTAGAAAACTTTAGCGCGTACAGTTTCCGAGTAAGAAACTCGTTACTAAGTTTTTTTCCTATACCTATTATTATTTTCTTCTTCTTTGTCAAACGAAACTACAAGAAACAATATTACCGAGTGTACGCAGATCGATCCTCGGTGAACTTTTGTCAAAGCGGCAGAAAATTCCAACCTCTCTCTCTCTCTCACTCTCTGTTGTATGAATACGAGGGGGAAAAAGGGGATAAAGCTCATTAATATTTTCTTCCATCCGCTGATACATAAATACCTATATCTTTTTCATACATTGCCCTTTTTCGTGATGGGAAAAGCGGAAGTTGTTCGGAGTCAAAAGGAATAACTTTATGCAGGAAAAAAGGCTGTACACGAGCCCAAAAGAGATTGAGAGTTTATTATGTAAGATGTCAATATCGAAGGGGGAAGATAAATAAGAAAAAAGTAGGAAGATGGTACTTGGGATTTTTTTTTTTCATCGAGATCCGCATCGGTTCACAATTTTTCTACCCGAGAAGGGAGAGGGAGTGAGAGAGGGCGAGAAAATGTGGGCAAACATATTTTTGTGATACTGTGATTCTTCCTGCTGCTCCCTCGTGTAGTCTCAACTTCTTAGCAGGATTATAAATCCGTCATTGATAAATGTAAGTCATGACAGGCTCGATATATCTATGCATATATGTGTAGAAAGCTCATATTAGGAGGAAGAGAATCCTCAACCCCCAGAAAGCCCCTTTGCCAGAGGTTCAAGAGTTAAGCCAAACGGTTCGAAGGCATTTTCTCGTTTTCGCCCTTCGAACGATGAGCGGAAAAAACAGGAAAGCTGAAGGGCAAGAAAAGGAGAAGAAAAAATCGGAAAATACACTACGACCGCAGGGTGGGTGGCGTCTCGTCTTCTTCAACCCTCATTCGTCTCCCTTTTTCTCTGGGAAAAAAAAGAGATGAAAAAAAAGTCGTCGTACGCGATATCATCCTCTCGATTCTCTCCGTTTCACGGTCCAACAACGAGGCGCCGACAAAATATCGCGTTGAAAAGCTCGAGCCCAGCAGACGAGAGGCATTGCGACGTACGACACGTTGCAAACGCCCTCAGGACCCTTTTCTTCCTTGCTGTTTTCTTTTTCTCCTATTTTTCTTCTTCTTCTGCAGCCTTTACTCTCGGAAAGAGCTGTCCATTAAACACAAATATCGGCTTTTCATTCGCGTATAAACTTGAAACGTTTTCGTCCTTTCAAATTCATGCCTCGGGGATGAAAATCTTGTCCGGCACAAACGAACGAATTACGTGATATGGTTTATCCACAGACAGTCCATTCGTTACGTAATTCAATTAATTACGCAACAGATTAATCGTTCATCCGATTATAGTCAATCATTCCATTACACAATCAATTTATTTTTCGAAACCACGTCGACTCTGCTCTCTTTCTGAAGATTACGTAACAATCGAGTAACTCGGAGTAAAGTTTTTGACGCCCGAGTCACGCGCAGACGTCTCAAATGCCATTATTCCGCGTATTAAATATTTGAGAATGTTTTTGACAGCATCACCCTCCGTTCGCCTGTCTCTTTATCTTTTATGATCGACGTATTCGCCTCTAGTCTCTTTCCCAATCAAATTTTTTCCGGCTTTTGCATAATAATTCCATTTTATCGACATACCACGAAAATGTGCGACGAAAATAAAAAAACGGGCGTTTCTACGAGCTCGTCCTTTCGTTTACAGAATCGTTTACACGAAAAACAATTTCCTGCCATTTCTCATTATCAAGATTTTACAGCAAACAGCAACGGTGCTCTTCGCGTGGTTCACGTTCAAGCGAATCGAACACGTTCCCTTTGTCAACCCTTATTGAATTCAACTCGAGTAATCAAGGGCGCAGGGATGAAGTGCACTTAAGCACACGTATACACACATAGAAATATCTCGACATGTATATATTGGTTGTTATATTATATAGTCTAGAACGTCGACAATATAGACACCACTCGCAGCTTCTTGACCGCTTTTACAAGAGCTTGTAAAGTTACTCGAACTACTGGTGCAAAAGAGATAGCAAGAGAGCGTGACATTGTTTACAGGCATGAAATATTCCACTCAATGTATATCCTGTGCATCCCTAATAACGTGCGCATTTTTTACGTATACTTTTATCCTAAATTTATACCCTAACGAAATCATCAAATTAAAATCCCCGAAAATGCTCAGACCGTTCAAGTACTTTTTCCCAATTATAACTGCGAAGCTTCTTCTCTCTCCACTTTTTTTTTGTTTTACAGCATGTCAAGGTTATTCCGTCAATTAACTAAGTCCTGGGTCCACAATGAGTTAAGCTAATTAACATTTTTTACACGTCCTGTATATCGAACGTTTGAGCATTTTTGTCTTCATATTTACAAAATGAAATAACGCCTCGTTGCCATCAGGTGAATCGACAGAAAAATCGAATGTTTTTTTTTTACGCGAAACGTAGGCGCGAAGAATTGTCGATTAATAGAAATAATTGTTGCGTTGGAAGTTTTTTTTTTCCAAATACATCGCAATGAATTTTATTTTATTTTAATTATCATTTTAATTATTCTAACGAATAAAATCCTCTTGCTCGTTATCAACAACACAAAGCTCGTTGTTCGTAAGGCTGTCGTTGAACGAATGTAAATTATCCATTCGGTTGACATTAATTACCAACTAATCAACACACTTTTCTTAATACATGTATATCGGACGAATATAAACAGCATCAGCAACCGGAGAGGTGATTATGCTGCGTCGCGGAGACGCTTTCCTACTCGTCGCCAGGTGTATGTCTAACCTGTAGGTATGTTTATGTTTCGACTTGTTTTTCGTATGCGTGTGTGGGTTTATGTCGGTGATGTGTATCTTCGTGCAGGAGTGTGTCAGAATGCAGAGTCAGCCGAGCACGTAATTAGCCCTCTCACATCTTGCAATGTGTCCCTTCGTTATATACATCTGAAGCGACCCTTGCGTGTGGGGCTGAGGAAGGATGTGACATGGGGTGCGTCTCGCGAATATATAACGTTAATGTTCCTGCTTTGCCAGTTTCTCTCCGGTTGATAATCAAGGTACGAAAATACGATGCCTGAATTCGTCAGACATCTGAGAATGGCTTAGAAATCTCTTTCTTTCTGCACGTCCTAGGGTTTATTCTCTTTTCAGTGTCCATTCGATCTTTTTTGATTATTCTAGAAATTTTACGAACGAAAATTCAATCTGGTAACTCTTTTTTTCGTTTTTCGAGAAGAAAAATGTTTTAAACTTTTGTGCCAATACAGTGAACGTTTTTTTCGGTTGATTGCTAATTTTATTATTGCTTCATTTAACAAATATTTCGTTAGTTAATGAGTGAAGTCTTTCGTTACTTTTCGATCGATCCAAACTTCAACGTGATGAATAATTGATGATGGTCGAAATGGATTAATTCAAGGTCCTATTCGTAGTGGCGTCGGACCATATATATTTTCATCACTTTCCTCTCGCCGGTCTTTTCCTCACTGAGGCAACAACAATCTCTTCAGCAAAGAAAATAAAAAAATCTTTTTTGGTATCCCAGGAGCTCTTGAGGAGAAATCTCTTTTGTGGGCTCCAATCCTTTTTGCAATTTAATTTTATTGGACTGTTTGCCGATGGGGAATCCCTTTGGTTTGGATTTACCGACAAACGATCATAAATATTATATAACGGAAGGCAATCTTGGGCGGAGCATGAATATTTCGACGGTTTTTGTGGTATAAACGTAAAAATTATTATAAATAATGAAAAAAAAAAAAAATGAAAAAAATACAACGCAGATTGCAAGAATAGAATTGAAAAAAAGGAGAACAAACCTTGGTATAAACTCCAGCGCTGGAAAGCTCGTTCTCGATTACCATGACGATGATCCCAAACATTCCCATGACGAGGGCGTAGTCGCTAATGCGTTTTCGTTTCTCGAAAAGTGCCTTTCGGCGTCCTAGTCGATAGCCAACGTTTGGCTTGTGTTTCGATGCGGGTCCTATGCTACCGGACGGACCCTTCATCGGACCACCACCGAGACCTCTCTCGTCCATGTACCTCGGATATTCCGAGTGTACGCCGACCAGCGCGATACCGGCTTCGTCGCCGCCACCCCCACCGATAACACCCCCGACGTTGCTCCCACATCCACCACCGACACCACCGGGCATTCCCGTTCCACCCCCGCTGCTGCTCTTCATCGCACCGGGAATCGAGAGAGTCGACACTGGCTTCCGCAGCTGTAACATTACATCATTTACACGTTCCTCTTCCCCTTTCATTCTGCAATCGCCGACCACTCTTTTCTCTCCCATTAAAATCTCGTCTCGTCGTTTTTTTTACTAACCAATTTTTTTTTTTCGGAAATCGAACAATTGCTCGAATTTGAAGTTATTTATTATTTCCGTTGCAATATTCGCTCGACTAGTTCATGCTATTTTCTCAGTATTTATTGCTGGTTTTGTTTTCCGGGTGCAAAAACATTCGCATATCCACGAAAAGCGTGCGCATTGCGAATCCGAATTTCGTGCCATTTAAATCAACGTGCATTTATTTTGTTCTGCGTGCATTCGATTTTTGCCCACGAATCGTGCATACGAATGATGAACACGGTATCGTGCAATGATAACTTAAAAAAAAAAAAAAAAAAATCAGCATAATTGTCAAAAAACGTTATTTACACAATTAAATTAACAAACTACGTGCAATACTTATGCTAACGTAGGTCAATTAGTCTATTACATGATCATCAATCGCTCCGACGTATCTTCACATCGGAATCTGCATCGAAAACAGCGGTGTACTACGTTTAAAATTTTTTTAAATTCTTATCGCACGATCTGCATCGGCGGTGTCGTTGATGGATGCTTTTTCAAATGTCGATGTTAACTTTTCGTTTTTTATCCCTCGCTCTTGAAATCTATGAATAATTTCGCGGAATCCAGACTCTCCGGAGATGAATTGAGAGGCTTGATGTGCGAATGATCGATGCTCTAAATACGTGGAAGCATTGGCACCCGAAATGGGACAAAAGTATGGGGTTTTGTTGGACTATATTCGTTTTCAAGCTCCACGTGACCAGAAGCTCTTCGTTCTTTTGCATCCACAGGATTTAATGTCGTTTCCTCTAATTAAGGATTCAATTGCTTGGCCAGGCAATTGCAACTCATCGAATGAACGTTAAGCTGCTATTTGACTATTATTCATGAACGAAACTGAAGCAGGTGTACGTGTCTCCGTTGAAAGAAACAGAGAGAGAAATGAGCTCAGCAGCTGACGACATTCACCGAGAGATAATTAACTCATCGGGAATTCTCGTAGTTCGCGTGAAACTTATCGCGTTGATTAATAAATCAGTATCAGCGCTGCAGTCTTCTTGTATATTATGCAAACGTTCTTCTCGATCGTTTTGAGGCAAACGATCGCAATTCAGGTGCTGGCTGAACTTGGGCAATTCTTCAGAACGAAGGTATGGAAAAGCGAGTAGATGAAAAATTGTTAATTTATACGGAGGCTGCAAATGAGAATTTTCGAAAGAAGAAAATCCAGCGATTTTTATGCCTTTGAATAATTTAAGTAGAGACGAGGTTCGAAGAATTGCTCTTTGGAGGAAATACAAGTTAGTAGATTCGAATTAATTAGGAGCAGCTTAAACGATTGTGATATAAATGAATGGGTGTTAGTACAAAATCGAGGTTTATCAAAGTGAATAAAATTAAGGGCGTTACACGTATTTAAGGCGATCCATGAAGCCAGGAAGAATATAAAATCGGTAAAGTCGAGGGTTTATCCAGCGCGAACGTAAAATAAATTTCCATTAAGAAGTAAAAGGGGGAAAAGGAGACAATGTAGCGCAGTGTTCGCCTCTCCTTTCCTCTCGACGTTCTCTTCAACCTCGACCCCCGACTTCACCGTCTTTTTTTTTTCGTTTTTCTTCTACTGCTTTTTTTTTCCTCCCATCTCATCTTCTCTACTACTTTGGCGATGAAAAATTGATTTTCCCTTTGAATATTCACCGTACGACCGATCGCGCGCTCGCACAAAGGCACGGGCGCCTCCAACACCTGCTCGCTTCTACGCCTTTCTCGCCAAATGAACAATGCAAGAGCAGAAAATCTTCGCTAAGGATGTATGCAGGCACCAGATTTTCAGATTAAGGAGGCGAGCCCAATCTCGGGAGATCGTTTGCGGAGACAAAAAGTGATAAAAAAAAAAGTACGACGTCACTAAATCGCACTTAATTTTTTTACTTCAAGTTGAACGTGCAAAAAACTTTTTTTTGTTCATCCTCATCACTGTCTGTCAATCGACGAAGCAGATGATTCGTCGCATCGACTAAGTGCATCAGTCCCTCCCGCATTTGTGGTCAATAACTCGATCCAAAATCCAACTTCGCCAAATTCAATATTTCATTCTAGCAAAAACAAGATCCACGCATGTGTACGCGGAGTATATAACAAATGGGATCGTAAGGTTATGATTGATATATGTGAAATACGCTGATATAGGTTTCCTATCGTTGCTGCACATCAATAACCCAGTTTGTCCCCCGTTTCTCACTCCTCCGCATAACCGGGCAATACCAACATCAGACACCTCGGTGCACGAACCTTTCTCGTGTCAATTTACGAGGCACGTTCGATTTCGAGCTTGCGTTCAACGGCCAGACCAAACTTCAGTCGCTCCGCTAGTTTTACCGACTGGGCTATCACAAGAATTTAGTCTCTTCCGCGGCTATTCAAAAGTCAATTCCATATTGGATCGGCGGCATGGACCGGAACCGATCGTCTGTGGAATATCAACAGTTCTTACTTTTTATCTGCACTAGGGTGCATCATCACGCGCGCTGAAGCGCGCGAGCGGTTTTCTGGTAGCGCTGCATAGCGCTCCTTTTATGTATAACAACTTATCGAAATATGCGACAGCGTCTTGAACCCAATTAATTTTATAGCAGTTCGAGAAGAATTTGCAGCTCCACTCCTTTTTAGCAAAAATCTATTTTCTCAAATTTTGAGAAAATTTAGCGCTGCTACAATATTTTTTCGTTCTTTTATAGTTTTTTGTACACCAGACTTAAGAGTCTCAAAAATGCGTCCACTGCAAACCATTACGAACATCAGTTATAGTCAATTTTAGCGTTTGTAGTAATCGTCAAGTCTTTACAATCGGAGTAATTCAGTCGAAATCACTTCAAAACTCCACTTGATGACTATGACGAGTTTTCGTAGATGTAGCAATTCTGAGTGATGGAAAAGTCTTCTAGCGTGTCCTCGTTAAGAGTTGTAGTCATTTGCGTTCTCGGATAATATTTGATCCACCATTTTTGAAAAAAAAACAAAAATAAAAACAAAAATATATTTCAACCCCGAAGCTGTGGCTCTATGCCGAGTTTTCACAGATCTGGCAATTCCGAGTGATGGAGAAAGTTTTCCTGTGTGTTCTCGTGAAGAGTTCTAGTCAATCGCGTTCCCGGATAAATTTTGATCCACGATTTTTGAAAAAAAAAAATTTCAACCCCGAAGCTGTGGCTCTATGACGAGTTTGCGTAGATCTGGCAATTCCGAGTGATGGAGAAAGTCTCCTTGCGTGTCCTCGTGAAGAGTTCTAGTCAATCGCGTTCCCGAATAAATTTTGATCCCCGCACTCTATGAATAGTTTCGCTCTTGCTCCATGACGACTTATAATTTAATTATCTTACGATAAATCTATTAGTATTCGAAAATAATACGAAATAAAAATTCATTCGCATTGCAATTTGATGTGGATGAAATCAAAAGCATGATATTCCAACTCAAGCTGAAATATATTCAATCACGAATACAAATACTTTTTATTCGAATGTGCTGCTTATCTCTGGGCCTTTTATCATTAAACGCTGTTGATGAAAAAATACGTGATCTAATTCGTCTTGGAATTATTTAATTTCTCAAATATATTCCACTTCCATGCATACGAAAACAAGTTTTATTCTGATAGGAACATATAACCGCACGCGTATGTACGCAACTGCCAACCCGACAGCCGGAACTGTCAGACTGAACGAATAACGAATAAAATGGCAACAATAACTATCGAAATATATCCGTGACCCTGGAACTTTTTATTAGGGGATTCTTTTTATTTAATTCTCAACACAAAAACCTGTGATTTTTCTGCTTTTTCCGATTCTTTCATTTTGTCCTTGTTGGATTCGATTCGTCGTAGTGAAAATAAAAATGAATGGAAGTGGATTTTCGTGATCCGCGAGTCGAAAGACTTCTGGACGCCAAATTTCCCATTGACTGCGTGCAGAGAAAGATGTTCGCAGACTTCGACATCGTGGATAAGAAACGTTCTCCGGACTTCACTGTATATACGTTCGGAACAATGATACTTCGTAAAGTTCGAGATGATCGTCCGCTCTTGGAATTTGAAATTTTTCGCATCAAACTTTCGAGCGTTCTTACAAATGCGCTATAAAAACTAATACGAGGTGCCGCATTTCTCGATGTGGCGTCAACAAAACTCTTACAATTTTACGGTGAAACTGACCAAATACCGTATTCGACTCGATCGCGAATCGAATGGAGACTTTTCCGTCCGGTTTGTCGTACAAACTCGATAAAACGTTCGGAAAATAAATTCTCAACTGCATACTCGAAAAATAATATCGAGTCTCTCGAAACGTGCCAAATGCTGCGAGACTACGTTTCAAACTCTGGAATTTCATATTCAATTTCCAATCTCATCCAAATTCATTCACACATTTAGAAACGCTTCATCTCAACGCCATATACGTCGATGTAATATCAAAAACATGACAGACGCTGTCATTCGAGTTTCGAAAGTCGAGGTAAAAAACCAAATAAATCCATCAATAAAATATGGCCACAGAAAATGTGTAACTTTTTATCGACACTGTACGTGGAGGGAATCGACGGTGAGAGCAGACTACGTACAAATTATAAAATTGCACAAATTGTTGAGCTTCAATGTAACGTTGTTTTGAGAACTCTCAAAAAAGGCAATTACGAGTGTATATATGTTTTGGCGTACAAACGGTATTATGGAAAGTACTTCAAGAGCCAGAAATGGTGGAAAGTTGTACGAGAAATGAGTCCTTTCCCTCAGTCCTGCAAATTGGATATGAATTAACCAATTTTTATCGGAGAACAATCGGGATAGGAGATCGTGTTCTTACGTGATGTGGACGCGGAAGCAATAGCGTGTACAGTTCGCACGTGGAGACAATTAAAGTTTACGTGTGTAGCAGGATCGTCCCCACTGCTTCCCCGGCGTGTGTTTCACATGTACAGAAACTCACGAGTGTAACAAATATGACCGCGAGAGAAAATTAAACGTGCGGAAAGTTAGGGTAGGCACGTGCTTCTCCCAAGGTCTTTGTACGTACAACCGGAAGTTCTATTCCCTTGGATCCCTGGGGTCAATACCGGAAACGAAACTTGTTCGGAATGTGGACTAAACTGACGATTGTTGCTCGATTCGTGACTTGAACTTCCAAACTATCATCAGAATTTTCTTATGCCGAGTAAGAACAAATGCGACGAGCATTTGGTTGTTATTGAAACTCAGAAAAACTGCTTCTCACTCAGCCATTACAACCACGAGCATTTTCGTTCAAATTAACACGATGAATTCCGTCAATATCGAAAGTTACGAAGTGGAGACTCGTCGAGCGAATATATTTCAAGAGTAAATATGATCGCTATTTTCTCCTCGTGTGGATAAGTCAAATGGCCCTGTGCCAAAATTTAGAGTGACGCAAAAATGGTGCCATCGGTAAAGCGTCCTTCGCGTTCTTATCCTGACCATATTCATATCTGCTATGTACATATAAGAAAAGAGACGCGAAAGCGAAGCTTCCTATGTGCATCTATATATAAATATTCATGGTTGAGAAGTTTTATAGCTTATGGCGTTTGCGCGATAATACCTGACCGTTTCTCTTCTCTACCGGGTGAAAAGTTTCGGCGCCTTGTGCACCAAAAATACTATGATAAGTCGCGTCAAGGGAGAAGGCCAATAGCGGCGGGGAGAACGCTTTTAGGAGATTTTTTTTTTAAAGGTTTTTTTTACTTCCTCCGTGCAGTTGTAACTCGAGGGAAACGATCAAGTCGTAAAACGCGAGAGAAGAGTGCGCGGGAGGGATGAGAGGCGATGGCCAAAGTTCAACAGTCCGCGATGATGTAGTGGCGATCCATGGCGCCGGCTGACCGGAATATTAGATATAATAATGGGTAATCCTCGTACTAGTGAAAATATTACATCGCTCCGTTACGTTATAAAATCCTCATAAAATACCCATGAAAAACGTTTCCTTGTGCATATTCGCTCCGTCCACACTCATACACCCTCACCACACTGAGAAAAAAGATTTGTAGATTCAACAAAGCGAGGGCGAACGCAATCCATTTTGTAAATTTGACAAAACATTTTTTTTATTTGACAAAACCGCCACATTGACAAAATGAGGCGGTGAGCGCATATGTAGTTGAGGCAATAACGTGTTTTGTTAAATTTACAAAATGGATTCCGTTCGCCCTGGCTTTGTTGAATCTACAAATCTTTTTTCTCAGTGCGCAAAGTGAAAATGCGACGCCAATAGTCGGGAAAGGCATTTTTTTTGGAAAAATTGTATGTATGTATACGACTACACAGTCTCATTTTGGTAAGAGTGTTTAAGTGTGCACGGTCCCAATACCCACTCTTCGATATAGATTCGTTTGCTCTTGGGAAGCCCTTAATATTGTGTCCGTTTGTTTAGTCAGGCCCTCTCGCTAGGATAAGATAAATAAACAAAAATTTATCGAACGATCTATTTTGTTACGGTGATTCACGAGGCTACAGGAACTTTATCCGATCACACACGTTTCGTTGTTGTTGGGGTTCGTTGGTGGGTAATTGATTTTTTCATGCATCCAATTTCTCCTGGGATTTTTTTTTTTTGACTCCATTAATTTCGTATATTTTACGAAACGTTCCAATAATCGATCTTTCCTGCGAACGATCGTAAAACCTCCAACAAATTTACTAACTCGCTAATTAATCGATTTTCGATATGGTCACTCTGAACAAACTTATAATCGAATTCAGAAACACGATTTACAAGTTTATTAATTGCAATACTCTTGCTACTTTGGTTTGGCAAATTAGTGGATTATGTTATCGGCTCTGCCCGCGCTTGGACGCATTGTAAATGAGATTTCCGACAAATCCGCACTCGCCCTTGTCCATAGGAGGTTTCTACACTGGGGATGGGTCAAAAAACTCACCCCGGAAGGTCTGATCGGAGCAGGAACACAGGAACATAAACAGCGACGTTGGGTCCAAGTGAGGGTTCACAGAAATCTGCAAGGGAATGCGGAGAAACAATAAAAAAACAAAAAAAAAAAATCACGTCGCCATCTGACGGGGACAAAGGGACGGCCAGTCGGATGTTCATATGCTGACGCGACGGGAGAATTTTATGGAGATTTGAACTAGCTCCAGAGAAAGAAATGCCAAACCTTCGGAAACTCGCCATCGCCCCAAAAAATCAAAAGGTCGCTTAGAGGAAATATTTCAATTCCTTTTACGCTATTCGGCAAAATTTTGATATTGGCCATTAAAAAGCGTTTGGAAGGACGCTGAAAATTCTTAACTTCCATTATTGTTTTTTCTTTGTCTGCATGCTTTTAACGATGCAGTAAAAAGCGATGGTCGTGGGAAGCGGTCAGCAAGTCGCATGCAGGAAGGTCGCAATCGTTTTCGGTGAGCAAAAATGAAACCGTTTCATGACTGACTGTCATTCCGGAAATGATCGTGTCCAGGCGTAAAAGGGGTAGCAGGAAGAGTATATTGGGTCAAGAGAGACGAAATGGAACAGGGGCTTATGATAAGAAAATTTTATATGAAAAGTCATTCCGGCTCCCGGAGAAAGATAAAGGTGGCAATTTCATTCGGTGAGATAAAATGTTTGGATCGCACCGAGAGAAAGGTAAAAAGAAGAGTGTGTGCGTTTGTGTGTGTGGAAGAGAGAAAGAGAGAGAGAGAGAGAGAATGATAGTGCTTAGTCATTGCCGTGGTTCATGGCGTGTCCATTGAAACACTATGAGAGTTATATGAGCTCCGAGAGTAGAAACCGGTATCAATATCAACTTTATTATTCGTAATTTCGCTTGGACAATGCGATGAGTACGTGCCTCCCGAATGGGATGTAAAAGATGGAAAAGGTTCATCTGGAGCGTGCGGAGACGAAGAGAAAGAAACGGATGCTGCATCAGGACTTTTTTTTTGCTGTGTTGACCGAGCGACCTTTCCACAAAGGGCGAGCAAGGCAGAGATGGATGGCGAATACGAGTGGGCATAATAAGAATACATCGACATTTTCACGTACCCGTGAAAAAATAGCCGATGCTCACTATACGGCCGAAGCTCGGCGCGGTAATAGCAAACGACGGTTCGAACCCATTCCTAAGCCCGATCTTGGGCCAACATATTCGCCGATCGTCAGCCGATGCCCACATCGCGTTGGCATCCGACGATCAGCTCAGCTTTGGCCGATGAACGGCAACCAACGATTGGTGATCAGCGTTGGCCCAGACGCCGAGCCGATGCTGTTTGCCTGTGCTGAGCCTATGCTCAGATGCACTATGGGCACGCCAATCATTGCCAATCTTATGCCAGTGTTGGTAACTCGTAAACAGGTGACCGTTGGCATTCGGCCTTCCAACCGACGCTCACCCGGTCTTGGACTTACGATATTTTTTTACAAATATCTCAAGTCTTGACAAAATTCAGAATTTTTAAACGTTATACTGAAATCGCAATTTTTATTCCTCAAATGCACTGCCCTGGGCCGCTAACCACTATACACTGCCAACCACATTGTAACTTCAAGGTTCTTTATATAGGTTGCAGAATACCGAGCACGAAAATAAATTAAATAAAAACGTTCATTGCGATAAAAATTTGTATCATATTATTTTCATGTATATACACAATTTTAATAATTAATAAGATTAATTAATGATAAAATAATTTTAGATTGCGTGATCAAATTTTGTATGTACAAATTATTTATTATTAATAATTTATTATTATTATCAATTTATTATTATTTATTGTGTATTAAAATTATGTATATACATAGAAATAATATGATACACGTTTGTATCGCAATGAACTATTTCATTTTCGTGCTCGGCATTATGCAGCTTATATGAAGAATTCAATCTTGAAGTTACAACGTAGTTCGTAGTGTAGTGGTTAGCGTCCCGGGTTAGTAAGTTAGGTGTTAGGTAGGAAAGTCATAGGTAGGCAGTTCGAATCCCTCCTCCGGCAGAAAATATTAATCTCTAATGAATTGTTAAATCTGTTTTTTTTTTTATTTTCCTAATATGCTGCAATATTTTTACAATAAATAATCTTATTTTATGGAGAAATAATGATTATTTAATAAAAATACAATTAAATAATTAATCGGTGCTTGCCATTGGGGGCGATACTGGGCGAGTGTTGAATGAAACTCTGGGCCAACGTTGAAAGCCACCGTTGGACCGAAGTTATCATTTCGACTCTTACCCAATGTAAATCCAGCACTCTTTCCGATAATAGGCCAACGGTTGAGTACATTTGTGGAGGTACTCAACCATGGTTGGGCCTTTCGTCATTTTTTTCACGGGTATACGTTTATTTATTGGATTTTGGTAGAATTCATTTGCAATGCTCGCAAAACCCAGCAGAGAAAATCGATTCGACGCTGAAATCACGAAAGTCAAACAGTCAAGGCGTCAATGACCGTCAAAGATTAGCCGGAGTAATAAAAAAAAATGTATACACACATTGAGGAGGATAAAAAAAACATGACAATGAATAAGAAGCTTCCCTAATAAACTTTGATCAAAGACGCAAAATCGTGGGGCAGGAAATACATGTGTTACGACATTAGAGGGAGGAAAGGACAGCAGGGATAGCCAGCCTGCAGCGGAGTCAAGGGCGCTCCTGGTCTGCTGAAGGGAAATAATAAGAGAGAAAGAAAGCGAGAAAAGGGAGGGAAATGAAAGAAAGGAATGGAAAAATGAGGTTTGTAGTCATGGAAACGTGTTCGACGAAAGACAGATGCTGTCTTTGTTTAATCCAAACCCTCATTGACCGCAGAGACCTCGCCCTTAGATTATAAGTCGATATGGGCGAGATGCTGGTAAATGGGCGTTGGGGGAAGGTTGATGACTGAGAACGAGGGTTTCAGACGTATATTTCAGCTTCGTGACGTCTTGCAAGGCTCTATTTAGATATATACGTGTATATAAAACAAACTACGACTGTTCTTATCGGTAGAATCAATAAAATCGTAACAAAGAAGAATAAATGAAAACACCATGTGCCCACGCGTGTAGTGCGGCAACGGGAAGAAAAAGTCTTGACGAGACTGACGACCATCAAAAAGTAAGGAAACATTTTTACTGCTGCACATATACGATGCATATATATTCGTCCGTAAATAAATATTTTATTGCAATCTGATAAATCAGATCTCGTCAGTTCGGGAAAGAAACGAAAGGAACGAACACGTTCCTCGATTTTCTCGCATTTGGAAAATAGCCCAGTCGAGCTGTTCATCGCGCAGGGAAAGAGTTGGTAATCCTCCAGATTGGAGGAAACACTATGACACTTTCACAATCCTGCGTGTTTCTCTCGTGCCCTGCACAGTCTGCTGGAGCCTTCAAATTTACACGTGACGCGAATTTTAGATCCTCCATGAGATTTGCCATTTTATTCCTCGCCTGCTTCCTCCTCATATATGTGATCGCGAATAAAATGTTTATAGCGTTCACGTACCAGTTGCCATTATCACATGACGATGCGCATATCCTCACCGTTTCATTCTTGATGCCATTAAAATGGTCGGAGGAATACCGAACGAAAAATTTAAACAATATCAACATTGCACCGATTCGAAGTGGATTTTCAAAATCTCGACGATTTCATTTTGTCACACTGCACTATCACAAAACGACTTTATTTGGGATTCATTCAAAATTTTCTATAAACCTTCTTGGCACCAAAATTAACAGTTTTCTCCTTTGAAGAAAAATTTTCTGACTTTTAAAATTTCGGATATTTAATTTCCAATTTTTTATTTTTCCCATCCAAACGCGTGTAATTTGAAGTCGCGTTTCTTTTGTTTTTTTCTTGCAACTTTTTAACGAAACGTGACTTTCAATTTACATGCGTTTAGATGGGAAAAATAAAAAAATTGTTATAAACTTGTCATAAAAATTGTTAATAAGAAAACTGTTAGTTTTGGTGCCAAGAACGTTTATACAAAATTTTGAAAGAACCCTAAATAAAGTCGTCTCGTGATATAGTAATACCTTAAGCTTGACGCAAACGTGCGATACAGCTTGGCAACATTTCTCGCAAATTCCCGATCGTTGTTGTGGAGCAAGCAACAATGTATATAGAAAATTTGATGATCGATGCAGAAAAGAACGTGATCGAAATTTTTGAAGAGCGAGGGAGAACCCGGAATGATTATTTCTGAACATAATTATAAAGTTCCAAGGGGATTTTAGTTTGCCTAACTTTTTCCAACGCGGACAAAAAGGGAATCGAAAATAAAATAGTGAGGAGGAAGGGGGCAGTCAACGAGAGGGGCAAGGGAGGCAGGATGGATCAATAATCCTGGGGAAAGTACAGCGAGACGGAAAAAAAAATTAAAAGTTTGGTGGATCGGTACAAAGGGGAAACTCTACCATGGGATATGGAAAAATTTCAACTTGTTTCGAGATGAGCATTGCGCAAAACAGGCGCCAAGCAGAAGGATGAAAAATCCGTATCGTGTATCTTGACCCGTTCGTCTGGTAAACGAGAATTCCTTTGAGGAGAGTTCAAATGATGCAGGCAATTTCGTCTCTTGTCGTTCGTTTCTCTGATCCGGTTTTTTTCATCCTTTCCGAAAACCACAAAGTCAAAAAGTATTTTTTTAAATCCCGATTTTTTGGAATTCGTTTGTTATTTTTGGGTAATTGTTCATTTTCTCTTCCTCGTCCATGTATTTTTAGGAAAAAAATATAATGTCTTTGCCATTCTGCTCGCCACCCGAAATATACCCGATGAAAAATTCATGGCATCATTCCCACAGCACGTTTCCCTTTCGAGCCCTTTTTCGATTATACTCGCAACGTCAGATTCAAGTTTTTCCCCTTTGTTTTGCTCCGAACACTTTGAACCGCTGGACTTTTCGCGCTTCTCGTTCCCTCCGGCCAGAATACATTTAGAAGTTTTGTCGTTGACAAACTCTCTTTAAGGTACTACATCCGACAGTAGATTGTGTTACTTTCGATTCGTGTGTCGTATTTATTCATAGAGCCATATAAAAATATGAATCTCGACTTTTTTTATCATGTTTAGACGTTAAAGCGATGAAATAATTGAGCTTTTGATAGAACAATTCGAAATTGTAATAATAATTTTTCACCAAAGTTTCGCGGTATTAATTCGCGTGAGCAAATATTTAATTAAGGGCTCGAATATTTTTATTTTTCTTTCTTTGAGTGCACTGTTCATGTTGGTAACTGCAAACAGTGCCGAGCGCATAGAAGAACCAAGTAAACACGACGAGGACAAAGTACATGTGAGAATATAGAGCCACCATAATAATGCATTAAACATGATATTTCCGTGGAACAGAGTTACAAGAAATTTCATGAAAGAAGAACACCTTTTTATTGTGCACAGCAGCAAAACACGCCAGGTAGGTTAATGCAAATTTGGACCAATTGTGTTTCTCAGGGTTTTTCCTATTCTCGTGGAAGAGACTCGACACGTGCAGCTCTGCTGCGTCTAATGGAGTGCAAAAAAAAAGCGTTTCGACTTATCTTCAATTTAAAATTCAATTTAAACAGTAAATAATTTATTTTTCTTGTTAACAAGCTGGAATTTATTTTTCTTTTTCAACTCTTTAGCGCCTCCGACGCCCTGTTAATAACCCGGAAAAATAAAACTTCGAGTGCCAAAATTGGGACACGCATTCGTCCCAACTGTTTCACCTACGAAATATAATACAATTTTATCTCTCCCCCACGAAAACTTGACTCAATTATGAGGGACGAATCCCACACAGAGATAAAATAACGAGCAGCCGACTAATGCTCGGCAAAACATTTTCATAAACCTTTATGTACCTGAGATAGACACAGAATTTGTGCGCAACCGGCTTTACCCGGCCCTTTCCTTCTTTTCATTTTCTATAATGTTATATATTTCGTGTGACACGTCACATACAACGTACACTTGCAAATGGATTGAATTCCCACGAGATTCAAACAAAAAGGAAACTGCCTCTTTGGGGATGAAAAGCTCGTTGAAAATTTGACACCTTAACAAAGCTTTTCACGGAGAAAACTTTGTTCTTCACCAACAATTATAAGTTGTACAATTGTACTGCAAAGAAACGAACAATAATTTGTAAAAAAGGAAGACACCATCGTACAAACTACGTCATAACTTCCATCATATCTCGTCGATTAAGGAGGTAGTCTCGTCAAAGCGTTCTGCTGCAGAATTCTCAAAGAAATTTCACCAGACATTCGGAACACCGTAATTAAATTATCTCTAACGATTATTAATGATTATCTCGCGAGCTTCAAACTTTAAACGCTTTTTTTGAAGGCTCATATTTTTTAAATATTCCCTTACGATATAAAAACTTACGTTATTAAATTATTCCGCTATTTATCCACCAAATTGTTTTTCTCTGAGAGAAATTGAATTCTTATCGTTCTCCATGTGTTTTTTTTCTCCATCTTTATCATTTTCTTATAGTTTCAATTCAAATTATCTGCTCCTGCATACGAAAATTATTCTCATAGATTCATTTTTTATTTTCTTTCTCTTTCTCGCTCCGACAATTGACAATTGTAGCCTCCGAACTTGGTATCTCTGGCTTTTTCCATACTCCATACACACACTCTCAGGTCCAATAATATTCGCGGGTATACATATGTATAGAAATATGAACGTATATACCCATGGATGGTGTGTCTCATAATCCCCTTACGTACAGTTTGGCGTTTTGTGTCTTTCGCCGTGAGGATTTGGGTCAATGGAAGCGCGTCTCACTCGTAGTGATATCGCGTGAGCATGAATATCACCAATACTTAGCGTGAGCTCAACAGAGCGATGCAATCATCTCACTAGCACGATTTCATGTGTATATACGGGTCAGCCCTGTACAGCGTATTCGTATATACACTACGCTTTATTCCCTTTGTGCTCTTTTCTTTTCCCTTGTCTTTTTCTTCGAGTCACGTGAGCATACATATTCCTTATCCAGATCCTAACCCATATATTTTATTTTCTATTCTCGTTTGTAATATAAACAGTTTAGAGGCCCCATAAAAACGCAGGTGGGAAGGCAGGGTCGTTAGTAAACAAATGACACGATTCGAGATTTCACGAAAGGATCGCGATGGGAATGAGCGATGTTTACCAACTTTCCCTTCCGCCCGCATTGCTTCATTATTTTTGTAATCAAAAGTTTTCTATTCAAATTGCTTGCCTCCCCCAAATCGGATGACTTTCCGCGAGAGAAACGCTTCGATCGATAAGATTCGATTAATGTAATTCACAGAGTTATTGGTCACTTGGAATTTTCGATTCAATAGTTTCGCTTGTTTTGATAAAGAGAGACGGAAATTTATTATTACGTTTCTACCAACGAACCACACACTGATCTATCTCGTTCTTGACCCACATAAGCTCCCGTGCATGGCTATTGAGCGTTCGGGAAAATCAAATCGTCCTCCTCGTCCTCCTTTTTATTTTCTCTACTTATTATCTATCTTTCACCATGTTCGTACCTCTTTTTCTCCAGTTTTCCTTTATTCGATCATACATGTAGATGTATCACCATATTTTTTTGAATTCGTATTTATATATATATGGAAAAGGGCACGTGGATCGGTACAAGTAAGCTCGAGTGGCCAAGCATGTTTCTCAGATCGCAGAGCACCGCCCGTACACGTACAAACAAACTTGTCTTCGCGTCACTTCCGTTCCATCTTATATCCAAGGACAAAATTTCTCGATTTACAGAAAAGAGTGCCGCGACCATTCTATACCTCCGAGCATCTCAAATATTTTCTCCCTTTGCTGGCTCTCCATCGCATTTTCCTCCAATGCACGACTATAGCGAAAATAGTAAGCGAAAAACGATTCGTCGATATCTATTGCGATCGAGTGTACAGAAAATGTTCTCCGTATATATTTAAAAAATAGAAAATTTCCTTTCTGTTATAGAAATTTGAAAAAATTCCACAAAAAAAAAAAAAAATTCGTCGTGGCTGCGATTATTGAAATTTGTAATTCCCGAAATAAGTAGCAGTAAAAAATCGTTTTGGATTTCAGTCTTTCAAATACTCCGTTCCAGGAACAATTATTATTCTTTATGCGTTCGAAAACATTTTTAAGGCTCTTCGTATCGTTGGGGACGTGTGGGAATTGATTATTTTCTGGATAATCAATGGCTTCAATTACTTTTGGTATTTGGACTATCGGCAGCTGATGATAAATAACCGTCGTGCTCGGAAGTGCAATATCTTGTGAAAGAGCGGAAGGGGCAGGGCTGGAGAAAGAGGACAGGGGGGGGGTCATTTAAGCGAGATAGATCGCGGACTTTGGGGCAGGAGAATAGTGACATGTTTGCGCATTTTGGCGACGAAAAGTTTGTACCGGAAGAAGGGAAGAAACGAGAAAACGTATATATAGTGAAACTGAAAAAAAGTTAAAGAGACAAAACGAACAACCGGAAGAGTTCGAAGAGAGTGGGCTTGCATGGAGGGTTGCAGTTTGAAAAGAGGACCGAAAAGTAAGCAGCAGAGAGAAAAAGTTCTCAGAGAAGCTGCGAGCACGTGCTCCGATGCCATAGGGTGAGGGAGAAGCTTTTGAGTTTCGGGTCGCGACGGTGCGACGAATCGAGTATGGCAGGACGATTCGAAGCATCGGGAAATCGAAGCGTAACGCGGGATCGACTTTAAATTTTTATTCAACCATCTCAGGGGAAGTGTCGATTTTTTTTGTTTCAATTTAATCGAATCTTCACGGTCAAGACCGGAAGGTATGGAAAAGTATTTCTCAATGCTCCCCTACCGAAGGATCCAGAGAGCTTACAACTTTCTTTGCATCTTTTTTCACATTAATATTTATCCAGATACTGAGAAGAATTTGAAAAATAAATTTGTCGACCGATATTCCAGGAGCAGAAAAAGTGTCCGAGAAAATAAATTTCAATTTTGCTCGTATCCTTCAATTTCGTCTGGAAAAGCACACATACCGAAAAATACATTCGCCTGGTTTTTTTTTTTCTTTTTTCATCCGATCCAATGTGTGCCCCGAATGTTCGGTACATCGGACAGATTCCGTCAATCCTTTTCTCAGGCAATTGCATACGATTCAGAACTAGCCTTATTCCCATACTTTTGTTCCTGATGTTTGTACACACAAACACGCAAGTTTGTACACACGTCCATGAACACGACGAAAAATTCTCGAGTTGTCGTGCGAGCGGTTGAGCACGACCCGTTCGCACAACGAATGGATATTTCGTGGATAAAAAAAAAGAAAAAAAGATTTTCAGGTGACGTGTTTTCAAAAGCCTTCGTTCGTCGACAACAAAAGTCCGAAGAGGCTGCTAAAAATGGTGACGGAAGATCGTAGCGTGCGAAATATCAACAATCCACGATTGGCTGTTGATATTTCGCAAAAGTTTCCGCGACAGTTACGCTATTGATTCTTCATTTTCATTTGACAATGCTAATTGCTATTGCGAATTAGATGAAATTTGATGAGCTAGAACCAAAATGAAGTGGATCTTTCGCCGAAACCGCAATTCGGCCTCGTTAATTGCGAGCCTTGACATTGCAGGTATCGCGTCGTCGAATCAGCAGAATTACACAAATTCCGAATATCCGCGATTTGCACGAGTGGAAAATAAAAAAATATTTATCCCGTTGAGCCCCGAACACGTGGGCAGGTTGCTGTAACCACCGATAAGCACTTGAATATTACGGTTTATTTATTTGTGTTTGTTCCATCCGGAGCGGTGTGTTTGACAAGTATACTCGAAACATTCATACGGAACATTTGTATATGTGACAAATTCCTCTTCATACTCCCCTCCCTAACCCTTCATCCTCTCGTCGACATCTATGCAATCTATTTAATACACGTTTTGGATCCTCATTCCCTCCTGTAAATTCTTGATTTATTTATAGCTACGTATTGGCAACCAATTTGCATTTCGTACAAATTGTTTGTTACATCAAACTCTAGTATGTGGTGGCCATCGATGAATCAATACGCCGTGATTTGAAAATTCATGTGCTAATGAACAAGCCGATCGTGAATGATAATGATTTACGTTTTGCCGAATCCTATTTTGAGGATTCAGAAAATAAAATGGCACAGTGTCACATTTTTATCGAAATTTCATCGATCTTGACGTTTCTGCACGAGGGATAAATATTCTAAGGAACAAATTTCTCATTTTCCGTGTAAATCATCGGAAAAATTCACTTTTTTCCGTTACATTTCTCTGCGAGGGATGAATTTTCCCGGGAGCAATTTTTCCGTTGTATATCATCGTCAAGATTCAATTTTATTTTTTAGCTCGATGTTATTAAAGCGGAAATGCAAAATAGATTTTTTTTTGCAGCACGTCCGATGGCAAAACTAATGGGGAGATTAAAGTACATAAGTATCGCCGATGTAGTTTGTTTAAACCTAGACGTTCGAGGCGATAATATTCATGAGCCCTTTGCCACCGAGAGACGCTATTTCCTATCGGTTAATGCGTTTTACACTCTTTGAGAAAAAGTTTTAAACGAAGGGCGGAAGAAAAAATGGAGAAAAGCAGAGAATTACGAGGTCTGGAATGCTCTCGAGAGAAACGGCGGAACAGCAATGAGAGGCAGATGAAAAGTAAGCGTCGAACGTGATACAGCATCGCTACTACTGCAATGAAACATATCAAGCCATTTAACCCGAACAGCCATCATTTTACAGTTTCTTGCACAACGCTAGACACAAAAACGATAAAAAATGAAAAAAAAAAAAACAAACAAAAAAAATACCTTGTTTTTTTTTTTCTATATTTACGATCAACAAAATAGGCTCATGAAGAAAAATCTTAATAAACAATAGTGATTATTACCTTATGCGTAACATCTAGGTCTATTGGACTTTTTTCAGGTGAAATCGGCGGAATTAGGCGAACCGTTGCCATTGCTAGTTATTATTATCAATTGTTTATTCGATCGATTATTTAAGTCACTACGTAATACGCATTTGTTTAAATTCTTCGTTATCAATTGTTCGGTGACCGTATATCTTGTTGTTTTATCCATTTTTATTCAATGTTGATCACTCGGGATTTTTCTTTTTCTTTTTTGATTTCGATCGTTTTTTTTTTTAGTTGCTTCGTTTAATCGTCGTTGCAGCGCACTCCTGCGAATGCACCGATATGACTTAATATTTTTTTGTTTACACCGATTGCATCATTGGCAATTTATGGAACTCAGGAATCCTTGAATTTATCAAACCTCGTCGTGATGTTCGTTTTTAATATTATTAGGAATCACAATTTTGCGGTTTGTCATTATATTTTTTGTTCATTTTTATTGATTTTAGACACACTTCGCAGTCGATCAGAAACTTGGCTCGTGGAAAACTTTTTTGTTTTTGTCTAGAGTTTCATTTTCATTTGTGTTTCAATTAACATTTCTTAACGTCGCGAGATTAGCAAAATAATACTTTTTTGTTTGTTTCCTGCTTTGACCCATGTTTCCTATTAGTTGTCCGAAAACAAGAACATGTAAAGGAACTTTTACTCAATACTGCAACTCTACAAAGTTTTGCAAGCTATCTGATCGATTTTGTGATACTTTTGACACAAACACTTATGGATCTTTTTTCGCACGAAAGATTCTCCATCTTTGCCAACCTTCGAACGTTCCTCGAGCTTTTTGCACCGACTTTCGTTTGATTCCTCGTATGTGTACTTTTCCTTGTGCCACTTTCGTTTTTTTTTCTTTACTTCGTGTTCATTTCATTCTCAATCACGTTACGGTTCGCTGCTTAAAAAAAAAAAAAATACGACAAAATTGGTGAATAATATTTCCACGACTGCAAACGATGGACATTCGATTACGAAGTTATTCGAAAATCGAAAAATCCGTCGATTTTAATAAAATTTGTTGGAATGGAGGAAAAGCAATGTTGTTGCTCTCAGCTGATCGGCATGCTCGATTTTTCTTGGACAAATATTCTTTCGCTCGCTTTTTGTGCATGTTAGAATATCGCGTTTCGATGATCTTTTGAATTTTTTTCTCTCAATAACATTTTTTTCGAGGTCTTCAATTTAAAATCAAGGAATACAGATGCACATTTTCGTACACGAAGTTCCATTCCAGCCTGGGGTATATTTCGAAACCTTTCCTTCGTTCAATTTGAAATTCCGTGTTTCCTTTTTATGAATTTCGTTTCGGATGCGGGAGACAGAAATTGAATGTTTCGGAGAAAAGTAGGTCAATGGAAATCATGGAAGAATATCGCCTAGTTGAAACTTTGTTTGAGGATTCAATATTGTTGAATATTTCAATATCAATCCGAAATTTACAATGTAACACGATACACCATTTCGATTAGAAATACCGAATAATCATCTAGACTCACAAAATCATAATAAAAAATATAATTCTCACTAAATTTACGAAGATTCATTGTGGAGCTCAAATTGTTCATTGTTTCTAATTGAAATCTTTGTTTATTTTTTTTTTATAGATCAAGATTTCGTGTCCGGATGCACCATGACTTGGTGAGTAATTAAAACAGTTTGTTCCTTACTAATTGATTTTCTTTATCGGTGCAATCTGTTCCCCATGTCGAAACACAAAAAGATTATTCTTATTGATACGGTACATGGAGAGTCTGCGAAGGCACTGTGTGTGAGATTTTCAAGGCACTGATCATGATTCTGAACTTGAAATTCGTATATTTAAAGTTGATGGCTTCTTTATTTTTTTTAACGAAATCCATCGAATGAAAAATTTCGAAAAAATTCTGTTCAATTCTTTGAACTACATCGAGTCTCTAAAAAAATTGCCACTCCGATTGTTCCGAAATATTTCAGCAATTGTGCAATAAAATATTTTGGGGATTGACAATCTGACTCGAAAAGTTCTACATTCATGGAACACTATCGATTTTTGTAACAACGGGTTTTTTTTTTCGTCGTAGACCCAAAACGATAATTCATATTATGGCTGGTCCGGAGAAGCCATAGGTTTGGGTCGCTGCATAATTGAATGGAGATCCTCTCGGATGGCACACTCGTTTATCACTCTTTCGTTTTCTTTTTATTTTCGGCCATTTTTATTTTCCTCCATCTCAACGTTCAAGCATCGAGTAGAAAAGCTGTTTATTTTTCTCATGGGTCGTTCTGTCGGGTTTTCTCTTTTTCATGTACACATTTAAACGAATTTGGAGGAAAATTTTCGCCTGCGAAGTGGATTCGCGTGTACAGATATTTTCATAAAATTATTAACAACTCGCGAGTTCTCGGATTAATTCCTCTGACCCTTCTCCGAGGATTATTACGATCTTTCCTTAAGGTAATTTCGCCCTCGAGCTTCTGAGCTCACTGCGACGAAAAATCATAAAGATATCCGTCACGCGAAGTAAGGATTTTCACGTAGAGTCGATAAATAAAACAAACTTTGCTCTCCATTTTTTTCTCCCTTGCAGACGAAACTTCTTGAGAATTGTTCCAGCACGGAAAAATACGCCCCCCCCTCAAAGTTTTCACGTACACACTAGGAAAGATTTGCATATATCTATTCGTGTGTACAACAAACGTAATAAAAAAATCTTTCTTGTGACTTGCCTCTGAAGAGGATCTCTGAAAATTCAAATTAGTTTCTCCCGGGCTTAAGAAAATTATGTCAAACGCGCGATGCCTGGAATCCTTTAAAGTTTGGGGTCACCCACGTCATTTTTTAATTCCACCATTTTTCGTTCTGCTTTTTTCGTTTCCCTCAAAAACCCACACGCACGTATTGTTTCTCTGGCGGTAATAATTATTTATAATTATATCGTTATCTGTAATTGGTCGCGAAATTACTCAAGGCACGAATCCACATTTTTTTCGCCTCAAAAAGAGCGAGAAGTGGTCGTGACAGAAATCCTGTCGAAAAATCTTGACCACAAGTTTGAATATTCAAAGCTCACGTGAATTTTATTAGATCGTGTACGTTTTTTTGTTCTTATTGTTTCAAAATTCCTCGTGAAATATTTGACGGTATTTGGCCCTCGTTCCTAACTGTTATGGCCTCTAATAAACATTCCAGGGTCACATGTATGAAATGCTTTGATAACGTTCGTCATACACGAGATTGAGGCGCCAAGAATTTGACGTGAAAGTTTTGGACACCCATCCATCTTCGTCTTCAGTTTAAAAGAATAGTCAATTACGTCATGACATTTTCGATCGAACAATTTCTACGAAACTCGTTAAGATTATCAACTAATACAAAATTTATTGGAAAAAACGTTTTCGACTAAATCTAAAGCAAGAAATACTGAATGCAGATAATTTTCTCCCGATCAATTTTAATTGAAATTCGTTGCTAATTAACTTCGATTCGTGGTAGTAAAAAATTTTTTTTTTATGCAGAAAAACGAAGTTTGCAGAGCCAACGAAACGTCGCGAACAAAAGATGAAATTAGTTAGAATGAAAGTTTTATTCTTTTAAAAAAAATATTGGTGGTTCAAAAAATTTACACGCTTAATGCGATTCCAAAATGACGATTCCGAGGAGATAGCATGAAAAATGAAAATAAAAAAATGTAAAGAAGCACGCGTTCGAACGAGAGATTTGTCAATTTTTTGTGAATAAGGGAGTTCTGCGGAGCAGGACAAATGATAAATATACGAAATGATTTATTTTAGAACTGTGCCTGAAAACGAGAGTGACTTGTAGTAATGGCGATAATTCTCTTTCTCCTCGGTTTGGGGAATACGTGGGTCGCGCGACCATTATTCCGGTCTTTCTGCCGCAGCTTCAACAAGGACTCTCAACGAGTTCGTCTCTTCATGAATATAATTTCGCACAAGAGGCAATCGGATTTGCATGCAAATCACGTCAAATTCTCTACACGGAACACCCTTTTTTCTTTTTTCTTCCCCCTCCAAAACATATACACGCGAACGGCAAAGTGATGAATGAGAGAACGCGAGGCACAGCGAGAAAGAGAGAAAAAAAGGGGATCCTCCGATCAGGGGAATTTGTCGAAAACTTTGGAAACTTGGCTAACCGCGTATTACCGTTGGTTTACCTCAAAGAAATATCACTCACAAATAATAATTCTCAACCCTACGATCCATTTTCTTGAACCGAAACCCTAAAACGGGCTCGAAAACGACCTCAATCTTCTCGTTAGCATAAAATGTGCTTCGCACGATATAACGAGGGTTTATTATACATCATTCTCTTCGTTTTTCGATAACAAAGAGAATGGTATATGGAAAAGTTGTATTCGGAGAAAATTTGATGCTGAAAACTGCATAAAAGTGAAAAAGTTGTAACTTCTGACATCTCGGTCTGCACTGAAAGTTATTCGAGAAACGATGACCCGGTAAATTGTGATTTTATTCATAGATCTGCGCAAGGATGACGCAGAGAATATAAGTTTACATGATGAGATGGAAAAAATATATTTTCGTCCTTCAACCATACCCGTTATCGTGAGGAACAAAAAATAAAGAAGTTTCCTCGTCCTTTATGCACCACCATTATCGAGCTCGTGTACCTCACAGACCTATGCCCCAGTGTTTTTCATTTTTACGTTCTTAGCGCCATCTCGGCGAGCATTGGCGAGTATAGAGGAAAAGCTCGTGGTAGTGCATTACTCCTGGGAGTTTAAAACCTTCGTCTGAGCGATACTATAAAAATCTTTTTACGGCAATTCGTGTATTACAAAATGTCGTGATACGAAATACATTTCCCCTGAGAAATAATTAGATACGTGTATAACCGTCGCGGTTTCTGCACCACATTTAATGCTTTCGACCTTAATTATCAGCATCAAATGGACTATGAAATTCACCTTATTATCATTTTTTCATTATTTCTCATTTCCCATGAATAATTAAAAAGCGATGAAAACTTGTTTTCTTATTTACGAATTCCCTCAGATTCATGGCGCGTACGAACTATACGAGCGTTTTCCAACGATTCATTGAAATCCTTCCTGTTTAATCGAACAGTTCGTTCAGTTCATTGAATCCTATTTAATTTTCTCAACCTGCCTCCTTTCTAATTATATTAAGGCAAAAGAATATTCGGACGCAGAATACGAGCACGCTGATCAGATTTTTCTCTCGTCGAGTTGTAAAATCACGGAGAGACTCTTGCCCGCAGAGTGCTGATAATAAAAGCACTCGAAGCAACGAGCTCCTCTGAGACGAGGGAAGCTGAATCCACGCTCGAATCTTATCACACGTACAAAAATGTTCACTCGTGCATTCACGCCCACCGATATTTATACACACACTCACACGTGCGTACAGGAAGAGAATGATTAGTGAAAAATGACCGATACTGCCGTGCGAAATGTCGATTTTCATGGAAATCAAATAAATTTTTCGGGGTACGTTCGAGATTTGTTTTTCTTTTATAAAAAATTTATATTTTGCACGGTGGAAATTTTCCTCTGTAACGGTGGTTTTTCGATATGTAGTCTCTTCGTGATTTCGGAATGAAAAAAAAAGTGATAAATGGTTTGGAATCTCTCCCACGTCTCGTTATTTAGTTTAATTGCTGAAATTATTGTGGTTTTCATTACGGTATCTGTTGGAACGTTTAGCGTTGCACTCGATGGGTAATTTTCGTCACGATCGTTATGTCAACGAAACGAAATAACCGTACGGGAAAGGTTGATCCTCGTCGTTTTCACCGAGGGATTGATCGATCGATGTAAATTCAAATGCCACGTTATCATCACTATCTTCATTTCGACGTAGCACCAAATTTGTTTTATTTTCTTCTTGTTTGTCCACCTCGTCGTTCACTATGTCGTCGTGTCGATGATTCGTCTCGACGCGTATACCGATCGCTCTTATCGTTGCCGTTAAGGTTTTTCTATCTTTCGACAAATCCACGTTTCGCGAATCGCACTTAAGGACGAGCAGTCTCGTGCTCGTCAACGGGGCTGCTGGCCTAAATTTAACGATCGGCGATTGCGCAAACGCGTACCGATGATCGTACACTACGATATCCTCATCGATGTGCCAACGATTTGATAACTTAGTCGAACTTATCGTCGAGCATAATTGTGTCTCAATTCCGCGACGATTATGATCGACCTTTTTATCAACGGTGCGACGCTCGTCCTCGTCGTCCTCGTCGTCGATCGGTGAGGTACGTTCCTCCGATCGTACCTCGTTACGCCGGCACATCTTTTCTACGGTTTTCCAATTATTTACGATCGTCCAGGCGACCGATCCTAATTGTTTCTCTCACTTCTTTCTCAGCTTCTTTCTTTTTCTCTCTCTGCGATCTTTCTTTTGATCACATGTTACGTATCGAGCTGCGCTGTTTACACCGAGCAATTCACTTAATTTGTGAATTTCAAACAAACATGCCGCACCTCGCGAAGTAAAACAACCGAATTTACGTATTTTACGGGATTTTTTTCCTCCTAATTCTTGCTACCGTTTAGAATCGCGTTTAGCGTTTCACCAACCCTCAAATTTATCTGGAAATTTAGTAATCTTTGCACAAACCACTAAAAATGCTGAAAGACACCACCCGGAAAACTGGCCAAAGTAACACGAGGAAAACACTTGAAATCCCCATCACGACCGCCCTTCGATAGCTTTTTCGTTCGCACGTCGCACATAAGAAACGCACTGTTGGAAAAAGTGGCGAATAGCGAGAAAAAAGAAACCCTCCGTTTTTATTATAATTCGTAATACGTACGAGCCGGAAGATAAACCTCGAGAGAGGGCCGAACACTGTTGTTATCCCGGTTTTCTTTGGGTCCGACGGTACACATGTATCTTTTGATGAAATATGTCTCATCGGTGAAAAAAAAAAAACACTGTCAGTATTATGTCATTATTATTATTTGTATGATTATTATTGATACAATTAACATTATTTAATTTGAATTTTTACTAATATTTACGATTATTGTTCATTGTCGAAACGTCAGAAGTGTTGACGGTTCAATTATTTCCAGACCGTAATACAGCTTCTTTTGATAACACTAATGACGCGTCAATCAATAAATGACACATCCTTACACTCGTGTGCTTATTATTATTATAATAATGCTCGCTGCACGGATTTCCATTCTGCTCGAAGATACAAAGGAATGTTTGTTTTTACATCGAGTGTTGTTGTTGTTGTTGTTGTTTTTTTTTCTTTTTGTTGATCACCGCAATTGTTGTCCGCTGTCTTTCATTGTCAACATGTTGCCTGGATTTCGGATTTTTCAAATATACTCATTCTCATCTGTTCGTCAAACGTCAGGACGAGGTGAACGATCGTGTTGAGTGCGACAAGGACAAGAGTCCTTGACTCTACGCTCGCTCGCGCGCGCGTGAAAGGAGAAAGAGTGCGGAGAACCCGAAAAAAGGGAGAGCCTTTGCGAGCGTCCGCAGGCTGCGACGCTCCCGACAGGACTGCTCGAATGTCACTTTTCTTCCTCTCGTTTCACCCTTCGAGAGAGCTCGGCGGTTTCTCGCTCCGCCGTTCCGTGTACTCGGCGCGGTCGCACCGATCTCTCGTACACCCACCCCCTCCTTTTTCGAGCGGGGGCGAACGCCAGAGGGAGACAGACCAATAGATAAGGGATGGCGATACTGGAAAGAGGGAGAAAACAAGAGGGAGAGAGTGAGTGAAGGGTGGTCGACGCCGCCGCCACTATCGGCGCGCGCGGCCATCCCCTCAAGAGGCTTCAAACCTCTCGCTCCCTCGCTCTTTCTCCTCCTCTCTCTCTCTCTCTCCCTCTCCCTCATTCTTCACTCCGAGTTCTCCTCTCCTCTTGTTCCTCCAGTCAGTGCTTTTCCTCCGGAGCTGCTTCTCTGCCAGTTCCTCTTCTCTCTCCAACTATTTCTCTCCTTCCAAAGATTTCAGAAGCCAACGGGGTAACGCGGGTCACTTGATTATGTGCAAAAGATCTGCTTCTTCGAGAAATTTTATTATTACTCGATAACCGTCCATTCAAACTACAATTATAATTTCAAAATTGTTTCAATCGAATCGACCTTTTTTCACTATTCAATCAACTCATCATTATTCTAATTGCTCCAAACCTCATCTCGAGCAATTTCTCATCGAAATAACTTTTAAGTGCAGCGAAATTTCTCATTTTACATGCCCAAGTGACTGCCCTCTTTTACCTTGAACGCGATCTCCGTAATTTTCGAATTTCCCACCTTACCATGTTCAACGATTTCATCAATCGATTTTTATTGTACGATCATCCAAAATAGTGATAATATTTTAATGTAACTGCGAAACTCATTACGAAATATCAAATTTATCTCAGTTGCTTACTTACAAGATTTCTGACGCTGTGACTAAATTTACCACTTACGTGACCCTCGTTACCCTCAACTTCCCGATTTACTCAACGAAATCCATCTTAGTCGCTTTATCTCCCTCTCTCTCTCTCTCTCTCTCTCTCTCTCGGTCGTTCCATCGCTAGCAACGTGCACCGCCACCAAAGCACCACCAACGGAGCCGCCAGCTTTCATCCTTCTCCTCCGTTTCCTCCCCTCAACGCTCTCTGTACGCAATCACGCCCTGGACCTGTCGCTATACGCGCTCTCCTATATAGCATCTGTTCTCAATAAGATGGGCGAATGAGGTGCGTTATACTGCATAGCTATACAAAATTTGGTCTAACTTGGTTTAGACTTGGAAGCAGAAAACTGTCCTGCTCAGACGCGGTTAGGTTAGTCGCCGAAGGGCATTCCAGAGCTTGTGGAAAGAAGGATTAAATGGCCCAGGCATTTTCGCCTCCATCTTTCTTTCTTATTTCTCGGATCTCACATTGTAGGTCATCCTTGAGCTTCCAAGGATCAGAGTTATTCGAAATACAGACTGCTACGACCGGACATCGAATCGATTGAGATTGTTTTCATTTTTCCTTGTTGATCGCTCGGGAAACTCGTTTCTTTCATTTCTTTTGAGTAAACCATTTTCTTATAAATGTCAGATTTCATTTTTGACGATCCTTAGGATTTCCCGTCCGAATATTAAATTTATCTCATTTGTTGAGAAATGTGGGAAGGAAAGTTCTTCACTGACTCGAATGTGGAAGAATCGTTGGCTCGATTTACTGCACGGTTTTTCGTTCGTTTGCAATTTTAACTCAATCACGAGGGCACGTGTGTTGTACATAGAGGAGATGGAATTAGAGACAGGGTGAGTAGAGAGGCTGATTGTTCTTTTGGATCGAGTTCAATTTTGCACGTACGTCAAACGGAGGGAAATTCACTCCGACGGAATTGCTCCCGAACCAATCACGTTACGGAATCTGGCGTTCATACTGCCACCCTACAACGATTTCGCACTGGCGTTGCCAGCAATCGTTCAATATCGAAACTGTAAACTTTTGATCCATTATTCAAAATATTTGTCAGTCATTGAGTAAGAATTTCTGCGTAGCCTGCATTCCCGTTTGATTCTCATCAGCTTCAGAACTTGTCTACGAAGTTCGTTCCTGCTCTGCCATCGCGATTCTCGAACCAAAAGAATTCTTTCGAATCACGATTATATCCCGAAGAGCGAATCCCAGCAAGAAATAGAACTCAACTGCTCAACTAATTGGAACTGTAGAAAAAAATGTTTCACTTCGAAAAATGCTTCATTTTTTTTGGCATTCTTCATATTTGCGGATATCGCTTCCTCGGAGGTTAACATGAAAAAGCAAAATACTCTGAAAGCGAAATGCCTTTTGCAGGAGCCAGAGAACCGAAATGGAAAATAATCGACCAGGGTGTCGAACGTTGGCGGAAATCTGTCAATGGATAAAAATAGACAACGCACAAGAGTGTCTCCACGTGAGCGTGTATGCGTGTGAAAAATAGCATCCGTTTAACCCGGAATTCTTGAACAAGATAATCCTTTTATCCAACAATTCATCGTTGAGATAAAATATCGACGCGTTTTTACATTCCAACGATTTTTATTTCATGACAGCAGTAGAAAGAATTCGTGGACATTGGAAAACCTTGTCCCTCACTGGGTAATTGTACCCAGCTCGCGTTGTACCCGTATTTGGTTAATGCCAACCACGCTACCCAATAAACCCTAAATGCGATAGATTCACTCGACAATTCGCCTAATTTGGCATTCTGTGGTCCAACTATGTGTGCGATCACGACTGCAGAGTAAGAGAAAGGGCGAGGGAAGGGCGAGACGAGCATACGCGTTATATTATCGCTATCCGACCAAGCGTATTATGCATGGTACACGCGTAATCAGCACATAATCGATCCAACATTGTTGACACATCCACTGGAATACGTCAAATCGTCATGTTACGAAAACATTGCGAATCGACCAATGCTTCTGGTTTTTAATCCCACCAATACATCGCGTAAGAATTCGTGGGGGATTGAGAATGCAAGAGAGACCAAAAACCCACGATTTTTTGGTCCATTCATTTTCCTCTCAACCCTAATAAGCAGACGTTTAGACTTTTGGTAATTTACTTACACACTGTCAGTTCGTGGGACCGATTGCTTTCATCGTTTTATTGTCTCAACAAAGTCGCTGTTGGGCTTCCATTAAAGTGACATTGAAACGCCAGACCCTGAACAGTAGGGAAAATACCAATTCGACCTTTCAATCAGCATTCTCAAATGTTTGATTGAAATGTTTTATTTTTTACCTTGGAACTTTGCCTCGATGCTTTTTATAGCATCGTAAGTGATTCTCGATTGTTTGCATTGCTTCTTGGCTGTGACGAAAATGGCCTGTATTCAATCTCAACCATGTTTCGTGAGAAATTTGTGATCAACATTATTTCGTTGTTTAATGAAAAACAATCAACGCGAAATTATCACTTTTCCCAGAAGAATATGAAGGAAGTGAAAAAATTGCTCTGAAAATCGTAGCGGAAAAGTAATTTCATATCGTGGATTGATACGAGAAATTTTTATATTTCTGACGAATTTCCCAAGAGTAAATTTGAATTGTGAAAAAAAAAAAAAAAAAAAAAAAAATAGAGGAAATATTGCATCGAATTCGAACGTGACCAAAATACCAACTTGCTGTAACAGGCAGACAAATCGATGTGTAGATAATCGATGCGAAATAAACTGACATAGTAGTTCGACAGTGGAAAATTCAATTTACGTATATCATCGCCGAAGAGCTTGCGGTATAGAACGATTCGGTAGAATTTGTCTGACCGCATGAGAGTTGTAACTACTGCTGCGATCGTTTCGCCGCGATAAAATGCAAGATATGCGAAATTTGTAGTGCCTGAAAAATTGGGAAAATTATATTGATTGTTGAAACGATCGTTTGCGAAATGAAATCTAGATTTAATTAGATTATTAATTGCCGGATCGTAGTTAATGATATTTCTAATCAATTGGCGACATCAAGACGAAGGAGAATAAAACTTTTCGGAGCTTAATTTTTTTTTGCTTCAACCTCGAATTGGCTCAGTAAAGAAGAGCCATTTAGTAGATATGTGTAAAAGGAGCAAATTTATTAGATCGAAGAAACGCACGAAATGGTACACAGAGGGATTTGGCTCCTCGCAAATTGAGGTGGATGACGGCTATAGTGGCCACCGAGGTACGCTTCGTTGCTAATGAACGACTAACGTCTGACCGAACCCGGTCCATGACCACTGGACTCTCACCGACTCTAATGGTAGACAAATCACGGATAGTAGTTATATATGTGGATACTAAAGTCTCGCTGTACGCGTTCGTACGAAATGTGATACTCCATTTGTTCCATTGTGAATAACGTCTTGTTACTCCATGAATTATTTGCGGTCCACCACCATCATATACCTCCGCAATTATACCGCGACGACTAGATTTTAATTGTTTTCAAAACGCACCGATAAATTTCCGCTCCGAACCTCACAAATCCTACAATCTATTTGCAAAACATGCGAATATACGACCGCTTTGATCGTCCAGCAAATTCAAATCGTCCTCCGGTCGCTCCCTCTTGCAACATATTTCATCTCTGCTTATCGTGGCTCAGCTTCAAATTAAGCACGATCAGAATAATCCTGCCACACTTCAATGAATTTCATCCACGGTTATCCTGACTCTCAGGTAAAATTCTGCTCGGCCATGCGTTCCCATTCAACTTTGTCGTAAAATAATATCTTTTCGGTTGCAATATTGTGGATTCGTGATGAAAATGCAACATTAATATTTCGCTCAATAAATAACGTGATAATTGGAATAATCGAATGAATGTGTGAAAATAATGAGAAGAATAATGAAATCGTTGAAAGTTATGACGTTAACGCATCTAATTGACAATCTCTTCGTTGGAGTATTCGATTGAAGCTTAATTGAGTTGAAAACCGCTTCTGAGTCACTCTCATCCGCTTGTTGAGGACTGTACACAGCAGCACGATATCATATACGTTCAATTATACTCGTATTTATATAGGTAATATGTGTGCGTGTTATGTAGGTGAAAAAGCGATTATAACAATGACACACTCTTGTAAAGCTCGAGTGCACCAAGCGAATCTGGTTCTCACGGTGAATGGACGTCGACGTGCTTACTCATACGTATACACGCTTTGCAAGCTTTCCGGTCGCATTAATGCGCCTGGAATCCTCACCTCGTTGAATTAGCCGAATAAAAAAATAGGAATTCCAAAGAAGGAAAAAAAATTGCCAACTGAAAAAAAAAGTTCGTGTCAAAAACTTCTGAAGTGTTGCTGATAAAAAAGAAAAAGAAAACAACGTAAAGAAAATAATTTTCCTTGGTCAGCGAGGACTACGACTTTTTGTGGCTCATAATCTTAATGGGATTTGCAGGGAAAAAAATTAATGGTTGCCTCGAGTGGCTGTATGGAGTGCGCCCATGGCGTTCCAAGAGAAAAGCGATTCTCCTGCTCGAAGTAGTTTAAAAAAAAAATGAGCACTTTTTTGTTTCCATAGGAAATTCGAGGCTCGTACTAATTGAGAAGAGGAAAAAAATTCCCCCTACTCTGACTTAATTGCACCGAGTGTTGCGTTTCGCTTACATCTACGAGCATAGAGTGCTCGGAAATTTTGACGATTTAATTCAAAAACAACGTCTGTGGCAACGTGTTCCTCTAGTACCTCCTTTTGTTCTAATTTTCCTTCGTGGTATTAGCCACACTTCGGATCTTGAATGCTTCCGTGTACTTCTTTTTAGCTCTCTGTTCCTCCCCGAGTAATTGGAGCACGATGTCGTGCATTTTTCGACGAAACCTCTCCAGAATCGTCCCGGAACGTTGTATTACTGTTATTCACGTTTTCGCACAACCAGCCGGCACCTGCTGCTACCACCTGCGAGCAACGAGTCCTCCTACTATAAAAAGGTCAAAGGTGGCTTTTCAGGCTTTTGATTCGCCATTCAAAAATTAGACTGATTAGCGTACGACCTTGAAAATGATGATCCCTTAATGAAGGAATATTCTGAGAACTAGAAATTTATTTTTGCATAAAAATATTCATCCGGCATAAAATTATTTATTATCTTTATTACGACCTCCCGATCAATTGAGATATGGAGGTCTCTTTATTTACGATTTTCTCCTTGGAATCGTGATCCAAGATTTGCTCCGAGGCAATTTGCATAAAAATACGACTCCGAGATAAGAAGCGCGAATTCCTGCCCCAGGTGAGACCCAACTCGCGCTACTCCATGGACAATATCGCCAAGACGTATGTATTTTCATTATATATTCATCCATACATTCATTCATATCGTGCCTTCTATTTAGTACGTTTCCGAAGTGTTCACATATATATTTCTCTAGTTTGCCAGCAACGAGGATACCAGATGTAAAATATATTTTCATGCTCCTGCTGGCACTCTAAGCTTCCGATATTCTGCAACTTGCGGCAAAATAAATCATACGTGAATCTCAAGTCTCAATTTTTTTTCTCTTTCGACCTCATTCTCAGTAACTCCTCCAATTCGAATATTCCGCACACTTTTGTACGAAACGTTTGCTCGTTACGAAGTATCGTTGGTACATGTCAATCGATTGTTATTCATCACTTTTCAAATTCATATTCTGTTCGATTTGTATTTGTTCGTGACCTTTTGTTTTTTTAAGGAAACTTGGTTTTTTTTTAGTGCAATTGCGAAAGTGATGAAATCGTTCCACGGAGTGTAGTTAACCGACACGAACATATGGTAATTGCACGAATGGGAGGGAAAGTAGAAAGTTGTAATTTCGTTTGTTTAACGAAAAAAAAACGTTCGATGGTTTTTATCGCTGTTCATAATGAGACGAGCCGTTGTAGCGAGCAATTTTGTGTCACCCCTCATTCTCCCTCGAAAAATGTTCTTTTTTTTTTATTTCACCACTCGCGTGTATTACGAAGCCTGTTGGTGTTTTTTTTTCTTTACTCAGTTCTCTCATTTCGAGGATTAATGTGCTTTGCTGAGAGCCTTTTTGTAAAGATTACGCGAAATCGTCACTCCCATCGTCGAAATGTACTACCAACGAGAATTCGTGTATACAAGCATACGTTCGTACATAACAGAGTGTAGTTGATAAATCCTCGTGTATAGAACGCGAAGAGTGGCCGTGCTCTCGTATCAGAAAGCTCGTTGGTGTTTTGCAGGATATCCCGGGGCGCGAGCCAGCGATTGAGCCGCCCGATTAGCTGGCAATTCTTTTTTTTCTTTCTTTTTTTTTTTGCACCTTCCCTAATTGAATCACCGCATGAGTGAGCTCAGCCAGAAAGCTTGCACGCCTTGTTGATCATCCTCAATATGCTTTGCGAATCCGCTACCCTCTCTGCTTTCCTAACACGCTTCTTCCCATTACATTAACGCACGTGAACCTGTCGGATCTCCTTTTCATCCGGAACACTCTTAAAAAATTGAACAACCATATTTTCACGCCCATTTCTTATGTTTTTTGACATTCTTCGTGTTTTTCACTTTTTACGAGTCGATCAAACTCTCGAGTACTTTTGAGAATTTTTGGAAACCGCTACTGCAGCTCATTTCTATGTTTTTTTTTTACATTCCAAGGTCATTGAACTTTTTGCACAATGCGGAATCGTTACATTTTTTCAATTACAGTCTTTAGCTTAAATAATTTCATTGGACTGAAGTCCCATCAAAATCAATGTGAAGCATCTTTTAAGCTCATATTAGCTCTTGCCCGTTATCGTTAGAGCTGGTTTGCACGTTCTCTACGAGGGTTTTACACGCCAACAGCCTAGCGAGCTACACGGGCGTCGCATTGTTACAGAGAGCACATATACACACACAGATGACGATCGCGGCTTTCATTGTATTTGCGAATTTTCATTGTGTTTGCGAATCCACAAGTGAACAAGCGTCTACAAAGTGATCCTTCGAGTATTATAATTCAACATGATGATAGTTCCATCGATCGATGTTCGTTAAGAGTCACTGAGTTTGCTTATCTTGAATAAACCGCGTTTTTCTGCAGTTTCTATTTAATTTTTTTGTTTTCTCTCGTTCCATGAAGATTGGCGTGGAATCTGGATCGATCGCGAGATTTATATTCACTCGAGAGACTCCGAATATTTTTAGACTCTATAAACATCGCGAGCTCGCGTGAAGCTCACCGAAAACCTTTTCACGTTTTTTCTCAACTCGACACACGAGTCTTCTCATTTTGTCGCAAGACTACGTCCCAACGAATCAATCGATTGGCATGAAATCATGCGGTTTCTCACTTCAACAAACTAATTGCCAAGGCCATGCGCGTCGAGGATACCAAACAAAAAGTATGAGCGAAAATCGAATGAACGATTAATTAACGATTAATTAATTAACGATTTACGGTGAATTAACCTGCAAAAGTGTTGAAATGTTTTTCAGGCTTATCAAAAGAATTGAGTAAACAAAAGAAATGTATTCATTTATTTTATTGGACCGTTCATTTTGTTTTCTTTCATGGAATTCGTTTTGGGAAAAGAAAAATAGAAAAAAAAAAACTGTGTTACGATCTATGCAAACGTTCCGCATAGGAATTTCGTTTGCCGACGCTCGTGTCTAAAGGGTTTCGGGTGATTGTCGTAATAATATTAAATCCAGCCTAATCCAGCCATTCGTTTAACCGCAAAAAGATCCTGAAACTCTAGCAGCTCTCTTGGAGGCCGTCCGCGACGTTCTGCTTTCGAGAAAAGGATCGATCCGTCCGTCCTTACTTTTTATCGTCAATGTATATAAAACTTAGATTGAAATTGTGGCAAGTGGAGTGCAAATAAGAAAAAACAAATGATGAAATGAGACGTTTTTTGTTTAAGGGGTTAAATACAATTTCTCTCGTTTACGAGGGCTTGGCAATGGAGAATTTAAACGAGGGACTATACGGAGAGGTCAGTATCTCGATGACGATGATACTCTAAACGAGATATCGTTCCTCGCTCTCTATACTTTCTGTATTCCGTAATCCTCCATCGTTTGTTGCAACTTCCTAAGCTCGCAGCTTATCAGAATAAAGCCTTTTAACAGCTTCCAAAAATCCATGATCTCGTTTGATCTGTTTGAATAACGTTAAAACTTTGAATATCGACCTTCGAGTCTGCTCCTCCTTATCAACCTTGACTTTTCCAAAGCTTCATGGACACCGGTACGACGATGCAACTTTTTTAAATATATATGATTCAGAATTTATTGATTCTTGCAAAATTGCGTTCGTATAAAAGATTTTTTATATCATTTATTCATTTTTCTAAATTTCAGTTATCCACTCCGTATTACTCTCGTGAGATTTGATAGCTCTCGTTGACGATAGTCGAGCGAAATAGTTTGGGATTTTGCGATCTCCAAAACGCGCGTTTGTGGTCGAGAGCGATACGCGATTTATAGATGAAAGTTTGGGTGATTTCACCTTCTCTGCTCATATTAACTCAATCCTTAATCCAACCATCCGTTATCAAGCTTTCGGAATTCGGCTTAAGGCAGCCAATTCTCACGTTCGAACGCTCGCTTATACAAGCTTATTCTGTATATGCTGTTACATATATCTGTCAATAAATATAAATATACACATATAGTGGAATCCGAATCTACATACACTCCGTGTCACAAGTCGATCGCTAAACTTGAGCCATAGCGCGCTGAGAAAATCCCTCGAACTTTGATATTTCGATCGCGCAATATATACTCCATGTGGAGCTTTTAAGCAAGAGCGATTGATACCCCGGAACATGGAGAACAAGCTGACGTGACTCGAGTGACGAAGCGCATCCTACTTACACTTTGTTTTATGTTTCTATACATATATGTATGTATTGAGCTTCGCAGTTTGAAACGGAATAATATGTAGTTTAGACTCTAACAGTTTAGAGTAATTTCAGTCGAGTTTTCATAAAGTTGTAATCACTACAAAATCTTGACGATCTATCAAATATTCAGAAACCACAATTTAACAGCTCCTTGAGATTGAATTGAGTGCTTCAAATCTTTGCAGTTTTCGACAATTCCTGAATTTTGGAATTTTGAAAATCTTGATAGGAAGCAAAAAATTAAGATGATTTGAGTTTTTCTTGAAACTTGGCAGTGTCATGGTTCTCACTGAGACAGATTGAAGTTTCAAATGTTTTCTTGAGGTGATTGATGGACTCTTGGGAAGCCCGTAATTATCCAATATCGGATTTTTTTTTTTTTTTTTAAATACTACGGGTCGATCGGAATCGTTTGGGTGTGACGTCTCGCGAAAGAATCAATTAAAAAAAAGAAAAACCCATCGAGCGATCGTGCCCCGAAACGGTAAACAAATTTAAAGTTCTGCTAAAAATAGGAATTCCTTTGCGACAGAAATATCCACGATCCGAAAGATTTTATTCCGTTTTCAATTATTATTTGAGTCGATACGCTTTCAAGCGTGTTTATTGGCTCAGACGTTTTTTTTCTTTGAATCGCCGTCAACGATAGTCACTTCCATGGCAGTTACTTTCCTGCTGGTATTAGCATTTCGGGTGAGCGGCATGATTGAGACTCGTCTTCACGGCGCGGAACTCGTTGAGGGAGAGACTGGTGACCGTATTTTTTTTTCTCCTTATCTCACGCGTCATTCCACTTTCGAGCCGATCGATGCTTTTATTGGGAACAAAACTGACAAGAGAGACAGGGCTATATCGTCGAGTATACAGGCTGAAGCTGATACCGGCGATGTTAGTGTAAAGGAGAGTATAAAAAAGGGTCTTCGCGCGAAACAAGAAGCGAGAAGAGGCTCGACTTCGAGCCGAGAGAAAAGTGAGCGACGAGAGGAAAGGAGGGAACGAGGCGTACGTGGGGATCGGTTGAAGTTGACTGGACGATGGACAGGGGAATAAAGTGGTTCGAAATGGTTAAGAGTGAGACAGAGAGACGTTGGCCTAAGCCTGCGAGGCTTCGCTGTGCAGCTATAGACAGTTTCGTGTCTGCGTGGATGCTTTCCCCAGTTCTGACGAGAAGTCTCCCTCGACCCCATCCCTCAACGTGACCCTAGACGAGCATTTACACTCGAATCTACTTGGTCGACAAACTTTTCTAAACAAGACCGATAGAAAGGATCTGTGAGAACATGCGAGCAAACTCACACACACGTGCATACACTGAGCTCCCCCAACTTTATTTTCTTCGACAGTGCACTCTCGTGTCTGATCGTCACACTTTTCGAATTATATAATAGCTTTCGATCCATTAGTGAATGATCCAAATTTTACCACAACCAATATTCTATAACCTTAAAAAAAAAAAAACAAAAAAAAATATTGTTTAAAAAAAAGTGGATCCCTCGATTCGTTACATATCAGGCGAGTCAATATTTTCTTGGAAACAATGAATTTTAATTGACTGTTGTATGAAAAGTAAGTAGTGTGTTTACTGATTGAAAACTATAGAACGTTTCGTGTTCTGTATCGTATAATGTTCGAACGCGAGATATCGTTCGTGTAGGTCGTCCTCGAGAGAAAAACGTTTGTGTTTTTATCGGGACCTTCGGGAGGCATCGTCGTATATATTATTCGTCAGTTACATCGATCGATCTTGACACTCGACGACATATTATCTTTACATATAAATATATATTTTCTTGAGTATAACCTCAAAATCGATGCTATTACTTTTTACATCGAGCGAAAAATGCAGACATCGATGAAATCATTGATTAAAACTCGATATCCATTGATGGATGGAATAAATGTTGAAAGACGACAATAGGCACTTTTGATGCTCTTTGTAACCATTCGGTGGTTGTTAATAATATTTGTGTGGTAGCCTCGTTAAATTTTCCAAAGGCAAACACACGATTGGACATGCAATCATAGTCTCGAAAATCATTACCACCGAAATCGTGTGATAAAAGCAATGGCACGGGGCAGCGGCAAGTTAAATACGATCGAATCTCTTGGGAAGAGGAAAGCACGAGTTTCGGAATGAAAAATCAATATCGAAACACGTGTGACCACACGTTAATTACACGTAACGTTGAAAAAATAAAAAGCTCAATATTTATTTTCCCCTCGCATAATCACTGGCGAATAATTATTCATGGGAATTCTATTGAAAGTCAAAACTATACCTGAGCAATTATTTACACGTTATTATCGATAATCATGATTTTGACAGTGTTATAATTTTATTTTGACGTTATTCCGTCAGATTAGAGCGCAGCTATAATTTGTACATCGTACAAGGGCTGGTGGTGACATTTAAACGTACGGGGGTCAAGTGTCCCACTGCAGTGATCAAGTATTTGAGATGGGCGTGTCCGGAGGGTACATTTTTTATATTTTTATATTTCTTTTTTTCGTGTTTACAAAATTCGTTTAGTCACGAAGCAACACGGAGTGTCAGTTATCCAGTATTTATGACTGATAATGTCATTCCGTCTGGCCTACGTTCAAGCGTTATAATTTGACTAGTCGTCCGCCAACGTTTTTTTCATTGCTGAATTAATCATTTGGTAAAAGAGTCGGCCGTTATTCCAGACAATTATACAAAGCTTCGTGTCTTTCTTTCTCTTATTCGTTTTCACGTTTCCTGTCTCGCCCCCACTCCCTCCCTCCTCCTCTCTTCGCTCTTTTTTTTTTTTTGAATATTTTTCTTATACACATATAAAGTATATAAGCCGGTGTATATAAAAGCATTGGAAATAAAACAGAATGTCAGAGCGAGTTGCTGTTTCGCCCCATTCTCCTTCCGCCAGCGTCGCTGGTTATTTAGAACCCGGTACTTTATACATAAGTTAGTGCGAGGCTTCCTCGTGTGTCAATCGATTATCATCCGTTCTCGAGGTCACTTGGCCGCGAGTTGCGGTTGCAAAATGCTCTTTCTATATACATATTTGTATATATGTATATACATAATACATCGCGCAGCGGGAAACGCCATGCGATACTCGTAAAACAATAGGAAATAACAAAACAGAAAGGAAACTATACGAGCCATTACCGGAAACGGATCATTGAGCCTTTGGCTACCTCATTCTCATTATTTTCGAGCGACCTTTTTACCTCTGGCTCTCTCGCTGCCTCTTTCAAAAAAGTGATCGCTCACTGTACACGTTTATAACTCTCGATGCATCGACTTTCCTGCCAAATTTAATGCATGACGAAAATGCACGAATTCAATTTAATTTATTAATTTATATTATTATATTTATTAATTTATTCATTCAGGAAATTTCGAAACTCCTTTGTTTCCTTGTATTTTTTCATTATTGTTGCTGTCAAATTCTCTTCATTTTGATGTAACGAGACAACATCCTTAATTGACCACGATTTCGATTATTCCGAAACAGAAGAAAATAAACCAATCGAAATTGTTCGTCTGCGCTTTTGCTTGCGATAAATATCGTCTGACAAAACATCGACTGTAACCACTTGGCAATCTCATTGTCCTGGCTGTGTAGGAACAACGAATTAAATCGTTGGAACGCACATGTTTATTTGCTCGGAAACTCACGGTTGATAATTCACATGAGCGAGACACCTCATCTTCGAATATATAACCCTCGAGAATAATGTGATTGTAGCGAAATGATCGAACCAATAAAAACGAACGACGAGACGTCCGCAGGGAAAGACAGACCGATGGAGAAAACGATGCTTCGAAGAAAACGGTGAATCAGACCGTCCATTCACTCTCCTTTTCTTTTATGTCGAATCGATGATCAAACACGTGATTGTTTCTACAGATATATATGCATAGACGTGTGTGTCTACACATCCGTACGCCCCGATACGGGCATCACCTGCGGCCAGAACGATATCGTAGGAGACGAAATGCGAAACCTATTCCGCGTTACGGTATATGAAACTTTTATTTCCTGCATATGAAGATCTCGCATGCAGAAACGAGAAACACGAACCTGCTCCACTACGATAGAGCGTAGGGAGCATGACAAAAAAAAACACGATACCGATCATGGGGGGTGAGTTAGAAAATGGCCAAGTTGAGAAACAGTTTGGTAAATAATCGAAACTTTTCTCAACACATCTCGACGTCGCGTCTCTTTGCACTTCAGGAAAGTTACGAAATGCCTTTGCGATTCAGAGATTCGTTTGTTCGATCTTCCTCAAGGTTTATCACTCTGAGATTTCGCAAAGAGCACACGATATAATAATATTTATTCAACTGGCGATTAATTGGACTACCAACTTTAACACAATACATCGTCCACGTGAAATTCATTAAGAATAGCAACAAACTAATCGATCAGTTATTATCAGATGCTTCGGTACTTACGCTTGAAAAAAAATGGTAAGAAAATATTCTACACATATTATTTACGAAAGCAATTGAACGAGTTGGACAACTGTGACTGCAAGTGTGTAACTACTAAGTACGCTTGGGATCTTTGGACTATATATATTTGTGTAGGCTCGTCTACTCATGTATATGAAAGCTCTATTGGTGTGGCGTGAGGAGAAGAGGTGTTTTTCGTGGTGGTGAGGGTGGTGAGGGTCGTTCGGTCTACCTGGCCTCGAAAAAAGTGAAACTCGGTATAGTGAATGAGGTCGTAATCAGTGATTTTTGAATATTACATGAGACGAGGGTTCAGGCTGGGGTCAAACGTGAAGGACCAAACTACTTTTTGTACATTAATGATAATTTGCGTATTTTGATAGAAAATTATTTGAGTCCCCACCGTCTTGACGTAGGTGACGGTCTCGGCGGTAGCTTCGGTGAGAGCACGTCGCAATCTCGAGCGTCGTACCTGCGACAGCGTGCGTGGACAAAGAACGACACCCTGAGCACCGGAACCCGAGCCGGAGCCTGAAGCTGACCCGGAGCTTGCGATCGGCGGAGGTGGCGTAGTTGCCGTCGTAGTCGGCGAAGATTTGCACCACCACGGAAACTGAGTTTTTACTCGGGATTATTTATCTCATTTATCATAAACAAAATAATCACATAAATTAAACCAACAATGTTTTTTTTTTTCCCACGGAAATGGCCACCTATCGTTCTCATCCAACGAGACATTCGAATCAAGTGGATTAAACATCAATCACAATCCTTTTCAACGATCGAAACTCAATTGCAAGAGAATCGAATGAAAATTTTTCAAAGATTCAAACGATCAATATTTATCTCGCGCGGGAAACTGCTTCAAAAGATTTTAATGTAAGAATCCCTTAACCGTTCGGCTGCACATCTATTTAAATGGCGAATTTTAAACGTCCATTGATTATTGTCCAGTAATAATTTATAAAACACAAAACATGGTCGAATAATTGTTCATCGTTGGAGCGAAAAACTAAATTCGTTTCTCACGAAAAATCCAGTGTGTGGCCAAATGGTTAGTACTATTAGCTGTGTTAGATTTTAATTAGTAGGAAACCATAGGTGGCCAATTTCCTTTACTGAGAGTTAGTATGTTTATCAGAAAATAATGAATGAATTTATTGTTTTCGAACGAATTTTAATGATATTGAGTATGCAGGGAATTATCGGTTGTTGGGTTAGATACTCGGTTTTATGTCATAGTAAAATTATTATTGTCATTGTTATCGTTATTTTGACAATTATCGATGTTATTATCATTCCCTAAGAGTAGAACATCATAAACGTATACAAAACATGTTTAGTACACGTGGGTTATGGACAGTGTACTTGATCGAAACGTGGAGCTGCTGGGGCAGATAGTTGGTACACACTCGACCAGCGCTACTTTGATCTAATTCAGCGTCGGTGGTGACTATGTCGCTTCTACTGCTCCCTCGGAGCTATTTCTATTGGCTATGGTTTCCGGCTTTTGCGGGACATCAAATTGGTATTAATTATCGGGCAATTCTCTCGCAGTCACCCTCTCTCACTCTCTCTCTTTCCTTCTCTTTCCCACTCTCTCTCTCTCTCTCTCTCTCTCTCTCTCTGGTCCTCTCGTCCTCTCGTCCTCTATTTCCATCCGGAGTACTTTGAGGCTTCCACCGGACGAGAAATTCAACGCTCTGAGATTCACACTAGACCATTTGAGCTCGAATAAAATGACTCCAGGATCGATTGATGAAAACCGAGCCTATCAAAATGTTATCCTTGTAATACGTGTGTAATTAATTTCTGTTGGACAAAATCTTTATACCATAGTCTTTATACTTTTTTTAATCACAAATCAAGAATTTTTTTATAATACTGTTTACGGTATATGCAAAAAATTCGAGTTTTTGTCATCTTTCTAAAAAACCAATTATTATATTTTCGAAAAACACACAACGGTAGTTGTTTGGAAAAATATTAACTAATGACAATACAGCAAACGACCAATTTTTATTGACACAACATTCTCACAATTACTTTACAAATACTACGAAGAAACATCGAAAGATCGTGGGATAAAGATTAATAATAAAAATTATGCAAAAATTTGCATGTACACCGTCATATTTAAATACCGACGAACCAACGAAAAACAGTTGAACGTTTGACGACTATTTTCATTGTCTTTTTTCTTTAAACAATAAACAACACATCTCATCTAATAATTGAAGAAAACATTTTTGAAAACAGTTACATCAAAAATCGAACATTTATAGAGACATTCCCATAACACGAGCTCTATGGAACGGATAGTAAAAGATCGATGTGTACTTTTGACTTGAAAACAACGAAATTTCATAATGGAATGTGCAATCACCAAATACTATGGGACTTGATGATTTGGAACATTAAAAAATTGCAATTTTCGAGCTGAATCGTGCAGTTCCGTTTCTTTTCACTGGACATTTTAGCCCACACGTCGTTATCGTTCGTCGTTGAATGGAATTCATTTTTTTAGTTTCGAGAAATTATTTTCCTATGAAATTGAAAGAAAACGTAGGAAGAAGTTGGATGCGGAGGTAATTGTGAAAAAAAACACGAATTCATAGGCAATAATGTGTCTTACTTGGTCACGCGGACTGCAGGAGAGCTCGTGATTGCGGAGGTTAGGGTTTGGGAATATACTGGAAGGTTGCCAAAAAGCTGACAGGAAGACTTTTTCCTATCTCACGTTGGGAGAGTGTCTCGTACGAGTGGCCACAAAGGGATAGGAGTTATCCGCGTATTGTGCCTCATCATTTTCAACCCTGGTGCACTAATGACTGAGCGAGCCCTCCGAGCGCTCTTCACCGACTTCTTTCCTCCTTTTTTTCTTTTTTAATCCTGCTACAATCGAGTCTTCTCATCCTCGTGTTCCGACATTCTCGGGTATAAAGATAACCGAACTATGAGGGACGCTCGACGCTTTTTTGTCGTCCAACATACGGATATAACGACGAGAAGAAAAAAAAAGGAAACATGAGAAAATGGAAGAGTGAAAAGGGATAAAAAATAGAAGATAGTCGCGTAAATATATAGCGAGTAAATACATTACGAGCCTGAGGGTTAATTTGGTTTATAGAGGGTGACGATACAAATCACCCTCGAAGGGCAATGCATTTTCTTCCCTTGCTACCCGCGAAAAATGAAGCAGTTTTTTTTTTTATCTCAGTCGCATTTCGTCGACTTTTTCCTCTCGACAAGCCTCTCGATAAATGAGTTAATATGTTATTGATTTTTCGCTCATCAAAAAACAAAGTAAGAAGGGTAGACTTTCAGCTTTTTTTTCGTTGAGGTCATAGGTGATGAAGGTTGCTACTCTGCGCAGTGTATACCCTCGAGAATGACGACGTGAATCTTGCCTCAAAGGCAAGAAAATTTCCACCCCATCGTTCTTCAAAAAAATCACTTTTTTATTCCTGCTACCCCTGCTTCCAGCCTTGTACGTTCTGCCGCATCTTTTTTATTGTCTAGACGAATAAGTCAACTGGTTTATTGATCGTTCGCTTATCGGAGTTACACCCGGTTCGCGTATGTCGTTACATTTACGCGCAAACATATACGTCGCGGCGAATATTCATTGTAATCACGACTGTGTAATGGACGTTCATTCAGTTGGCCGATAAACCCTCGGGATTCCGGACTGTTGCGTTCGGTATATTAGTGGATGAAGGTCGGAGGTGAAAGGTTCTGGGAATGCTGGGCTCAAGGGTGTGGGCAAGGGACGAGCTTACGAACCGCCGATGAATCGCGTAGTTCCAAAGCGTATACGGGATCGAAAATCATTCCGGTGAATTAAATTATCGCATTGATTTATGTTCTTATCTCTGTGCGGAAGAGTTTAATCTTCTTGAATCCCCTGGAGCAGCAACATACGTTTTTAGACCTTCCTGGATGTCCTTGAAGATTCCTTCTTTTTGAAATCGCGATTCCGGGTCAAAAAGACCCAGTGTATCTACAAACAGTAAAAAATTGGATTTTCTCGTTTTAAGGGAAATCTCTAATCTCAAAAATCGTGAGAGAACTTTCTTTGAATTTCCCGTCAATGACACTCGGAATTTATTTCAAACGTTTATTATCGAAAAACTAGGAAAAACGCGTTCTTTACGGAACAATATGAATGCGTCGTTTTTATTCTCCTTTCTTGACTCGCGTACTCGAATTTTTCCAGAGTGCAGATCTGTCACAGTTACTTTTTGTAGTCTCGGATCCGAAAACTTGTTTTGCTTTCTCTTCCTGCTCGTATTCATCGTCGAGTCCTAGCGACAACGTTGTCGAGTACGTCGATATAAGCTCTAATGCACCTTTTCTTCCCGACATCCCAGGTTCCTCCCTTATTTATATTTCCCCATTCGACTTGTATATCTGTACATTTCTTTAGACTCTTTCGTGGAAAATGTATAGAAATGCCGCCCGCGTTATAAAGCTGTCATGTGACGAGAGTACCGGGATAAATCATGACGTTTCGTTCTTCCCATGTTGCTCGTGCGACCCTCATGTTTGGCCAAATTCACCCCTTAAAAATGTACTTGTGGGATCTTCTTTCCTATACCAAATGAAAACTCATTTTCAATGCTAACGAAAAAATGTATGCTCTTTTTTTTCATATAAAAAAATTACAGCATAAATCACAATGCAGAGAAAGAGAGGGAGAGAGAAATAGAAGAGAGCCGCGGGGCTGCTGATAGAAATTTCGTGATTTTATCGAATTTCCTTTTTAATTTTTCAAAAAATCTGCCGACGCTGCTGAGTAAGCGAGTCTCGCAGAGTATGGAAGATAAAAAAGAATTGTTATTCAATAAGAAAGTCCCGTGGGAATTGGAAAATTTATCAGAGTCTGGCAGGGATGAAAATTCGAATTAATTGCGGAATCGCACTGGTTTCTCTGATCGCGTGATATAAGCGTTCCACTCCGCCCCTGTATACCGTCGCTGATTAATCTACATACCGCAAAATAGAAATGCCCTAGTGTGTACGCAACTCACGAAGTGGTGTCCTCTGTCGTAAATCATGGTTAAGAAATAATAGAAAAGCAAGGAAAAGGGAGGGACTCCGGGGCGTCCTCTTTCAGAGAAAAAATCAACCACCGACGTGTTTTGACGGGGAGGCTTCTTCACAGCGGGAAGTTTCGAAGGCTTGAATTTTGCCGACCGTCGAGGGGTTAGTCGGTAAAGCATAGCTCTACTTACGTGCCCGATGAGAATACAGAGTTCCTCATCATCCCTTCAGAAACTACGCGAATACGTGTCTTTTCGCTCCGATCTTTATCTCAGGAGGTTTAAAATTCTTATAGGCGTGTATGTACTTTGTGAATTGACGTGTAAGTCGTTTTCCTTCGGGCATAAAGTATGTGAATCCAATAAGTAACGCCCTTTTCTTTCGAACCAGCCGATACTGACGGGAATTCCATTATACGGCGCTATGCAAGCAGCACGATGAGAAATTCCTACCACCAGCGATACATACCTATATTTTACATGTGCGTATCGTATGGCAGATGAGAATTATGGGAGCTCTCGACTGGCTCACAGTTTACGGCGGCATATGAAGTTTTTCATGCAAAGTCGTACATTTTTTTTTTTATTTGCGTACGACACGGCAGTAAAAAACATTGAACAAACTTTTAAAACTCATAAAGTACGCGAACGATTTTGAATTTTATAAAAAAGACATCAGCTGATTAAATACTTCAGCTGAAAGAAGCACGAAAATCTTTTCCGTGGCCCGAGGAGCTGCTTTCACTCGAAATTATTTTGATAAAAAGTCTACGAGCTTGCTCAGGCTATTTTGGATAATTTTATCGTGACTCGTAAATTCAGCGGCTAATAAATACACGATGACGAAAAAAAATATGTATTTTCCAGTTGAACGAAATTTTTTAGAACTGGAAAGATCTCATTTCGAACTAAATATCCCGTAGCCGTTGTCGTGATGTTATCGCAGAACCAGCAGTGTAATCTATGCGCACACATGTAAAAGGGACGTGTAGCCAACATCCACTGTTCAGTCGATGAGACCGTCTGACATTAACGAAGAGCGACAGCGTCATTAAACGCAAAATCTCACTGGTCGACATCGGCCTCGTCTTCTCGTGTGTCCCTTAAATTTTCTCGACTATTAAATCAAGCTTTGTGTGCATGGTGTTTAAGTATAAACGTGCAAGTCTATGAATCCGATTGGAAAATCGTTACAAGTAGATTGTGTGTGTGTAATTCGAACGAATTCACATTCACCTGCACTTAGTTTCCAAACTAAAATACAGTAAATGTTAAGCTCGTGTATTTGTAAAGCTCTATGTGTCTATTTACGTTGTCTCTTCCGAGTCATTTCCAGCAGTCTCGTAAAGAGCTGTGCTCGCGTCTCTTCTACCGTATAATCGAATCATCCGAAGCCTCTTATTCATGTGCCAGAATAAAAGGCTTATTCGTTCGAGCTCATTTATTTCCCAGATCCTCAGTTTCCACGACGTATCGTCGTTTTCTCAACTCCTGACAGATTTATTCATCTCGGCCGTTTGATTCCAGTAAATCGACAAATTCGTAAGAAATAACATTTTTATTCTTCACACTCGCAGGAGTTTTAATGCTCTCGCGTAAATATGTAGTTCAAAGTTTTCTTTTATTCGATAACAATCCTTTATTCTTACTTCGTACCACTTTGAGAATAGTGAGACTAGGAACGAGACGACAACTCAATTATGGGGAGTGAGTTACTAAAGCTCCCTAGCTCAAGTGGATTCTCGGTTTTCATCGTGCTTTCTTCGTTCCACGACCTATTAATATCCTGTAAGCGAGATCCATTCTCATTTATCGTCCTTTCGACGACCTCCGATAATGGACGACGCGAACAGAGAGATGAAAAAAGTGTGCTTTCGTGTTTAGTCAATCGGATTACGTGATATTTGGATTTTTAATTTTTTAATCGCCACTCTATAAATTTACTCGAACCCGAAGGATCGTGAGGAGCAAAAGAGAAATGATTTGAATTCGATGGATCCTTCTACGTTAGCGTTTTTTCAAAGTGATTCCATGATGGAAGGACTCACTATATATTGACAACCGCGAGATGGACTCTTTAGAAAAGCACAAGCAATTCACTCTTTGGATGCTCAACCTTTGCTCAAAGTAATTCGATTACAACACACCGGCAAGTTTACGGAGCCAAAAAAAAGACGATATGGTTCAACGTGGTCTGAGCTTTTCGCGTTAAATTCATGAACGGACTGCTTTTCACGGTTTTTGCCTGGAGCCGGCGAGTTTGTTATTCAAACGTCTTTTCAAAACTACAAGCTTCTTTTCAGTCGACGGAAAGAGTTAAACTTGTCTCTGGGGCTGCCCTTTCGTCCTTTCGAAATCCAACATGGACTCTTAACGTTATTTGGTGCAGGAAAAAATAATTTTCAGAGATTTTCTTCTAAAAATGGTCGTAACCTTCGAATATGCTATAAAATGCCGAGCAATTTTTCTTGTTGCCAAAAAACTATTCCGAGAGCAATAAAAAGTTTCTAAATAATGGGAGAAAAAAATAGTCACACCAATGAACTAAATTCGTTCAAATAGAGGGGGAAAAAAAAACAAATCGCTCAATCATCAAAAGTTTTTAGTGGAAAACCAACCTGTTATTCATAAAAATATGCGAGATAATTGTTCAAGGTCATTATTTAGTATGTCCACCCAAGTGGGAAAGCTCCAAAAGGACAAAGGCCAAAGGGTAAGGAGTGTAAGTGATGTTTTAAGGAAGAAAGAACGAAGCGAGAGTTGAATTTGTTTGTTGACGAAATGAAAATGTTTAAAAAGAGCGTGTTCGTTTACCTGTCGAAATTGGCGAATGCCGCCATTGATTCGTAACGAATCCGCAGCAATGCCGGCTATTCCATCGCCCGGTTCGCGGAGTTGCCTTAGGGAAGCTGCACTGGGTGCTGCACCCGAGTGAAGAGGACAGCAGCATCCTGAACAACAGCACGCTGAGGCCTCGGGTTGAGAACTTTGCCGGATAATTCGTGTGCTTGGCGAAGTTGTCACGAGTACGGGTGGCGGTGCTGGTGCTTGACACGGACAGCAGTGGTGGCCTCCGCTCTTAACGCTTTCCCTTTTGTAATATGGAAAACAAAAAAAAAACAGAGACCGAGAATAAAAGGCAGGAACGGAGAGAAATTGGAAGAACGTTGCATTCATGCTCGTTGTATTTTTTTTTTCTTTTTCGTACATACATTCTGCAGAAAAGTGTACGAGGGAGGCTTAATTTCGTGGTTGAGAAGTGTCACCGTCGTTGCAGTGTCAAGGAGGAAGCAAATTTTGTGCACCCCGAGGCAGATCCACGATCGTTAAAGATTTTCAACAGCAATTAGAATCCGAGAAAGAAAATGTTTCATTTTCCCATTGGTAGCTTTTCCATTTTTCCACCTATTCATCACTGCTTCATTGGAAATTCCATTCGAGTGATGCTTCCCAACTCGTAGACAATTTTCTACGTGACTCGATTTTAAAATTGAAGACAGAGTGTCCGAAGCTTCGAGTTGAGAGAGAAAAACAGGTATCGCATGTTTTCTTGCAAATTCGAGCTCGTTGTGATTTGGGAAAATAAGTTTCTTCATGGATAACGAACCTGGAGAAATACCGAGTAATGGAAGTGTCTGATGACAGATTATCCGATCACGATTCCGGACAATAGACCATATTTTTTGCTTTTCTTGATAGAAAAACGATATTTACCCCCGTAGCAAAAGTTCCTTGGGATCCCGAGCACCTGAACGGGTTAATCGATTTTTTTTTGCTATTCTAACGCCATACCGTACCAACCTTCCCAGATCGGTTCGCTCATTCTCGTCCGATCATGCGAATATCCTTGAAGATAAGTGGCAAAAGTCGTATTGATCGAGAACTTGAGAAATAAAATTGATTTCCCCGCGGCCCATCGTGCGATACCTGCGATTACTCCGAATAAACCCTGTTACAGAATTTACATATGTCTATAACGTCACATAACTTCCCTTGGGAAACTCAGCACGTAGTCTTTCGTGTGGAAATGTCTACAGAGACGAATGATATGGAATCTAGCTGTCGAAAAATAATATCAATGTTGCGTATGAGAAACGAGAGCAAAAAAAAAAACTCTACGGCGTTTTGCTTCTTCGTGAAAATATCTGCAAGTGAATAAATTCGAATGCGTCGAAAAAATAATAAAATAAAGGAGTGACGAAAGAAACTCAAACGAAGAAATATTCTTCTCGTAGTTCGTAATTCGCAACTTTAGAAGCTTCGGCTTAACGACCAAGTTTCGCGTCGAAACTATACATCCAGCCAGAGGTGAACCTTAAAAAATTCAAAGTCACGAAGACAATGTGACCGTTCGCGGATTTATTTTTATTTTCTGACAAACTTGGCTGCTGGTGAAAAGAAACGTGAGACTAGACCTTGTTGGAGGCTGAAGTGAGTTTTACAAGTGTAAACTCTCGAGGCTGCGTTGGCGTTCCAATTTCGTAGCCGAGAGCCTGATTCACAAACTCTCTGACCCTCTTGCCCTACGTTGTAGGTCTAGAGCACATCCAGCACCGAATACTCAAGTATGTACGCTCTTTGGTCAAGGTTTCGCGTTTATGAATGCAATTGTCAAAACAGTCAAGTTTCTCACGCTTGTCACAAATCTCCACCGTTTCATCAACATCAATCTGAACTTCTGTGCATGCAAATTGCATTCACTCACGATTTCGTGGAGAGCATTACAAATTTTGGACAGAATCGAATCCAATCTCTACTGATTAGCCGGATCTTCTTACAGTTATGAAACATTCACACACTGACTGACATTCCCGAAACTCTGTTCCTCGACTCGGATATGCAAAACCCAATAATCGTAATTCCTGTCCATCATCCTCCGAGTTCGTTGAATTCAAGATCGACCCGAGTAATTCAGCTTCAGAGGAAAAGCCAAGAATCTAATGGACAAATCAACTCCATCCGAATCTCTTTCTTTCCGGTCCGAAGAAACTCTTTTTCTTCCTAAATGTCGAATTAAAAGTTATCCGTCTGGAACAAACTAGAAGTTGGAGGGTCCATTCGAGCCGAAGAAAGTTCGAAGGTTAACAGAAAATACGTTTTATCCTTAACCGACCTTCCGTTCGTTCGGTAACTTGCGTTAAGGTTGCGGCTGTGACACCAGGGTCGTTAAATATGTTTTTGAGGCTCGGATAGTGGAGTGCCAAAGTCACGACAGGCCATACGGTCGTAAACCTCTTGGGGTACCCATGGAAAATATAAGTTGGGTCACGCATAGCTTTTGTGGAGCTCGTTACCTGCTCTCGCACAACTTTGGACTTGGTCGGTGGTGACCATGGCGAGAGTATCACTAATTAACCGAAAATTACCTTCGTCGAGGAGCGTACAGCGAATTTGTGGTTTTCCTGGGAATTCGTAGCATCTCAAGCTTGAAACTTGAGCAATAATCAAAAAATTATTGTGAATTGTGTCAAAAGTGGGTCCTTCAAGATTTGAAGTAATTTCGTTGTTCTAAGGAAGCCTAACGTTGATGATGCATGAGTTGAAAAATAAAAGAACGGGTTCAGTGATTATTGTTGCGTGTTTTCGTGTCCCGATGGACACTGAGTTTCGGGTGACGTTCAGGGTAAATGATGAAAGTGAGAATTACCTTGATATGCTGCGAGCCAAATGTAGTGCTGATGAAGGTGCGAGTGATTCTCTTCGATCGCAGCGACAACGATTGTACGAATGTGCACCTGCTGTTGATAGTTGTCGCATGCGTTGAGCTCCGTAAATGGTCGAGGCTGTTGGATTAACGGGAGAAACGTGCGAATGCTGTTGGACCAATACTTGTTGTGGCTCGTTGCCATCGAGCCGACAATGTAACTCGATGTCAGGGACCGATCTGGTTGACGTGTCTTCATTTGTCGCACTTTCCTCGGATCCACCGAGTCCCGAGACCGATAACTGTGGCGAGGCTACGAGAAACGTTGCACGATCTTGACGCGTTAAAACAGGTTTACCCTGGGGCACGCTCGTCGCACTTCCGACCACAACTGGGGGCGGTGGTCCGCGAGTAAGCAACGCTGCAGTTTCCTCGCTGCTACCGTATTCCCCGTTGTTTCCAACGTCCTCGGAGCCAGCATTTCCATTCGAGTTCATCATCTCGGATCAGCTTCAACGAGCAATAGCGCTCGCGCTCCTCCGCTCTTCCACCTCTCTTAATTAGCCCCGTAACGTCGCCATTTCCTACAATTCAGACACGAGACGAGACACACATTAGATCCGGCAGATGCCTCCGTATCGCGCTTTCATTTTTATTTTTAAATCTCTCTTATTATTATTATTATTATTATTATTATTTTTACTGCATTCGCCGAGACATTTATTCAAATGAATTTCGAATGTTCAAAACGCTGCTATCGTACGTTTTCGTATAGTTGATATTCGAAGAATATTTTGTTCATTTGATGCAAATGTAAAAAAAAAGTTTGGCAAAAACGTGGCTCTTTATTTTTCCATATGTTACCAGCGAAACTCGTCGATGATATGAAAAATTTGCGACGGTTTACGAAAGCATTAACCTTCCCCGAAAAATTGCGGTTAAACTCTATCGCTCGCTATACGAGTTTTCATATTTGACAGAAGCTGCGAAAGAAGTAGCGAGTAAATTGATGTAAGCAAAATGCATAAACATGCACGCATAATAAAAATCCTTCAAAGCGAAAGAGAGTGCCGCTGCAGCATGCCTTCAAGTTTTTCATAAGCCGAAGGTATAAACGGAAGAGTGCAATATGCAAACAAGCACGAGCACCGAATAATAATAGCAGAAAGAATAAATAATTGCCATGTCAATAAAAACGGGAATAATGGAGGAGTGGAAAAAACAATGAATATGGGG